>OZ010792.1:441637228-442243603 GCA_963932465.1 Maratus speciosus | reverse complement strand
TGTTATCT
This sequence comes from Maratus speciosus, assembly GCA_963932465.1. NCBI lineage: Eukaryota > Metazoa > Arthropoda > Arachnida > Araneae > Salticidae > Maratus > Maratus speciosus. The sequence goes on along the minus strand of OZ010792.1, from coordinate 442,243,595 downwards.
ATAACTCATTCTAAACTGTATTACAACTAATCGTTGTATTAAATGAATTTTATAACGAGTTATTTTAATGGTACTTATAAGTACCGTCAGTAGATAAAGGGTTAACTCCTTTGTACTTACAAAGATAAAATTAGTTCAGTATTTTCTTTTTTGTTGTTTACTATTCAATAGCAAAATTAGAAGTTCGCCAAAATAAAAAAAAAAAAAACTCCAAAAATTAATAGGTATGTAATTTGAACTACTGAATTTTTCATATTTAAAATAAAACTTTAACGATAAATGCTTTGAATAGACGTAAAAAATTCATTTAAATACATTTTTAAGTTAAAACGTTTACTATAACGTAGGCATTTCTATTTGATGATAAAATATCAGGAAAAATTCGCTAAATATGGTGTCACTTTCTATAAATATGAAGTCACTTTCTATAAATATGATGTCAAACTGACTTAAAAAAACGGTTGCTACATTTTCTTTCCTATTTTGTTGGCATGCATTATCATTAATTACACAATTTAGCCAAGTGTTTTAATCCCTTAAATGCAATGATAACATTCTGTGATTTATATTAAATACGATTACATAAAATATGTTTTTTTCTCGTATTTATGTGAAATAGAAAATGAAACATAGCAAATGTTTTCTAAGAGTTAGGTTTTTTTTTTTTTTAAAGAAAGCTTCAAGACTGGTATCAGAACTGAAAGCTTCTGGAATTTAATGTCATTATCAGGTTATTCGCTGTAGATTTAGTTTTTATGAATGAATTTTTCCGTTTAAAAATAATCAGGCGATCCACCCTGGAATATCCGTGGTTAGCGATGATCCATATACCGACCGTTCACAAAATAGAAAAAAAAATATATCGTTTTATATTTAAAGTATTAAAATATTTTTTACATTTACTATATTTTTTTAGAATCCAAAATAGCTCCATCAAAAAGGATTTTTAGTACTTGCGTATTAACAGGCGATCAATCGTGATTTTTTTTTTTTACTATGTACAGCAACCTTCATTAACACTAGAACGCCCGGATGGAGTCGATTCGACTCCGACCGCATGATTAAATGTCCATTGGAACCAGAATTTTTTTCATAAAGTAAGTTAAATTTAAGCGACGCAAAATTACGTTAAATAAATCAGTTAAATAATTTTAAATAAAAATTCTGGAGTGGAATATTTTTATGAAACTTGAGTAAAATTTTCGGGCGTTCTAGTGTTAATGTGATAATTTTGTATAGTTCGATTTGAAATCTGTTAAATTTGTATTTTATTTTTTTATGGTCTTTCACTTCGTTTGCCGATTTAGTTATGGAATATTTCACGAAAAAACTACCAAATGACGAATTATTTACATTGTTTTAAGAGTAATCGGTTTCATCTTTTGTAATTGGGTTGCACGAATATTTAAAAAATATTCTTTCTTAAAAATTACAATGAAATACATAAAAAATTAGCAAACTGAGAATAACTTTTCAAACAAATAGCATTGAATGTACTTTTTGTTTTCCCTTTGATGTTGAAAAAATCGAATGTGTGATATTTAGAAGTTAAACAAATTTCAGTAAAAGCAAAATTTATGGGTTAGGTCATTGCCACCAAACATATGATGCCAGCGTTACTCATGGACATGTCTTTTCCTTATAATATTGCATTCAGAGCAAATGGGTTCAACTTTCGTAATTTTGAATTTCAAATTTAAAAAGATACATGTAAGAAAATTAATTTAAAATCAATTAAATTCAGAAAACTGTATCTCAGTTTTATGATTTTTAATGATCAGTATTAAAATCAGAAACAATTAAAATCTGAAAATTGAGATATAATTTTCAAATAAATTTCATTTGAAAGTATTTTTTTCTATTCAGTGTAAAAAAATGTTAAATTGTGCATGTTTAGAAGTTAAGAAAAATTACAGTAACGACACAATTTATGAGTTAAGTTGTTGATACCATCAGTATGATGACAGCGTTACTCACTAACATATTTTTACTTTATAATGTTTATATATGCTATACCATCGAGAATTTTTCTAAATACTACGCAAATTGCTGGATTTTTTTTTCTTCGTATTATCAGGAAAATGATATATTTTTCTGTTACACCAGCCAAGAAAACGAGCATTCTGATATTTAAAGCTGAGGGTTTTTGCTATGGTTCCGATGCTATAACGTCATGTTTTCTGATTGTTTTTTATAATGATTTGGGGACGGGAATGCACAAATATCAGTTATTATTGCCGCATTATTTCATTTTAATTTATTATACCCGGAAGGCACCTCATAATTGACACGGGCGACGCCGGGTAATTCTGTTAGTATATTTATATAGAAGACAAATTATTACACTATGAAGTTATTTTAATGGATTTATGTAATTTGAAAACTCTTATAAAAAATGTTTAACTTATAGAGCTTTAAGTGTTATATTCTAAAACAGTATGTTCAAACTGCAGTCCAAATGGAACCACAATGTATGAAATTAATGGTGCCTCAGTTGGAGAACCCCTGTACTTTAAACAGCTGTTTCTTTTTTTTTTTTGTCAGATATAATAAAAAATATTACACAGGAAATCTTTTGAGCGATAACAGTTTTAAATATTAAATACCTGGTGCAAATTTTATAAAATTAATATTGCTTACATGCCATATGCCATATTTAGGTTTTTTTACATCTAAACCTTAATCTAACACTTAAAGATACTTCCACGCAACAATGACAAGTTATAGAAAACACGAAAAGTATTTTATTGTAGTAGATGTAAAAAACAGGGGATATAAGAATAAAAATTTAGAATAAGTTTTAAAGATATTTAAAAGTGTAAACCACGAAGTGTCAATGTACACTGGTGTCCAAAATTAAGGACCAGTCACAAAATGCTAATTTTTAAGTAAGCGAATACTCCAAAGGAAATAATATAATTCAAATAATTACCATCCCTACAGCACAGATAGTCCATATAGCATCTCATTCATGTCACAGTCACTACGGTGAAACAAAAAATATGAAACTCCACACGTCTCATTATGAGTCTCAAATGATCACTATATGTGACTCCACTGAGACGTCAATGTGACTGCTGCTTTGTGACGAGTCACCATGTGACTTTACAATGTAGTTACATTGTGACTCTCATGTGATTGTTATTTTTAGACTCAATTTCAAAGTCATCATGAACGTTGCATTAAGTCACCAAATAATGTCACATTATAGTTACATAGTGACTTTTCACAAAATAACACAATGGCGACTTCACAGTAGTTTCTCTGTCACCTGAAAGTCATCATGTGACTTTAATGTGACATTATTTGGTAACTTATCATAATGCAGCGTTCACGATGACTTATTTGAAATTGAGTCTGCAGATGACAGTCACATGAGAGTCACAATGTAACCACATTGTAAAATCACATGGTGACACGTCACAAAGCAGCAGTCACAGTAACGTCTCATTTGTGTCGCATATAGTGATAATTTGAGATTCATAATGAGATGTATGGAATTTCCTATTTTTTTGCTTCACCGTAGTGACTGTGACACTTGTGACCACGTGTTACATGAATGAGCTGTTATATGGACTAGCTGTACTGTAAAGATAGTAATTTTTCGAATTATATTATTTCCTTTTGAGCATTTGCGTACTTGAAAATTAGCATTTTGTGATTGGTCCTTAATTTTGGACACCAGTGTATTTATCATCAATAATTTAATTATCAGTTTGCCTAAACGTGCAGCAAAAATGTCTTTGCTTCCAAGTAGTTTTTGTCTTTTTTTCTCATTATTCAGAAAAGCAACACTTAAAAGAACTTCTTCTACGACGAACTAGACGCCTTGGATTACGAAATTCAATGAACTTCTGGTTTGTATACTTGACTAATGTCATCCAGCTGCAAGCGAAGATTCTGATAGATTTTCCATGATGTAAGGGGTGCACGCGTTTGCTAGCCGGAAAGTTCCAAGTAAACTCTAATTCTTACGAGGCCACAGGCAGTTCTTATCATTTGAAGCTATGTTTCAATCGAAAATTTCACATCTCCTAAGATGACGGGATTGTCACTCGTCAGTTGCAAATTTTCTTGAATATTTTCAGCGTACTCGAAACAGGAATCGGAACAGATATTATATATTCCCGCAGCCACCATCTTGGGGTTTTTCTTGGTGTGAAAACCCTTTTTCCGGCCAAGTAGTAAATGTCACCAAGCAGCGATTTATACGCATGTTAGGCTTCAAGGAGTTGCCAGAACACGTCACTCGTCGGTGCTGCCTTATCGATAAACGCCAACAAAAAATCGCCAAGAAATCCAAGATGGCGGCCGCGGGAATGTATAACATCTAAGCCCAGGAATCTATCAGCCAGTATAAGGTTTCCGCTTCAGCTTTCTCTGTGCCCAAGATCATCTGTCTGGCAATTTATTTTTTTATTACCGCAAGAGAATGCGTTCCTAATTCTTCTAGCCAAACTTCTGAGATTTTCCATGTTTAGAAGCAAAAAGTATCAAATCAAAGTCACTCGAATAAAATCAACTCGATCAAAACAAATCGAGAAATAATACGAATATAATAAACTCAAATTATCAATAGTTTGTAGCTATTTTAGAAGCAAAAAGTATCAAATCAAAGTCACTCGAATAAAATCAACTCAATCAAAACAAATCGAGAAATAATACGAATATAATAAACTGAAATTATCAATAGCTTGTAGCTATAGGAAAGCGTTTCAAGAAATAGTTTAGAAAGAACAAGATCAGAAAGAACAAGAAAGAACAAATATAAATAATACAGCATTGTTATATACAACAATGGATGTTCAGAAACAATGTAATAATGATCAGAGAGTTTTAATTTGAATAATATTTAATTGTTCAAGTAACAACATATACTTAAAACAAAGTTTAACAATGTTGAAAAGTGGAATGCATCCCGTTATTGTTAGCTTTTTTTTAATTACACTAGGGGGCTCGCCCCCCTACGAGCTACGCTCTCCAACCCCCGTTCAAACACCGCAGTCTCTAAAAGCACGCTAATTTGATCGGCTTTAAAATGATTTTGGAAGATTGAATTATAATTTAAAAAACAGTGGCGATCTCCCTATAAATGAGTTTCTATTCATCTCTCTTGGATTGGGGAATTTTAAGGAAAAATCTGCTGCTGTTAAAAGATACATTGGCTGTTTTCGTCTGATTAAATAAAATCAGTTAAACATTTCAAAATAAGCTAATATAAAATGAATTAAGTAAACATAGTCTTTGTCTCCCGGTATTTTTTAACAAAGCGAAAAGAAAGTTCTTTTAAATAAGACATTTTAAATATATCGTTTTTAATCTTACGTAATTTTCACAAAACTTTTCTTTCTCTTTTTAATATTCACGTGAGAATACTTTTGTTAGAAATGAAATATTTTTTTGCGCTGTCCTAACAAAAATAGTTGAAAAGATCATCTAAAAATGTCAAATAAATGCCTCGTGCAATTTTTAAATTTAAACTGTTTTGCAATATTATTTTTTGTTCATTTTACGTAATAAGCGTAATGTGACGTAAATGTGACGTAATTTCTCCTATTTAAGACTTCTAGCGCATGTTAATGAATTTATTATTTTACAATATCCTTTCTCTTTTAAAATTCACATGTAAATATAGTCTCTATGAAGTAATTTTCAATTAGTTCCTGCTTTTTATACGTAATTATTTAATTCTAATTTGAAAGTTTTTTTCTGTTTAAAATAGTCACGTGTAACTAAATTTTTAATTTGAAGCAAACATTATTGTTTGCGCTGTTTATACAGTTGGCAACAGTTTAAATTAATACCATTTTCTAAAATAAGTAAAAAAATATCTCTGGAAATGCTGAAAATTTGAATTTAAAATAGAAATAAAACCTCAAAAAATGAGTCAAATTAAAAATATAAATGCAGTCTGCACACCGGGAAATTCTAACGTATAAAATGATCTAAAAATGAATTAATTCCCATGAATAGTTTTTGTTCCTATAAAACTTTTCTAATGGAACGATTTTGTCCAACTTTAGCATTAAATTAGCTCTTGAAATAATTCTTCGATTTGAAAACTGTCTGCATCAGCGTGTTTATCAAACATTTCTATATAATACCGCCGATTTTCATATTTTTGTATGCAATATTTTTCTTAATATTAACGAAGAAAGACCTCCGGTCACAAAAAATTCAAAACCGGCGGCGGTGACAGCGTAAGTTACTTTTTTTTAGAATAGAGAGATGCTTTCTTTTAACTTACAATTATATTTGTCTGTGGTAGTCAAATATTGTTATTTGATTCATTTTTCTTGATGTTAATAAGGGGTCACTAATTTTTTTACCCACTTCTTTCTGACATAGAGCTTTGAAATTTTGAATATATGCGTATTCCTGAGGGTAATGTGGGAATTTGAGATTGATTTTTTAAAATTAGATCCCTAAGCCGCGCAACGGGATTCTAATTTTCTTAAGGGTTATTCAATGGTTTCATATGGAGAAACCAGCATCAGTTTCAACAATGAGTATTTCTTGAAAAGTGCTAATGACAGTTTTTACACAATATTGCCAAAATATGGCCAACTTGGTTATATACAGTAAACTCCCGACTATCCGGCCTAATGTGGCGGAAGGGTAGGCCGGATAACAAAAAAGCCGGATAGGCCGGAGTTCTATAAATGTTTATTCCTTTCCTCCCTTCCTCCGCCATGATATTAGAAACACATGTTACACATTTTAAGATAAATTTCATATTATACAGTACATACAGTTTCAGAATAAACAAAATACTACCGTAAAACGTAAGCCTAATTCGTAAGAAATGAGTAACTGTTATTTTACTGTTTATTAATAAAAAGATTGCACAAATATGAAAAGTTATGCATAAGATAAAAGGTCAAAATTTACAGTGTTTAGTTTTTGAAAAAGCATTTTTTTTTCTTTTTTTGCCTCTCTCTGTTAGTCCTCTTCCACGAAGCAATGTCTTTACGTTTACGCAAGCAGATATCTGTTGGCGTCGCTTTTTCTTGCTGACTAATGTGCTGCAGTGCTGCCTCATTCAATCGTCTTCAACCCTTCCGATTGTGGGATGAGATTTTTCCTGAAATCCTCCCCCTGTTTTCTTCTGTTACTTCTCCCTCTGTCACCATTTCTACAATATCGTTGTCAGTTAATTCATTAACTTCGTCGCGTCGTTTGCCATCCATTCTGTAATGTCCTCTGCATTGTCATCGTCAGAGCCCGATATATTTTTCAGCAACGAAATAAGCTTATCGTTCTCACCTTCCACTTGAGTTTCCCACACGGGTTTATGTCCACCTTTATCGTCCAAAAGAATGTTCCAAGACCTTGCAATTACTATGTTTCGAATTCTCTGCTATTACATTTTGCAATCCCTTCTTGCTACTTCCTGTTGTGAGTCAACACTTTCCTACTGACGGGAACCTGCCTGTCTCGGTCACTTGCAATTGCTAGTAGTACTTTCAACTTTTTACTAGGCCAGATAGTACGGAGGGCCGGATAGTCGGGAGTTTACCAAATTTGGCGACAAAAATAAGTTGCCATATATGAAATCAACATTGCGATAGCTGGCTAATTCAAAAATTCACATTTAAATGAATTAGTCTTCTATAATCCAGCTCAACATCAATTTAATTTTAACTCCCGCATTTAAGTTTTTTCCACGTCTTTTCTACTTTTTAGTGCATTTGAAATGTGTATATATTTTTTTTTTCTACATTTTATGAATTTTAATAAAACATGTCTTTTTTTTTAAATAAACAATTGCATTTGTATTTAATTTCTGGAAAATTAGATCATGATGTACATGTATACTGCCTAAAATCTCTCAGCAACAGGTAACTAATACAATTATTAATTAAATAAATTTCGATTGAAAATTTCTGAATCTACATATTGTTGTGGATAAAAAAAAAAAAAAAATTAAACAATCCTTTAAAAATATCATTTAAATAGTTTTTCAATACACTAAAAAAAAAAAAAAAAAGAAAAGTAAACGCCCCAACTAACTCTGCAACTATCTATAATAGAAGAAAGTTACTGGTACCAATCGATTGGAAATAAAGTCTACTTTTAAATTATGTATACAAAATTTGCTTATTGTGCCATCTACAAATAAAAACCAGACCAAACTTTGTTTTCTTCAAGGGCAACACCCACTTTTGACACTATATTTTAAATCTTCGGTTAAAACTATGCCAAGAACCGGAATTTCTAGTCATTTGAATGATAAGTTTTTGAATTATAAACATTCAAAATTTAGAGATTCTAATGTTAAATTATATTTTCATATTTGTATTAATATCTCTCGAAATTAGAACCCTAATTTGATAGTTTTGTGTGTGGCTATAATACCAAACATAATTACATTCAATTTGTAATTAAAAAAAAATATAATATGAATTATGAAATTAACATTTGAAAAAATAAGAGATATAATCCGTAAATACGTTAAAAATATATGTAAAATATCAATTGGTTCAAAGGAAATATTGTGAGCTATTTTTAAAAAAAAAGTCCTATTCAAGATTTTGAGATAAACGACTTTAAAGTGTTCTTTTAAGTATTATTTACACAAGGCTCGTCTGATAGGTTTCTAGTTACAATTAGCTTAATTGCAGGAATTTTTTTATGCGGTCATTTTTCAAATGCACAGAAAATGTTAGTCTTTTATATACATGTTCCTCGAAAAATGAGCTTTTTTGAAGATTTAAGAAGATTTAATTATCCTTAACTCCACAAATCTATCAAAAAATTTGCAGGTTCCAATTCATATATTTTTCGAAGATTAATTTTGTAATTCATAATTCATACAATAAAATTTTTAAATTTTCAAATTCAATGTATTTATGTTTGATTTTTTTTAATATTATAATTAAGCAAAAAATTTTCAGATTAGGATTATAATTTCAGGAGATATAATAAAAATATGAAAATGTTATTTAACATTAGAAGTTCTAAATTTTGAATGTTTATAATTCAAAAAACTTATCAACCAAATGACTTGAAATTTCGTTTCTAGGTATAATTTGAATCGAAAATTTAAAATATATTGTCAGAATTGGGTGTTGACATTGAAAAAAAACAAAGTTAGGTCTGGTTTTGATTTGTAGATGGCCCCCTAAGGAAATTTTATATACGTCATTTAAAAGTAGAATTTCCAATCGTTTGTTACCTGTAATCTTTTTTTTAAAATTATAATTAATTGCAGAGTTAGTATGGGGTGTTTACTTTTTTTCCATGACTGTACTTTCATGTGAGTGTGTGAATATTGTCAGATAAAAATATTCATATTTTAATCCCTCTAAACACCTCCAAAGTTCATCGGCGACCGCGCACAATAAATAACTGTAAGCGATTGAGCTCTTAATAATCAACTGAAACAAAATTCCCACGAATTCTTAAAATATATTAAGTTAGTCAACCTTCAAATTGATAAGATAGATGAAAATTAATAAATAAATTTCATAAAATAGCAGTTGTTTGAAGTTTGAGGTCAATCTTTGACAGCACCGTCAACCGACTCTACTTTAGTCCTACTTTGGTCCATTCCATAGAAAAAGTTTTTATTCTTTGTATTGAACAATCAATACAAGATACTATAGGGTATTTGAATAGTTTGGGGTAATTTAAATATTTGTTAGTGGCAACACTGGATGTGTTTGTAAGCAGCTGTTTTCGTGTGTAGATTTTACCCCCTCAAACTTCCTATAGTGAGACAATCTGGATAAGATATACAAATAAGGCAAGTCTCAAATTACTACCTTTAGTAACCTGTAACCCATGTCTGATCATAATTTTTCCTTTAACTTTTTATTTTGACAGAAAATGTTTACGTTTTCATAAAGCTAACATGAAAACTAGTTTTTCGGGACTACTTTGTGCCAGGCCTTTTTTGGCCCGGAAATAGCCCCAGTTACTTAGAAATGACGTTTATACAACCACATTTCTTAAAAAATGTATTAACATTTTTTTTCAAATGTTACTGCAGCAAAATGTTAAATTAATTATTTCTGTTCCAGTAGCTGAGGATAACATGATGAAAACTGTTTCTCGTGTCTGTAATATTAACAACTGGTTTATTGTGTTTAAATGTAAAAAAGAAAAAAAAAACATTTGCTTATCAAGTTTGTAGTGTTAATTCATTAGCAGATCCTATTGCAAGGGGGTTTCAATATTTCAACATACCAGGTGTCCCAAAAAGGACTGACTGATTTTAAAATTCAATAACTTCCAAACGGTGACAGATATTAAAAAAATTCTTGCAGTAGGGTTATGCATAAAGTCAAAAGTTTTATTACAGTGATTTTCGATTTTAGTTCTAATTACAAACAATAGATGGCGCTGTAAGCAATAGTCGCTAAATACAGGCTCGATTTTTGGTCCTTTCTGTTGTTCCATGCAGAAAAAGGAGATGGAAATGTATTATCCGGGCCACGAAGTACCAAAAATCGAGCCTGAATTTAGCCTCTATTGATCGCAGCGCCATCTATTGTTTGTAATTCGAACTAAAATCGAAAATCACTGTAAAAAAAAACTTTTGACTTTATGCATAACCCTCCTGCAAGAATTTTTTTAATATCTGTCACCGTTTGGAAGTTATTGAATTTTAAAATCCGTCAATCCTTTTTGGGACACCCAGTATGAAATGTATTCATTTTATAGGAAAATAAGTGAATGGATCAAAGAAGACCCCAGCAGGGGCTATTTTGTTCCGAAACTTTAAAAATAGTAAAAAAAAAAAATTACCTCTTTAAAACCATACAGTTTGCTTCATTGTTTTATGTTAATTCCTTACAACTCAATTTCGACGTTGAAAAATCATATATAATATTTTTTAATAATGGAAATGTGAGTGGAACCAGGAAAAAGTGGCCCAAAGTAGGTTTACTGCAATTTTTCTATTTCGAAACTGCTTAAAAAATCGAAATATTAGAAAAATAACTTTTTTGAAGCTTTCTTTAAATTTTTGATCATTCTTTTATAATTAAATTTCTTAGTTTTCAGAGACTTTAAAATGTTTTCTTGAGATTCTACTCCTACTCTTTCAAGCCTTTCTAAATCGAATTTATGACCTATTTCCTAGACCTGTGTTTTATACAAGAGTAATAAATTCAGAATTATGAAAACGAGCGATTGTACAATGTTAGTGCAAAGCAGGCCTCTCTAGCATTTCAATAAGCAAAGGCATATCTTAGCATCGAAAACAATGAAGGGCGCCATAATTCACCTAACTCAAAACTTTCATCAATATTACCTCAATGCAGTAATGGACAATATTTATGTGATGTCATAGTTTTAGTATTGATCACATTCTTTTTAACATTAGTTTATAAATAAAATGCAAAATATGCATGAAATGGCATTAAAATAGAGATAATAATTTTTTTATAACCTTTACCTGTGGGTGAAAAGGTCTAAAAGTCGATATAAAGATAAAATATAAGCGGTTCTATATGCCACTTCCAAGCAGACGATTTTTTGTATCCTCGAACCCAAAGGAAGAAAATTGTCCATTGTAACGCTCCATATACACGTCTTATACGAGGATCATACTTCTCACATTGTTAGCTATACGTATAGGTGCAGATTACCAAAATCTGGAAGGAGCCAGTGGCTCCTAAACCCAAAAAATCCAGCAGCCACATTGTGAAACAAATGCATAAAAACATTAGCTTTTAGTTTTCGGAAAAACTAAACAAAAGAACTCAGGAATTCATAGTGAAAAATAATTTATTTAATACAGTAAAGCACCGATTATCCGCGGTGCGGTTTATCCGCGAAGCGAAATTTTATTTTTTTATTTTTTTTAAATTCAAGCCAACAACAAGGAAAATACAATAAGCCCTACTAATAAATACAAAAAGAAAAATTCACGTATTCGAAAGTAATAGAAGAATATTTCTAGATACAGTTGCCATGTTTAAAATATCCGATATAAAGTCTTGATGTCTTTTCTTGATTTTATTAACAAAACGTAAACACAGTAATTAAAATATTTAACAATTAAATAAGACTATTATGATAAATATCAGGGTACCATATATAGAATAGCTCCATTTTTGAGATAGAAAAGGTATTTCCAAAGCAAGAAGCAAAAACAAGTGACTAATTTTTTTAAAAAGGTGTAACTCAACACTTTTTGTACAGTATATGTATGGTATTATTTCTTGTCTACCGTTCTATTTTTTGTGATTTAGACGTAAAGCAAAGGTTTCTACTGTACTGTGCATATATATGCATTTTAAACGTTTTATTACGTTTTTTGTACACTAAAACATAGTTTTTATGTTGAATTTTCTTTTATTCGTGCTTGCTCTCCATTTTCAGCCTTTTTCGGGTTATCCGCGATTTTTGTTATCCGCGTTACCCTTGCCACCCAATTCCGCGGATAATCGGGACTATACTGTATATACACACATTCAATAAAACACAGACTAATTACATCAAATGCGTATATTTAATTTAATCATAAAATTCTTGAAATTTGAATGTTAATTATTATATATAAATCTTAAACTATGTATAGTCAAAAAATAAAGTTGGACAAGGTACATAAAAAAAAATATATGTATAAGCTAAGCAATGATGATAGTGGGACATATTAGGAAAAAAATATTTCTTATTATGATTTTGCCATATGAAAGTACATAAAAAATGTGAATGTGTCATATTATTTTGGACTATATAAATAGAAATTAACTTCAGTCGTTTGTTTTTTCTATTAGAAAAATTATCTAAAAAAAACAAGCAAAAATGGCGACTTAGATACGAAAAGTTAGTGGGCAAAGAAAAAAAATTTAGTCGCCTCGTGGCGAGTGCTGACCGTGAATCTGTACCTATAGCTTTAAGGCTCCTACGATTCAGGAACTCCGTATAAAAATACCATGAAGAAAAAACATAAACCATAGTAAATTGAAAATTGTATTTTTATGCGAAGGCAGCCTATTTACAAAGAAAAAAAGGGAAAAAATGTAGGGGGAAATGAGTTTTAAGGTATAGAGGCGGCAGCACATGCAATCACCTCATCGAGTTCACGGCAGAAATTCCAGAATTAGTTAAGACTCGATTTGCATATTAAAATGCAATCGGTCTGCCAAGTCATATCTTGGTGGAAAACACCTGAAAATCCGATTTTAGCGGTTGACTCGTAGGTTTACCATAGTGTTTTCCTGCTGACAGTCCGCCATGTTTTCATACCTTTGAGTAAGGGAAAACACAATTTTAAACCTACGAGTCAACCGCTAATATCGGGTTTTCAGGCATTTTCCACCAAGCCATGACTTGGCAGACCGATTGCATTTTAATATGAAAATAGAATTTTAACTAATTCTGGAATTTCTGCCGAGAACTCGATGAGGTGATGCCGACTCCCGGTCTAGAACTAAAATGATTTTAATCGCGCTGATAAAAAAAAAAAATAATAATACAAATGAAAATATTATTGACTTTAAGGAAAGAATTCTTTAAAATGGATTTTTATTAAAAAATCCGTTGGACAGACGTGATGCAAATGATGATCCGATCCTGTTCATCGCATAAAAGATGAGGAAAAAATGAAATGCGTATTACTCTGAAAGATACGGAAACGTTTGAGTGTTTTTTTGTGTGGACAATAAAGTTGCAATATGTGATGGTTGGAATAACGGAGAAAACACATTTGAAGCGGCAGTTTTAGCTGCATTAGTCGAAGAGGAGGAGGAGTACGAAACTGAAGAAATTAATTAAACTGAATTTATAACATATATATATTTATAACATATAATTATACATATAACAACTGAATTTATAACATATATATTGCATACACACAATCGGCGACTTTATCAAGATCAATATGATTTTGATAAAGTCGCCAATTGTGCGTACGAAACATGCAGATCACATTGAAACGTATTAATATGACTTTAAATGTACTTTTTTTCACTTTTAGCATGTTATAACTTTCGTTTAACGATAATAAGTGATTTTTATACATAAATTTATGAAGAAATTCAGCCAAAATTAAAAATTACAAATAACTAAGTGCTATTGGCAAAAAACAAACATGAGCAGATATGTTAAAAGAGGACTCGCATTGCACATGAAACATTCAACTCTATGTTACATTTGGAAACTTGTAATTGAAGTTAAAAGAGAAGAAAAACATGCAGCAAAATGTATTTAGATTATTTCTTTATATGTACGCATATAGTGTAAAAATAAATAACTGGATATTCTTTGTGAATTTTTTGTAGAAATTCATTCTTGAAATTCGAACTTTGGTTGTACGTTGTTTCAAGCTCATAAGGAATGTAACAGAAATATTATTAGATGTTCGGTATCAGTATGATATTTAATGATGTTCCATAACATTTCAGACAATATCGTATTACTATTTATCTTGTCACATCTTTTGATTAAGAAATTTTTTTATATATTTTTAAAAATAGAACTTTGTGAAGAACTTTGAGGAAGCAGTTTCGTTAAAGTTACTTTTTAATTCGCCCAATTTAAAAGGATTTTTAAAATAAGAATGAATAAGCCTTTTTAACAGGTTAACTTTTATATAAGAAATGACTAAGAAAATCAAAGGAATGAAAACGCGTTGTTTATAATATTAGTTGATTTGAATTTGATATGGAAACTAGTATGTGGTGGTGATCACAAAACATTCTTCTATATAAATAAAATCATCTGCAACAAAAATTAAATGACAATCTGTTCGATCTTTCAGAATAGCTATCGCAGTAATCGTGAAAAACAGAGCATAGCATTGTTACCTGTTAGGCTGTATCCACCCAAGCCTAATAAGGATCTATTTATCTCAAGGTCTAACAAAATATGAAGTTTAGTGAAATTCCGTGAATTAGTTCTTGATATATAGCTATGGGGGAAATCGTGAAAAATAAAGCATAACAGCGCCATCTGTTAAGAGATTTGCACCAAAACTTAAGCAGCGTGTATTTAGGTCGAGGTCTAACAGAATAAGAAGTTTAATGAAATTCCCTAAATTAATTCTTGTGATATAGCTATCGCGGTAATTGTAAAAAAGGCAGCATAGCAACGCAATCTGTTGGGCGATTTACGCCAAAACCTAATCAGCACCAACTTATGTCAAGGTCTAACAAAATATGCAATTTGATGAAATTCTGCGCATTAGTATTTGAGATATAGCTATCGAAGAAATCGTGAAAAATGCAGCATAGCAGCACAACCTTTTGAGCGATTTAATTAATCAGCACCAATTTATATCAAGGTCTAACGTAATTTGAAATGTGATTAAATTCCGTGCCTTAGTTTTTGAGATAGAGCGCACACAAAATATGTGTCACATAGACACAGACACACAGACCGACTCACGGAGAGACATTTTCCAAAAAAGTCAAATCATATTCAGGTCCTTCAAAAACCTATAAATCCGTCGCAAACCGGAAGTCTAAATTTTTAATGAATCCAATACTTTCTTTTTGTAAAGATAGGAGAAAGTAACAAAAGTTGAAAAATGAACAGAAATAAAATGGAAATTAAATCATAAAATAAATGTATTAATGTAATCATACCAATTTGCACTCTAAAATTGAAGGGTTCGGGCAATATACGTTGATAGACCTTTTTGTGAAATTTTAGAAGACAGTAATGGTATCTGTTAGTTGAGAGGTGTACTATTGCGTTGCAGCTTTGGATCGGAGCAAAAATTAAGATAGTCATTGAAAAACACCGCTGAAGCTCAGTATAAAGTGAGAAGAACGATGAAAGTCCTATTGGTTTAAAGGGGAAAGAACGATGAAAGTCGTAAAAGAAAGAATGAAGAATAAATATCATTTAACTATATCTGAGACAACCATCGTTGCTTCTCCCGACTCTTCCCGTGACTAACGCAATTTACTTCATTCTCTTCTTAATTTATCCTATTTACAAAGTTTAAATTTAATGTAACACATTTAATACGCAAAAGGTTTAAAAACAATTTCTTGCCATTCCAAACTGAATTCAGTGAAGCACTTAACAAAACAAATGCCATGGCCGGCACGGGTATCAATCGAAAATCGAAGGATTGTTTGAGGTGTCACAGATTTTGATTGGATGAAAATTCTATAGATTTTTACAGAAATACCTTTGAAACAGAAAACACGTACAGCTAAAGTAATTTTTAATTGTTTCCATTTAAAGTTATTATTATACTAGTTTGTGTAGCAACCCGATGTGTTTCATTTGCATTGAATGCGATCTTTCGATTTTTGGGGGAAATAAAAAAAGAGAAAAACAAATCTTTTTTGATTCTACATTTAGAAAATATTTATAGTATTCATTTTATTAAATTTTTTATTATATATAACGAATCTTGATTACAATGTAAATGAACTGAAAAATTAAGAAAATTACATTTTGCAAGTTACCTGAATTTGGTGCAAATATAGTAGAATGCCTTTATGAGAAAATGGCAGTATATGAGCAACAAAACTCCATTGCTTGAGAGGATTTTGGATAAAAATTTGGAGATCTTGTCATTACTGCTAAACTAATGTTTGTTTACTTGTCTAAATCGTCTAGGCGAGTATCGCCAAGTTCTATAGCGTGGGCTGCTGTGGTTCATAGATTAACATACAAGATCGGGCATTTCCATAGAGCGTAATGGTAATGTGATTGCGATCGTAGCGCCTTTAGTGACAATGGGGAAGAAACTCTCCATCCTTGTGATATTTTTATTATTATCTACCTTATTGTGATCTTTCTTTTTTTTTAATGTTTCATGTTTACGTTTTTAATAGAATCTTACACCGGTACATGAACATATAATATATATTCTATTTTATATATCTAATATCTATTCTATGTTCATGCACGGATATATGCTTTTTTTTTGGTTACATGATGAGTGAACGATTTAAGTGCAATGAAAAACAAGGTAAAAATTTCGTCTTGAATGCTATCAAAAGCAATTGTATAATATAAAAATACACGAAATATTACACTCTATAAGTCCCAGAAAATTTCATAAATATTACCATTTGGTAGGAAATATTTATAGCCGATGTTTCATTAATTTATGAAGTTTAACGTGTTAAACAATCGTTACAATAATCTTTTTAAATTTACGTATTTTCACTTTCTTACACATTAACATATATCATACATATATCATAACATATATCATAACATATATTAACATATATCAATTGCATGAAAATCAGAGTATGTTTACGCGAGTTAGAGCGTGGACAGACAGACGACCAGACAAACCGAATTCATAAGCACTTTTCAACTATGTTGGAAAGTGTTAAAAAGAAAGAAACAAAAATTAACACATGAGAATCATAAAGACATTGGAACATTTATGCGAAGAAAATTTATCTTACCAATCATTCATTTCTCAATTTTAAAACACTACATATCAAATAATTCAGTATTATGTATTCGAACGACGATATCCCAATTTATCCAAACTACTTAATTGCTTTTCGGATTCATTTGTCATCAACGATATCTGCGGTATTTGTGGAACGATTGTTTTCTAAACTTCAAATTATGAAAATAATAACAACAACAAAAAAAAATATATTACCTTCTACAATGATACAAGAAAGGTTTTCAAATCTTGCTAATATATCAATAAAGTGGGATATTTTGATTAACTTGATATACATGATATTACTTGAGAATTTTTATTAATAAAAACGAAAAAATTTAAATTCACTATGACTTTTTTCTGTTTAAAGATTTATTAACTAATTTGTTTACCAAATAATATGTTTTGTATAATTGTAAGCATAATTATGTGTTTGTTTATTAACAGTATAAAGGGAAAAAGTTATTTTCTTGCTAAATAAAAAATAATTTAATTATGTGCCAAAAATATTTAGTGTTTTTATTTATTTATTTTTTTTAAACTGTAAATTTATGCAAATCTACATAAAGTGCAATTCACAAATAATTTTCCTGTCACATAACTTAAGATACTTTATTTTCATATAAGTTATCACTATTATTATTCTTGTAAAACGTACTCTTCTGTGTTTATGATTTTATTACACATTTTGTTCGTTGTTTGTGATTTTTATTAAAAAAGATATATAAATTATATTCAGTAAAACCTTCTAACACGAAATACAAAGGGACTAAAACATTGCAAGAGACTATAATCTGTTTTAAACAAGCTTTCATATTAGTTTTCCTGTTCCATTATCTGCTGTATTCTTTTTGTCGGGAGTATGGAAAATTTATATTTAAGATGGGATTCCGTTACAGACAGATTCCATTTTTAAAAGAGTTCTGTATGTCGTATTTTATTTATACTCAATTAATTTTTTTTTAAATAAAATACAGTAAAACTTGCGAAAACAGAATTCTATCTTGAATGGAGAAAATCCATGGTCTCGTTAAAAAGAGTACAATATAATTTCGATGTCTGAAATGAACATTTTTTTCGAGGGAAACAGCACCGAAAACTAGCGATATAAAACAATTAAAATAATAAATCTTTGTAAAAAATCACCATAAAATAAAAACAATACATAGGACGCGTTTCGAGCTAAAAATATTAACAGTTCGTCATCAGCTACAGTAAACACGTGTCCGAAAGGGGACATGAAAAAAAAATGTCCGAAAGAGGACAAGGTTAAAAAAAAATGCCCGAAAGGGGACAAGGTAAAAAAAAAAAGTCCAAAAGGGGACAAGGTTAATATATTTTTTTTTTTTTTTACTTTGCGTCTTTTTGGACACGTGTTTACTATAGCTGATGACGAGCTGTTAATATTTTTAGCTCGAAACCCGTCCTATGTATTCTTTTTATTTTATGGTGATTTTTTACAAAGATTTATTATTTTAATAATTTTTCTCAAGTCTCCTCCAAGCCCTCCATAGCAAGTTTTACTATAATTTTGTGCGGCATGTGTGTATGTGTGTGTGTGTGTAAGGGGGGATGATAGGGACATAGGGCGCTAGGCGTCATCCACAAATGTTGTCATGCTTGGAGGGGGGAGGGGGGTTCGGGAAATTGTGACAGTTTGTGACAAGGGGGTGGGAGGTGGTAAGAAGAAATGTGACATTACACAGTTTGGTTAAAATAAAAGTATTAAAAATCAGCAAATTAAATTTTGAAATTGAAGTATTTTGTGTTGATAAAGTAAAGATAAAATTTAAAGACAAATATATTAAATTCCATTTCAAATTCCAAAATGCTACTGTTTTCAATTGCTCTTTCATATTAACATATTTTATTACTATTGTATATGAATTACGTTTTTTGTTGTAAACCTTAATGTTATTTCATACAGAATAAGTGCACGAATCATTTTTATTGTTATGCTCACAAATGTCATTAAAACACATAGTTAAAGTTTAAAAATAAAATTTGAAATATGATCTATAACGTAGTGCTTTGTTTCTGTACTGCAAGTGTATGTTTAGGTATTATAGCGTGACATGTGACAAGGGGGGGGGGGGGGGGAGCGGGGTATGGTGAAATGTGACACTTTGTGACAAAGAAGGGAGGTGGGGTCAAAAATATTGAAAAAAAGTGTGACATCATTTATGGACCGTCCCTAACTGAAATTTTGCATACAAGCACCGAACACTGCTGGCGATCCCTGAAAACTCACTTTTTGTGAAAGAAAATTCTCTAATTAGCTTAGAAAATTCTCTTAGCCATGTTTTGAACAACGCTTATTCTTTTTGTGTAAAAATTAATGTGGGTTAATAAATTCCTAATTTTAAAAAATATAAATTTAGGTGTGTTTTTAATACAAAAGGGAATACATTTGGGTCTATTTATTGTATCTCAATAGAAAAAGAACATTTTATTGAAAGATAAATAAAGAAACAAAAAGACGAGGCTGGATCGAATTGAGTATATTGTGTTACGTATTTACAAGAACTACAACAACTGAAATAAAACAGAGAAATAACATGTATTTATAGATTTTGAAAGGCCCATGACAGACAGGTTAGCGGGCTTGAAAGAGAGGTATATAGTTAGCTTAAATAACCAATCAGAGTTTAAACATAACCAATTGTATTAAAATGAAAACTGGAATTAATAATAGAATAATGGAATGCTATGATTACAAAATTCTAGCACATTTTAATAGGAAAATTTTTGCGAATATAAACATTGAAGTTTATTTCGTGCTTGTTCCTTATTCATTAGCACCTTGAAACATTTTTTTTATCTTTCAAGGTTAAAGAAAAAGTACATAAACAATACCTTTGTCCAGGCTATTTTAATTCAAGGAAATCAAATGAGGTGTCAAAAGTGGGTGTAAATTATCGAAATATTTGAAAAAAAAATAGTTGGTATAAGTTTAAATTTGTAGAAGTTAATGTTTTATTTCCGAAATTGAATTCCAATTGAATGGTACCTCTCACAACTTTGTACGTCAATTTGGAGATAAAATAGCACGGAGTGGGGGTTCCACTTTACACTGGCTTGTAAAAGTTAAGGAACAGTGACCGGATGCTTTCGATTGTACACGGTTTGTCAAACATCTAGCAAAATACTTGACGAATTTTCCTTGAGTTCGACTTCATATTTTATATTTCATACTAGCAAATGATTATGTGGGTCCTGTTTAACTGTCGTGTGCATTTGAGTAAGCATAGCACGCATCTTTGCAAGGTGTTAACGTTTCTATAAAAAATTCAAATGTTTTTTGTTTATAGAATACAGAATTTTCAACCAAATTTAACATCACTTTCCGAAAACTTGCAAAAGAACAGTAGAAACAGCACACTGCAGTTAAAACAGGAATATATTGAATATTTGATGATACATGAACATTTGCATGAAATAAGTTTTAACTGCACATGCGCGTAAGATTCCAAAATGTTTTGTTTCATAATTTGGAAGTCAGTTATTTTTGGCAACTAATATAAAAAGACTAGTCAAATATTGTGAAAACTCAAAAAAATACAGTGAGCTGTTTGACAAATTGTGGAAAATCCCTTATAATAAAGCTACTTTTAGAAAACAACTCACTATATCGGCCCTATCTTTCTGAATTTCCGCGATATTTGACTGGATTTTTTATATGTTGCCCTAAATAGCTGGCTACCAAATTATGAAATAAAAATGTTGGAATCTTTCACGCATGCGCAGTTAAAAATTATTCCATACAAATGCCCATATCTCATGAAATATTCAATATATTAATGTTCTAATTGCAGTAAACTGTTTTTAATGGTCTTTTTCAAGTTTTCGGAAAGTGGTGTTAAATTTGGTTGAAAACTGTATTCTACAAGGAAAAACCATTTGAATTTTTTTACAGAAACGTTAATTCCGTCAGGATTATACGTGCTATGCTTACACAAATGCACAGAAACATTAAACAGGACCCACACAGTCATTTTCTACATTGACAGACATTTTGAGCTGTTTTTGTTACATGGCTGATCGCAAACATTATTTTATTATTAAATTTATTATTGGCCCCCTGTTTCTCCCTACGACTAAATCTTCACTGAAAAATATGAAGTCAGACAAGATCTTTACATCCTGAAAGTTAAAGGACAATTCGTCAAGAATTTCAGTAGATAGTATTCATCAAACCGTGTACATTCGAAAGTATCCGGTCACTGCCACTTAATTTTTGGACATCGGAAAATCTCGTTACAGCGAATTTCTAGGGACCACCGATTAAATTCGCTATTCTGAAAAATTCGTTAATGTGAAATTTCAATATGAGGTATTTAGAAAATTAAATTCGGGTACACATTAAATAAAATTATACATGATTGCTAAAGTTAAATTAATTTTCTGCAAACATGATGTAAATAAAAACTATCTCAGTCAGACACTTAAAAATATTTTGTATGGCGTGCAACTTTTTGTTTTTCAAAAAACATAATATTTTTTCAGTTAAAAATCATTATTGCTTTTGGTAAGTCAAATAAGTTTTTCATATGGTTATAGTTATGAATTTAAAGGTTTTGGTTTATATGTGATCTATCTAATTTTCATGATGTAATCTCGGGGAATATTTAATCTTCTAAATAACCCAAAATAACGACGTAATATCTACAGTGTAGAGTAGGGCTGGGTTATGCTTCTGACGTAGGTGATCGGGAGAGGTGGACCATGTGTAGATGGGAGAGATGGACCAGGTTTTCTGTCGGGAAGGATGGACCATATAATCTTGATTTTCAAATTTAACTTTTTAAAGAGCTGAATTTTAAATACTAAGGGATTATATTTTCTGTTGTCAGACAATGCCGACTACTTATATTAGAAAAGGTTCGTCTACACGTGCGGAATTGACTGAAAATAATTTGTAAAATGTTACTAAAGCCGCTGAAGTAAAGAATATGGGCGTCAACAAGCAGTAAAGACTTTTAGCATTCCTAAAACTACTTTAAAGAGAAAAATGCGATAACGAAAACAGAATTCTTGCTCATATAAATAAACTACAGAACCGTGGTTTTACACTACGTAGAGACTCTGTAAGGTCTATGCTATGGCATACAAAACTAACGGAAAAACTTAAGGTACCTTATACTTTTAATAAAGAAGCCAAAAAGGCTGGTTATAACAGGTTACAATCATTCCTTGTTCGAAATCCAACACTCTCAATAAGGAAAGCAAAAGGCATGTCAGTTGCTCGAGCAAAGGGAATGAACAGAAATGAATTATTAATTATATACGGAACTTAAATGTAAGTAAGTTTATTTAATTTTCATATAGTGAAAGTAAACTTTTATAAATTTAATATTATATGTGCAATTATTTCAATATTTTATTGTGGTTCATCTCTCCCATTCATATGGTCCATCTCACCCAGAGTAGTTTGGGTCAGATGGACCACACAGTAAAAATTTTAAAAAAATCTAAAAGACATTCCTTTAAAGATATGAACTTCTGCATTAGGACTATTTAAAGAAATTTATTTTTAAGAAAAGTTTTTCTAATTTTCATGTAGTGAAAGTAAACTTTTATAAATTTAATATTATATGTGCAATAATTTCAATATTTTATTGTGGTTTATCTCTCCCATTCATATGGTCCATCTCACCCGGAGTAGTTCGGGTCAGATATACCACACAGTAAAAAATTAAAAAAATTATAAAAAAAGATTCCTTTAAAGATATGAACGCCTGCATTAGGACTTCTTTAAGAAACATCATACACTGTACATATATACAGTGAAAAGTAAAATATATATCAATATATGGCTTGTGGAGTGCGAAGAAAAAACGTGGTCCATCTCTTCCGGAATTACCCTATACAGTATATTATTACGAACCTGTTTATTAAAAGATAATTATTAAATTCATTAAATATTAAGATTTCAGTCGTAACTATAAAGAAATTTTAATTTATTTTGAAATACATGAAAACTGAAACATTCACACTGACGCATACCATTAGTGTAACTTTCAATTATTACTGTTATTATTATTGTATTACAAAAAAGTAAAGAATTTCTCTTTTTTGAAGTTGACGACAATTTTCTCAAAGCAGAATCTCCAATATTATTTATTCTGTATTTTTCATGTTATCCTCTGATAATTTCTGCTTATATCCTTCCAGCTTAGATACGAAGTAAACGTGAGCATTGCGCCCCGTGTAGGCACTCCAGGAATAATTTGACTTTGATTTTGAATTCAATATTTTACAAAGTTATATAAAACATTTTGGGCGCATTTTTTTTCTTTTCTGGGATAAACAATTTTTATAAAGTCCTTTCGGCATGTGCTGGGAAGAAAAGGTAGCTTTCAAATTCCTTGGTTTTAAAATTTTGCAAGTTTTACTCGAAGCTAATTTTACTCAAATTTTAAGAAGCTAAAATGCGACGAACCAGATAAGAGAATATTCGTCAATACTGAATTTGAATGAGAATTGAGCCAGATTAGAAAGCTACGGCCAAGTTGGCATCATTTATGGTTACTTATTTTTGGTCTCCAAATTTAGCAATATTTCGTCAAGTGTCGCCAAGCTTAATGAGAATTTGAAGCTAACGGATATTAATAATATTTAACCCTTAAATGCCTGGTGTTGCTTTTTGGCAACATACCCAATTTAGGCTCTAAAATATTATTAAAATAATACTGAAGCTATAATGCCTAATGTCGCCAATAAAATACATTCTGAAGATATTATTAAATCGATTTTCAACATGTAGATGGCAACACTTGTGCTGTTTAAGAATAAAGATAGATTTACTTTTTCAATTGCTGCTACTTGTTCTTTTTGTTTTGTTCGGAAGCTTGCGAAATACCCTATTTTGACTTGCAGTGAGTAAGTAAAATTTATTTCTTATTATAGTTCCTAAAATTATTGTGTGTTTAATATTATAGAATTTTATCAAGGGAAATTATTTTTTCAATTAAACACCAGTATTGCCTATTAGTAAGAAACTGTTTTTTAGCCGTAAACTATCTTAAAACAAAATATGATTTTTTTAAGTATTTTTCCCATGATTTACTTAAAAAATGAAAGCCGAAAAACATTATTACAATGATTTTTGAAAAGTCAGACATTTAAGGGTTAAGCATTGCGCGGCAGTGCACGGTGCAAATGGCCGCCATTTTGAAACAAGATGGCAGATGAAGCTGTCCAACGAATTCGGTCGAGACATTGGCATATACTATGCATACAATCAATCTCAACCAAGTCAGTTTATAAATACGAGAGTTACAGCGTGACGAAAATCAGGCTGTTTCAAAATGTCAGCTACCCTAGAAATTTAAACTGCTATATCTCAGCCATTTTTTAAGATAAAGACGAAACAAAATATGCTCCGGAATCCTTGTATTAAGGTCAAACTCTTAAGAATAAAAATATTTTTCACTTTTTAATTTATTCGCACCGCTTTTTAAATTTGAAATTTTTTTCATTTTTTTTTAAATGGCCGCCATTTTGAAACAAGATGGCGGATGAAGCTGACCAACGTAATCGGTCGAGACATTGGTATGCACTATGCATGCAATTAATTTCATCCAAATGGGTTAATAAATACGAAAGTTATCGCATGACAAAATCATACATGTGTTATATATATATATATATATATATATATAAGTTACATTTGAACGGAGGAGGGTTTTGGGGTCTGGGGGGTGGGGGGGGGGGGGGGGGGTCATGATCGGTGAAAATATACCAAAATGTTTCGGAAGTGCTTTTCTCCAGACGGCTGCAATAGGTAGTTTTTTGCTTTTTGTAATGAAAGTAACTTAAAATTCCCATGTGCGACTGAGCTTCTTTTGATCGTAGAACACAAGCTGTCGCCACATTTACCTACCTTCTTGGATCAATTACTAATTGTATAATATTAATTTTTCCTTTCAATGAAAATTACTTTCTTTAATTGTTCTCTAGAATAAGAAAAAAAATAAATTTAATTCTAAATATAATTTGTTGTAGATAAGAAATTGGTTAATAGGTACAGCTAGTTATTTCCAAATATGAAGGTTAGAGACTACTGTAACAATAAATTGTCTGGACGTCCTGCATTTTTTTAAACGAATGTAAGACAAACAGGAGAAACTAAGAAGATTTTTGAAAATTTGAAGACCGTGTGGTAACGGATTTTTTTTTTTTTGATAAAGATTGTTTTCTTGCAAACTCGGTGTTTGTTAAACTGAAATAAGTATTCTTTTTAAGACTTCAATAAATTCATTAATTTGAAAAATTCGTTAATCTGAAATACGTTAAAGTGAATAAATTTATAATGGCAAAGTATAGGATTTTTTTTCCTTAACCAAAATAATATTCGTTAACCCCTTAAGGGGTGGTGGGATATATTTTATACTGTCATATCGCAAACCAACAATTAGTAGCGGTCTGTATTAATAGATGGCAGCACCATACACGGGCAGTCTGGAATTGTAAGGCTTTGCATGTAGCCGAGAATATTCTGCGCAGTTGTAAGATGTGACTTGTTCTGAGAGCTGCGTTTAGCAGCCGTTGTAAATATGTAAAAAAAACTATAAGTAATCTTATAGTTAAGCTTTCTTCCTTAGTTAAGAGTAATTAGTTATAATAAGAGTGTGACGATATAAAAGTGGCGACGAGAATGGGATTTAACCCAAATTGAAATGTTGTGAAAAAAATTTTTTTTTTTTCGAAAGAGAAAAAGAAAAAGTGGCACGAAAAATGGCCGATAAAGAAATAATTTCTCTGGGACGCTTAGAAAAATATAATGCGAATGTTCCTTGGACTATTTACGTCGAGAAAATTTAGTTTTATTTCTCAGCGAATAGCATCAAGAATGATGAAATGAAAAAAAAATATTTTACTAAGTTCGGTTTTAACAACAACGTTTGCTATTTTACGAGATATTATTGTTCCTAATACGCTGAAAGAAATCAGTTAGGAGGATCTTTTAAAGAAAGCTAAGGATCATTTTTCACCACGCTACTAGTGAAATTGTTGAACGATTTAAGTTCCAGAAACGACTAAGGAAGCAAGGAGAGAATATAGCCGATTTCATAAGACAGTTACATTGTTTATCCGAACATTGCAACTTTGGAAATACGCTTAATGACCGTCTCCGTGATCAGTTGGTATTTGGGATCCAAGATGAGAAGATACAGCAAAAATTACTGGATTCTAGAGACTTAACGTTCCAAACAGCGATAGAAATAACTGAGTCATTTGAGATAGCTGAGGCTGGAGTGAAATCCCTACACATCGGAGATAGTACGACTGTCAATCAAGTGCGTGTTTCGATAGGAGAGAAATCGAAAGTGGAGAAGTTCGCTCATGCACCTAAGCCTAAAGAAGATAAATTCGCGCCTGAGAAACCGTGTTACAGATGTTCTAAAAATCATAATCCCAAGTTTTGCCCTTTTAAATCTGCAGAATGCCATTTCTGCCATCGATTGGGGCACTTAAAAATTTGTTGTCATAATAGAAAATTTGGAATGAAAAGTGAGAAACCTCTTAAGAACAGAAAAATTAAAACTGTTCAGGAAGAATATTGTTTAAATTTCATGGACGACAACTCCAATAAGGTGTCATGGATAAAATCGGTTAAAATAAATGGTGTAAATATGCAATTTGAAATTGATAGTGGTGCGGCTCATACTATCGTAAGTAAAAGTGTTGTTCATAAATTGTTCTCAGGTAAGCTGCCTTTAATTAAATCTAATATTAAATTACAAACTTATACTAAAGACTCTTTAACTGTTTTGGGGGAATTAAAAGTAAATGCTGTTATTGATGAATATTCTATACCTGATTTAAGAATATTGGTAATTAAAGAGGAGGGTCCGAGTCTAATTGGAAAAAACTTGGTTAAAAGCATCAAAATTATTTTGGCCTAATGTAAATATGATTAAAAGCATTTCGAAAGATGATTTAATTAGAAATTTTCCTAATGTTTTTGCTGACGGGATCGGGACAATCAAGGGTCTTCCCGCGTCAATAAAATTAAAAAAAGATGCAAAACCAGTTTTTCTTAAGTCTCGACCTGTTCCTTTTGCTTTAAGAAAAGCTACTGATGTAGAATTGGAACGATTAACTAATGAGGGTATTTTGAAACCTGTTGATCATTCAGAATGGGCTAGTCCTATAGTAATTGTTCCTAAGCCTAATGGTTCTGTTAGAATATGTGGTGATTATAGAGCAACAGTTAATGCTAATACTGAAAATGATAATTATCCTCTTCTTAGAATGGAAGAATTATTTTCTAAATTATCAGGTGGTAAATTTTTTACTGTTTTTGATTTAAAAGATGCTTATTTACAACAACCTGTAGATAAAGAAAGTAGTAAAATTTTGACTATAAATACACATAAAGGCTTATTTAATGTGTTATGATTAGCATTTGGGGTAAAATGTGCTCCTGGTATGTTCCAAAGAAAAACTGAACATATTTAAAAAAAAATTGAATATGTTGGTGTATTTTTAGATGATGTTATCATTAGTGCTAGTAATGAATCAGAACATTCTGAAAGAGTTGAAAATGTTCTGAAATGCTTTTTTGAGCATGGTATAAGATTAAATAAGGAAAAATTAAAATTTATGGTTTCGGAAGTTTCTTATTTAGGTCATAAAATATCTCAGGAACGAATTAGACATATTCCAGAAAAAGTTAATGCTATTTTGAATGCTCCTATTCCAAATAATGTATCACAATTGCGTTCATTTTTAGGCTTAATTTCTTATTATAGAAACTTCCTGTCTAATATTTCAGATGTTTTAGAACCTTTACATAGATTATTAGATAATAATGTAAAGTGGACATGGTCAGAAAAGCATGAAAAAGCGTTTCAAAAAGTTAAACAATTATTCTGTACATCTCCTGTTTTAGAATTATATGATGTAAACAAACATATAGTTTTAAACTGTGATGCTTCTGAATATGGTATAGGGTCAGTTTTAAGCCACATTGTTGAGGGTAAAGAGAAACATTGCTTATGCTTCGAGAACTTTAAATAAAACTGAAATAAATTATGCAATGATTGATAAAGAAGCTTT
Organism: Maratus speciosus; assembly: GCA_963932465.1. Lineage (NCBI taxonomy): Eukaryota > Metazoa > Arthropoda > Arachnida > Araneae > Salticidae > Maratus > Maratus speciosus. The sequence goes on along the minus strand of OZ010792.1, from coordinate 442,215,196 downwards.
ATCTGTAATGTTTGGTGTCACTAAATTTCATCAATATTTAGCTAGAAAACATTTTAAAATTATAACAGATCATAAACCTTTAATTCGATTATTTGATCCTGTTAAAAAGGTACCTGATACATTATCACCTAGAATGCTGAGATGGTCGTTAATGTTAGCTGGGTATGATTATACAATTGAGTATCACGAAGGTAAACATAATAAAAATGCTGACGCATTAAGTAGATTACCTCTCCCAGAAACTGTAAATGTAGTAAGTAATCCTGCGGAAATAATGTTTGTTTCAAATAATGATAATTGGCCTGTTACTTCTAAAACTATTGCAAAGTGGACAACTGAAAATCCTGTAACTAAACAAATTTTAGAGTGGGTGTTACATGGGTGGCCGCGAAAGGTTAAACATGAAGAATGTCAACCATATTTTCGTAGAAGGGAGGAAATTTCCTGTCTAGAAAATTGTCTATTGTGGGGACATAGAGTGATCGTACCAGAGGAAGGTCGTGAATATATAAAAATTACTGCATTCTGTTCATCTGGGTATATCAAGCATGAAAGCGAAAGCTAGGGGGTAGTTTGGTGGCCAAATATGGATAAAGAAATTGAACAAATGGTAAATTCTTGTAATAGATATCAGATGTTTGCGAGGGATTGTCCCAAAATGGAACCCTTGAAATGGAAATCTGAACTGTCCTGGTAAAGGATCCATATAGATCATGCCGGTCCTTTTGAAGGTAAAATGCTTTTAACAGTAGTCGATTCTTATACTAAATGGTTGGAGGTAGAGGTGGTACCCAGGTCTGATAGTAAAACTACAATTAAGGTATTAAGGAGAATTTTTGCCACATTTGGATTACCTGTTGAATTGGTCAGTGATAATGGTCCCGCGTTCACAAGTGATGAATTTGAGGAATTTCTTAAAAATAATGGAATTAAGCATACGTCTATTCCACCTTATCATCCGGCTTCGAACGGACAAGCGGAAAGGTATGTGCAAACTGTGAAAAATTGTCTTAAAAAGCTAGATAAAAGTGACATAACATTGTCAATTTCACGATTTTCGTTAGAAAATCATTCCACTCCTCATTCGGTGACTGGTAAAACTCCTGCTGAATTAATGTTTGGAAGGCCAGTTCGAACAGCCCTTCACTTGGTATTACCATCAAAACCTAAAATACAGCAACCCCTTCACAAATATAAGCTTCATGATTTTGATTTTGTTAAAAATTTTGGAAAAGGGGAGAGATGCGTAAAAGGAAAAATTATGAGATTATTGGGGAGTAGATGGGTTTTAGTAAATAGATGTGACGGAATAATGTGTAAACGTCACGTTGATTAGTTGAGACGAAATAAAGAGATAAGTGATGAAATACCAGAGAGAGTTATAGAGATGAATCGAAATGATAAACCAGTGTCAGACAAAGTTGAAAATATGGGACATAGTGGTAAAAATTACAGTAATTATGATAGGTATGAAAGGGTTAACCAAAACTGTTTTTCTGGAATTAATGGAAAAATGAAAGAACAGCTTAATAATGATGATACTATAGAACCAAGCCAATCTCAGCCTTCGTGTGATATTGTGGCAGGTACAGTTGTGAGTTATAAAAATGATGTTACGACAGATAAAACTGTAAAAAACAATTTGACTAAAAACAATGACGAGGATTGTAAGAAAATTGCTCGAGTTCGAAGAAGCCAAAGAGCAAGATTGCTTGTAGTTCGTTTGAACTATGAGGGGAGGGGTGTCATATCGCAAACCAACAATTAGTAGCAATCTGTATTAATAGATGGCAGCACCATACACGGACAGTCTGGAATTGTAAGGCTTTGCATGTAGCCGAGAATATTCTGCGCAGTTAAGATGTGACTTGTTTTGAGAGCTGCGTTTAGCAGCCGTTGTAAATATGTATAATAAACTATAATGTATAATAAACTATAAAATTATAGTTATGCTTTCTTCCTTAGTTAAGAGTAATTAGTTATAATAAGAGTGTGACGATATAAAATATATCATCTACGATTAATGAAAATTTGCACCAGAAAAATTTTATTAAATTTTATTTTTCCAACTTTGGAGGAAAAAAGTCGTAAAAATTGCTTTTCCTTATTTTGCAATGAAATTTTTGGGGATTCCGTTGTGAATTCGACATTACAGAAACACAATTACTTGCCCTTCAAGGGGTTAAGGGGGTAGGGGAAATTAAGCTCCAAATCTTTTAATTTTCATTTTCAGGTTCCTTTAAAAATTGGCAGACTTATTAATGGCAAGTTCAAACAGTTAAATTAAAAATTTAGTGTTAAAATATTAAAGGTTCTTAAATTATTAAAATTTTAAAATACTGAATAATTGTTTTATTTTAAAATGCCCCATGCACATTTCTTTTGAATATAACATGACTTTTTTTTGATCAGGTACTTTCCGGTTATTATGAGAAAAGTTAGCATAAATTGTAAAAGTTCATTGAATGCGTAAAAAGAAAAAAATACATATTTTATAAGAATACTCTACTTTTTCGTGTAAAAAAAACGATAGTTTTTGTATTATGTAGGAAACTTTAACATTAAAATGTTCCTTAAATGGAACTATTTATGCTAACTTTTATTTATTGTTATATGAGAGGTGCACAGTAAAAAGTTTAATAGAATCTGATAATTAGGAATGCGCATGGAACATTTGAATTTTCATAAATGTGCAAAATTTTCAATTCTGAGAAAACAGCGCTTAAAGTACGCATACATATTTAAAACACTATTTTGCAAGTTAAACTATAATATACTAACCAAAAATCATTTACTATGCGTATACATATATATTTAAATAAAACATAATTGACTTTACTCGTAAAAACTGAAAAATCGATTTTTTAATCGCATTTCATGTTTTTCACTGTCCACTGTCCCCTTAAACACAAATAAAATGTGATACAATGTGATTAAAATTCCCTAAATAAAATGTGATTTCATCTTCATATTAGCCACAAATTAGCTAAAGAATATGAATTTGGGACTATCACACACATAAAACCGAGAAATAGACCATTGAACACCAATTAACTTAAAAATGAAACAAGATTAAAAAGATAGAGGCAAAATAATAAAAAAACAAATTACCAAATTAAAATCCATACTGTCATAGCATTAGATATAACAAAAACACTCATTATGCATTTTATTCTCCTTTAAGATAGTATACTATTTGAAATTAATATGATATTGTCCTGAGTAGACTAAAATTTAAATACAAGTTAATCGTTAACTTTATTAAATATTAATGAATATGAATATATTTAATATGAATTGATAAATATATAAATATAACTACACCATCATACATATAAAAGCATCGAATCAACATCCATTATAAAATGTGTATTATGTGCAAAATGTGTAACTTAGTTATAAATCAAATGCCCCATTTTAAAAATAAATAAATTAACCATTGCGTATTATCCAGACAACGCCACTCTCCGCCGTACTCTAACATCTACCCACCCAACCATCCTATAATAATTTTTTATTATTATTTTAAAATTTTTAATTTTTTAAAATTATTTTCTTATTTTATATATCTTTTTGTAAATTTTTTTACGCATGTGTTAATTTGTTTTTTAAGATCATTTAAGTACTGATTATATATCTACCCTATATATATAAAATCCTAATGAAACGAATTTATGAAACGGATATATGAATCGACTGATAAAACAACTGATTACGTTTCAAGCGATTTCTCCTAAAATATGGAATACCTTGCGATGAAATTAACACCAAAAATCAGCATTGATCATCAGATCTCAAAACTGGTATTAGAATTTTTAAATTCGAATTAGTTTTCGAAATATTAATTTTTTTCTAATTTTATATACATTTTTCTAATGATGACAACTCAAATTTTAATCATAACAGATATGTTTTTTTCATATTTCAGAAAAGGTTATTATTTTAAACTAATTTGGCGAGCAGTTTGGCCTCCCTTAAATGTACCCTGGTAGTTGAAAACAAACGTATAAACCCTCCAGAAGAACCAGAACTTGTGGCAAATGGTGATTCCAATGCACCAAAGAAGCCTGTTAGTAGTTTTGATTTCAAACGATTGCCTAAAGTAACACAATGTGAGAAAAAAAAAAAAAAACCAAAACACTGAGCTCAAGCATTCTTACAAGCACACCCATCAAAGAAATGTTAGAACAAAGAGAAAAGTAGAAGGAAGAACAGGAACGTTTAAAAAAACAGAGAAAAGAAGCTCGTGAAGCTAAAAAGGGAGTAAAAAAACTCAAACTAAGTTCCTGTAGGCCTAAGTCTATTAAATCCAGGTCAAACAGTACAGTTGCATCAACTTCAAAGGATGCTGTTTTCAGATGTCCTGCTTGTGACGAGGAATATTGTGACCCACCAACAGAAGAATGGATCCAGCGCTATAAATGCCAAGAGAGGCGGCATGAGGAATGCTTCAATTATGGAAAAGGCATTTTTATTTGTGTCTATTGTTAGCTGCACAACTAAACACTTCAACATTACGTCACAATGTATTATGCTTAGTTTGATACTTTGTAAGATGTAAAAACACAGTTATCATTTGTTAAACCATGCAACATATTCAAAAGATAAAATATGTTCAATCTTTTTCAGTGATGACGATTTGTTATTGTTATGAAAAAATAAAATTATCCCTTTTTTTTTAATTTGGAAAATTAAATGGTAATATATTTAATACTACAAAGGAATACTGTAACAGTTCATGTAAAATTAATTTTACTATACTTAAAAATAAATTAATAAACAACAAAAATTGTTAGCATAGTCATCTTGCCCCGGTCTCCCCTGCATATGATTGCATAGGAGATTTGTCTACATATCAGGGATGAGAGTGCTCCGACCCAAATGACCGACTGCTACCACTAAATTTTAATAGCATTTCACGCCGTATTTAATGACTGAATTTTTGTGATTTAATTAACCAAAGAATAATATTAAAATTTTGTGGTGAAAAACAACTATTTAGGTCGGAGCGCTATATGTAATAACGTAGTTTTTTTGTAATTTAGTAATTTGCTGGAGAAAATGCTTTGTGTTAATAGTAACCAAATCCGAAATATTATATTTTAAAGCCTTAGTTAATTTTTCAATAACTAGTGTTTTCCATTGTTTAAAATATTCAACAGGTTTATTGTATGAGATTGAAATTTTATAAATAAAAATATCTATATCATATGTAAATTGTTTTATAATAGGTTTTACGTTAAATTTATATGGAAGTCTATATTTAGTACCATAACCCATTAGTTTTTAGGGTTCCGTACTTAAAAAGTAAAAACGGAACCATTATAAGATCACTCCTGTGTCTGTCCGTCCGTCCGTCTGTCTGTCTGTCTGTCACAGCCATTTTACTCGTAAACTATGGAACGTGGAGAGTTCAAATTCGGGGAAGTAATAAAGACCATTGACCCACATATTTTCAGATTAATAAACAGGTATATCTAGTAAAAAAGTAGAGGGGCTAATTATGCTACTTGAAAAAAAAATCTTTTCTTTGTATATCATGTGGGGTATCCTGTGAAAGCTTTTGTAACGCTGAACTCAAAAATACATTCCTTTTAATTTTAGGTATTATATTTTCAAAGATATTGTTGAAAATGTAGCGCAAAAATATGTTCCCCCCATCTAATTCTGAATCTACTGAAACTAAAATTATGAAAAAAATTAGAGGTAGTAGACGTTAATATAAACCTTTCCGGAAAATTATAGCGATTACCCTAGGTCACATAGTTTTTGAGTAATTAGCATTTTTCTGTTATACACAAATTTCGATTTACGAGCATTCAGAAAAATTGTTGAGCATCACTGATTATACCTATCGTTGCAGAAGAATAAAAGCATTGTTGATAATGATTTTCGAAAAAAAAATCATCGGTAATTAGCCGAGATATTAACCCTTAAAGGTACGGTCAGTTTGGACATACAAAAGGACAGGGGCGGCGTACTCTATGCCTAGTTAACAACTTTTAATGATATATATATGTGTAATGTAATGTAGTAACAGTATAAAAGCAATAAACGTCAAATTGTTAAAAACATACTAATTTAAGGGGTCTCGGGATTCTAAAAAGTGGAAAAAATGAAAAAAAAAGGGACCATTTTCAACATTTAATGTCTTAAAATGTATATGATTTTAAAACACAATTTTAAATGGGATGAAAGATATAAGTATGTTTTTTCGTTTCATGTATTTAAAAAATTGCAAGATACAGAATTAGTATTTATAGGGGGCTCGAAACTGCTAGACATTTGTCGAACAAAAAACTGGCATAACAGTTTACGCGCAGGATTACAAAATAAAAACTAGAATGAAAATTTTGATGCTTACTTATACTTCAGATTGTAATAATTTCCCTGAATTTAAATAAATTTGTATTTAAAGCATTTTTATATTTTTAATGCAATGTTGCATTTAGCTAATACAAAATTTTAAAAATTTCAACAGTAAAATCACCTAAAAAAATATTTTTTTGAACAATAGAAAGGAAATTTTAGGTTCAGTTTATACAGACTAACATGAAATATATATTTTAAAAATTTCATGATTAAATATTCAAAAGTTTTTGAGGTATCCTGCGCGTTATGCCCAAAAAACGACATTTTGAAAATAATGACTTTAAAGTTTCGGAAACGCCGCTTCAGCTATTGAGCGGGTATAATTCTAAAAGCCAAAACTTCTGTTCTAATGGGAATTTCAAGGGAACAATTATATCAAAATATTCAGAAAAGATAGGAGTTTAACATCTAAAAAAATTAAAATTTCTTAAATTTTGAAGCTTTAAGAGTCCTGCGACCACTTAATCCTTTCCAGCACGGAGTAATTCCATTTATAAACTTATGAAATAATGAACTGATACCAGAATTTATAAACGAATTTATTAGAAAATGCGAACTTGCTTATTTTCACGTACATGATAAAAGAAAAATAATTAATTAAATATTCTTTGTGCCGTTTGTCTGTTTTGGAATTAAAATTAGGTGTCCGTTTTTTAAGGGCATCGCCCTCGAAAGATTTAATTAGAATGAATCGCATAAATACTGTGGATTCGTGATAGTTTGCATTGATTGTATTTCACAAAACGCGTCGAGTGACTTTAAAAGTTAATTAAACACCTATCTGGAAAAACGCGTCACTGACCAAGGCGACGTTGCAACTTTGAGACCTCAATTCGAAGCGCGCTTAGCACAATGCCAAATTTAAACTTTGAACAAAGGTTGTGTTTTAGCTACACTGTAGAAATAAAGGTTATTACTACGCTGAATTTAGTTTTATGAAATGCCAAATGAAGTTTAACTATGCACTGCTTTTATTGTCAGTACCGAATTAAGTTCATCATAAACAGATTAGGATAATATTAAAAAAAGAGTTATACGAATAGCTAATTTGATATTATTTAGGTTCCATATCTCTTTGAACTTTCATGGTATACCCATTTGCACTTTTCTAATATATACAGTTATACCCAACCCTATGTTGTACAGTTTTTTACAAAGTCTTAATATTCTTTTAGCAGCGTTTTTTTTAAAAATATAATACAATTACAAATTCATATATATATTCTACGGAACCCTCTGTGCGCGAGTAATGCTCGCACTTGACCGTTTATTTTCGATTTAAAATCATTAACAATATTAAGATGTCCAGTGATTATTATGTCCATGATCATTATTTATGTATTTTTTTCAGAGCTTGGTCATTGCATTTACACGGAAAAGTACTTGCTACAGATGTATTTTTTGAAAATGTATTATAGTTAAAAATCGTTCTACCGATTGTATTAGGATATTTAAAGGTTTATTTAAAGATTATTAATAGGAAAATAACAGTTTTTATCATTAATCATAGTATTAATTTTATTAAATGTTTGATTTGAAAAAATTATTATCATTTGAGTATTCGTGTTTTGAATTTTATGTTTTTTTTTTTTTTTTTTTTTTTTTTTTTTTTTTTTTTGTAAATTAATGCTTAAAAGATTAACTGTAGTCATAATGAGATTAAAAAAATATATCAGAGAAATGTTTAGAGAAAGATTTACTGAGAAATACATTTAAATGTTGTACAATATGTTTCTTTTTAATAGCAAATATGTATTTTCGAATTAATAACCATTTATAATTCTTTAAATAGTTACTTTGAAGATTATTTATTTACTTACTGATATATTTTTTGAAACTACAACTGCTAAAGAACACTTTCTTAGCTTTTTTCGTGTTGTTTTACGATTTAAATTATGATTTAGAGTAGGATAAATTGGAGAATAATCAATAGTATTATTTATAGATGAAAACACTTTAACAAGTCTATTAAATATTTCACTATTAAGTCCTTATAGATAAATGGTGTTGTAATATTTCATATATGATGATTCCATATAAAGACGTTCTGATTTATTTTTTAGAATTTGTAGGATTTCAATTGTTGTATTTTTAAATTGATGTTTATGAAAATGCTGAATTTCAGCTGTAGACTGTATATTTTTCAGTGTACTTTGTTTTCGTTAGAGTCTGAACGATGTTGATTTATTCGTTTATGTGTTGGACCTGAAGTTTCACCTGTATATTTCAAGTTACATAAGTTGCACTTTATACAATAAATTACATTAAAGGCTTTACAAATTTTTTAAAAATTAGGTTCTGAGGCAGTTTGTGACTGAGAAGCGTATGGACAAGTCTTGCATCTAGCATCTAAATACTTGCGAAAAAATAATGGACGAGGAGGAGAGTATAAATGGTCACTGGATGACGATCCAAGAACAACCCTATTATTGTTCTTGTACCGGGCACTACGCTTCATAGATGCAGAGTGTATCTTGCCAGGATCGAGATTTTTACTAAGAACTGCCATTTTTTATATATTTTTTTGATACATGAAAATGCAATAATTGCAAAAATTATATAAATAAAATAAAATAAAAATCAATAATAAAAGAAGTTTAGTAATCTCGATTAATATAACTAATTTAATAATATTAAAATGTCTTGAGTATGAAATGTAAATGAAAGTATATACAACATGCACAAATCAGATAAGCAGGCCTCAAAAACCTCCAATTATAAATCCATAACCATAATAATGATAACCTGCAGTGCAAAAACTGCCATAGCAAGAAACCAATGGACTTTTTAGTACATAAAAGTCATAAATAACCATGTCAATATATATATATATATAATTTGTTCATATATTTGTGATTTCATCTTTATTATATATATATATATTAAAGAGTAATTATTTCTGACCACTTTAAAACAAACCGTGTGAAAAAATTCCTATACATGCCAAAGGAATGTTTTGAAAGAGAGAACTTTGAAGTCATATATAAAAAAAAAAAGTAAAGTTCTCAAAATGTGATTTTTGCGCGAAAAATAGTTAAAAACTTTTCAATATTTTTCATGAAAATTTCTACTTATATAATGTAGAAATGTACTATGTACTATGTACTATGTAGTAATGTACTATGAAGTGAATCTAAATTTTCATCATTTTTTTGTTGATTTTTTTATGGTGTTATATCGCTACAATTTAATTTTTTTTTGCTAGAAGCTTTTGTCCAAGAAACGTATCAAAGTAAACAGGAATGCGAAATTTTCTTAAGAAATGTCAATCTTACTGTGTATATTTTTCTTCATGGAATTTTTAAGCTTACGAAAGTAAAAAATATTAATAATCCAGTAAATAAAAATAAAATAATTATAACTAAAATTTGTGTTACAGAAGAGATGAGAGAATCCTGGCGAAAAATTCATAGTTCCTTTTCTGTTAGTGTTTTTTTTTTTTAATTTCGGAAGAATACATTTTGCTATTCCGTTTTTCAAAATGATCGCATTTAAATGAAATTTAATTATCTGAATTTTAAAATCTAGGGAAGAGCAATGGCTTCTCCTTTCCCTCTTTCCTGGTGCAGGGCGCACTTGAAATAAGTTCGTATAAGTATACATTCGCCGTAAGCACGTTTATTTTTTATTTTCTCTACTACGGCTTTAATTTGAAAAATCTTGTTTTGTGTGGTTTGTCATTTTATGTCTTTTAAAATTTGATACAAAGTGTTTTTAATCTATAGCGGTTTAAAAATAATTAACGAATCTCATTAACCCCTCAAAGAACGGTGATGCCGCTATGGCATCACATATTTTTTTTAATCCCTAATTGCAACATTGGCACCCGAATTATTTAATGAAAATTTCACTTTTATTAAGTACGCGAAAATATACGCTTATTTATTTACAAATAAATTTTCTTGTCAATACTGGTGTCAATCAATTATTTCAACATTTTCCGAATACAAGTACCTTGCCCCTGAAAGGGTTAAGGGGACAAGGGACCTTCAAACTCATTCTTTTTTTAATTGCCCCTTAAATACTATTCAAGGACACAGTGTATGAATTATAGCATTTATTTATCACAGAAGAAATAATAAAAAAAAAATTTTGGAAAAAAATAAGGAATTTTCCCCGAATATTTTAAGCGTTATCAAGAGCTTTCTAAATGCCCCAACCTTACTCCATACCCATTAAAATCACCAATATATGTATATATTATGCTAGTTTAGTTTGCATATACAAATAAAGCTGTGCATAATTTTTTGAAACTAAATGTAATTGGAAAAGCTAAAAGTAGTTAAGTGCAGAAATAGGATGCAAAAATGCTGAACATTTCATAAAATTTAGATTTTTTTAACCTTTATATTCAAATATATAAAATTCGATGCACATTTGTATATGTAAACGAAACTGGAATAAAAAAATATTGGGGATTTTAATTGATACGAAGTCAGGTTGGGACATTTTGAAAGTTCTTTTGATAACGCTTAAAATATTTAGGGAATTTCCTTATTTTCTCATTTTTTTTATTTTTTATTTTTTTGTGTGATAAATATATGCCATAATTCATATAGTGTGCCCTTGAATAGTATTTAAGGTGCAATAATAAAAAAAAAATGAAAAAATGAGTTTGAAGTTCCCTTGCACCCTTAAAAACGTCTGATATATATTTTTTAAATGCTTCAGGCGCATTTAAAAGTTTAATACATTGAAATACCTTTTTTATGTAATACAATAAAGCCTCGATTATCCACGGTGCGGTTTATCCGCGAAGCGATTTTTTTTTTTTTTTAAATTCAAGTCAACAGCAAGGAAAGTACAATAAGCCCTACTAATAAATATAAACAGAAAAATTCATGTTTTAAAAAGTAATAGAAGAATATTTCTAGATTCGGTTGCCATGTTTGAAATATTAGATGTAAAGTCTTGATGTCTTTTCTTGATTTTATTAACCAAACGTAAACACAGCAATTAAAATATTTAACAATTAAATCAGACTATTATGATAAATTCCAGGAGAGCATATTAAGAACAACTTCATTTTCGAGATAAAAATTATTCCATACTAAAAGAAAAACAATAGTTTACAATTTAGAATAAAGAAAAGGTGCTTCCAAATTAAGAAGCAAAAACAAGTGATTGATTTTTTTAAAAAGGTGTAACTCGCTCTTTTTGTATAGTATGTATGGCATTGTTTCTTGTTTACTGTTTTTTTATTTTAGTGCTTTAGAAGTAAATCAAAGGTTTCTGATGTACTGTGCATATGTACGTATTTTAAACGTTTTATTATGTTTTTTGTCCATTAAAATGTAGTTTTTATGTTGAATTTTCTTTTTTTCGTGTTTGCACCCCATTTTCAGTCTTTTTCGGGTTATCCATGGTGACCTTGTCACCCAATTCCGCGGATAATCGGGGCTATACTGTATTAAAAATCACAAAATTATTATTTTTTTTTAAAGTAAAGAATTATCCCTTTTCGAATCCGGACAAAAAAATATAAGTATTTCACCAATAGTGCTAATGAAGAACATTAATAGATAACATATGGTAATAAGGTTACTAAATCGGCTGTTTAATAAACCAATCATTTATTAAATCACCATTCTATTACAATAAAAGGTTTGTCTTTAGTCGCAAGGGAGAATTAATTCACAAATTCAATTATACAGATTGTAAAGAAATATTTTCTTTAGAGAATATTTAAGTGTGTATTTTTTAGCGGAAGTGTTCTCTAATATTTATCCCAAGAGATTTCATATCAAACAAATCAGAATAAATATTGAAAATTATTCCTTTAAAATTTTTCTATCGTAAGAAATAATCATGGGTACTGCAAGAACGAGATGCAGGGAGGGGAAATTCTTGGAACACATGTGCCCTGCCATCGTCAGCTTTCGCTGTGTTTTTAAAAATGCAGAACAAAAACATTAAATAAACTAAACTAAAAATTATTTGTCAGAATCTTTCGTACAAGACAATTTTAAAAACAACGCAAAAATCTAACAAATCAGAAATACTAAATATTCAAAAATAATTTTCTACTGTCATTTTTCCAAAATGAAACTTGAAACAATAATTTCTGTCTCCTTGAGGGAACCGTTGCCTCTTTGAAACCCTCGTTTAAGAAAAAATTTAAACTCGTAAATTAAAAAGAAGACTTGAACTGAAAATTGATTTCCACGTGGGGCTCATGAGGCGAGAGAGAAAGAGAGAGAGAGGAGAGGGGGAGGGACCCTGGCGAAAAAAATTTAATTCCTCACTCTCTTTAAAGCTTAATTCTTTTAAGTCATTTTTGTCGTATAAATGTTATTACTGTTTTTTTCCCCAAAATCATTATACAAAAGGAAAACTTAGTTAATTAAATTTCAAAATCCAGGGAGGGGCATAGCCTCTCTCCCCCCTCTCCTCGACGGCGCCCACGGAAAGAATAAAAATAATTCGATGTCGAAATCTAGCTCTTATGGAATGCGATTATAAGACGTTTCCCCTTCTAATAATCGATACTCCTTGTTTATAAATTTACACTATGATTCTTATAATTTTAATTTTGTATTCCTATAAATGCCAAGCCGTTTTCTCTGTTACCAAGTCTTTTCACCAACTGCATCTTCTCCCAATCCCGTGTTCCTTTCCACCCTGCCCCCTCACTAGGGTTCGTCGCAGTCGCCCCCGGGGGGGAGGGGATGAATTGTGTGTGGGGGTCCTGCATCGTCACGTGACTCTGGAGCATCCCCCGCTCCTGAATGTAACCGCTCCGGTTCTCCGGATCCAAATCGATGCTTGAGCTGTTAGATCCAGAGGAAGGAGAAGCTATCAGAACAGAGGGCTAAACGCTACGTGGCTGAGGCAGGAAACCACGTCGCTTAGCTGGTTGGAACTGAGAATGGCTACGACAGAAGTGAAGTGAAAGGAAAAGAGTGTTTTTCGGGACCCATCTTACTAAGTACTGTTAAGATGCGAGACATTATGACATACTTTACCGCCCGAAAGAGAACAGCTAAAGCTTGAGTAGTGATGGAGAACTGCGAGAAAGTGTGCCAAAGCCCTCTCCTTAATAGACTGTGGTGTTGCATTAGATTGGAGTGAAAGACATAACACATTTCTGGAGTACTGATCTGTGTTTAAAATTCAAACTCTCTGTCTTGAGTAGAGAGAAAGAGATATGTGATGCTAAAGTTTCAAAGAAAAAGGGAAAAAATGATATGAATCTGAAATTATTCAAAATATTTTGTGACGTAAAGAAAGAAACCGTATATAGAGAGTCCAACTAATTTTCAGTTATTTGTTTTTCTAAACCCACCGTATTCGATTTAATTTGTTGTCTCTTCCTCTGTCATCTGGAGAAACATTTTGTTTATGAGAAATATTTACATGTACAAAAACTATTTAATCTTTACATACGTATATACAAAATATAAATCTTATTTATTTATAAATCTATTGAAATAGGATATGATATGATTTATTAATTTTTTTCAATATTTATAATTTCAGTTGGAACTATTAAATTTAAGAAATAATCATAATAATAAAAATACTGATATAAAAATTTGAAATCTTTAGTAACGTGCTTTAAATGTATGCATTTAAAATCTTTTTGAAGACAATTTTATTGATAAAAGTTACTTAGAGAAATAGATAGAAGCTTCCAAAAATTTGTTTTGCCAGCTCAGTTTTTGCACAGAAACATTAGTTTTGTATAGAAAAAAAAATATTTATAAACATTTCTAAAATATAACAAATATTTGTGTGTTTGTGACAAGAAACTTCAATGCTTCAATTTTGAGAGATTATACCCGAAATTATTTTCAAATATACATGGTGGATATCATAAATTATTTTCCGGATTTTCTTTTACTATTGTAAATGGTCAGAATTGAGATATACATGTGGTGTGTCAAATTTTTTGTAGTGTAGTTTTTATCTGTATTTTTTTGTTTTAAATTGTATTATTTGGATATAATTGCAAAACAGTGATTCATTGATGCTCATATGAAAACTAATTGTGATGCAGAAAACAAATCTTTAAAATAGCGGAAGAGAAAGTCATGCGACTGGCCAAACAACGAAAAGTCCGGCGGCTCATGTCCGGTATCTATCGAGTTTACGATAGCAATGAACTATCTGGGCACTCCAGTCGTGCAGAAAAATTTCCTCAGTTACGTAGCCCTGTGTGCACTTCAGACATTTGTAAAACTTCAAACTCGATATTTTGTAAAAGCCAACGGAAACACGTCACATTCCCTTACATTTGTTTCGAGATCACAAGAACATTTTGCTTTTAGACCTTAGAAGAAAGCTTAGTCAAACATGACTGTTTAATGACTTTCAGCAGCATTAAGTATTCCTGCTTGTTTCTAAATTTAGTTCTAGCTAGTATTACTCTAATTTTGGAGACAGAAAAACGCTGTACATTTCAAATTGTTGCTCAGAAACACAGATTTCAAGGATTTCTTCAGTTGACTGAAATTATATAAAGCCCCCGTGTATTCTAAAAGGGTCCCGAAATTTTTTTTTTCGAGGCATAAATTTAGAAAATATCTTATTAAAGAAAGAGGGAATTTATTGATCACCGTCCTGATAAAGAATGTTAGCAGCAAAAAATACTGGACAATTTTTCGAAAATTTTTGAGCAACTAAATTATTCTGTATCACCAACAATAATCGCTGTGATGATGAGATTACAGTGAAGAAGAACAAATCATTTCTTTTCTATTATGCCAGATAGGTAGTAGAAGTTAGACTGATAAAACTTCTTTCTTATTATAACTACAACTTCGAATGATTTTCGAAAGTTATTACAGTTAATAATGCATTAAAATAATATTTGAGAAACTAGTAAGGTATGAAAATTTTTTAATGCAAATCCTTCATTTTAGATTCATAACTCTTTTCCGGTTTTTAAATATCGTTGAAGAAATAAAGTCAATTTTAATAACATACAAAATATTTATGCAATCAAAGGTCACACAAAATACTTAATAGATGGTAATTTAGAAAAGATCGAACGTTCTTTTAATAACAGATCAAGAAATTTACGTACTAGCAGGAGTGAATGTTTAGTTCATAATCACTACTAACGAAGGCTGTCGTAAAGTCTTTTTCCTGTAGTGTCTTGCTTTTAGAACAGTTTATGTGAGATCAGCTTTAGAACGTGATAATAGATAGAAACAGTCAATAATTAAAGCAAAGTCTGTTTTTGAATGAATTGATTTTGTCTTTCACTGATTGAAGACGTCAACAAAGACTGAAAAAAAAATCTCTCGGGCCGTTGTCCAATTGAGTTAATTTTAGTTCAGGAACATCGAACTGTAAGACCTCTATGGGATGCTTTAAAAGAGGCTTCATCTAAGGCCTCTCTTCCTAGGAACCTGTGTGGAGGGGCCATGTGTGGTTAGAGGTCGTGGGAGCCATGAAAGAAAAGTGCCTGTTAGCACTGCTCATTGGCTGTTGTTGCTTTCTTGCTTCAATTGGTAAGTTGAAAACTAATTTTAATTCTCTGTAATACATTTAGAATATATTAATACATGGAAATTATTACAGAGAGAAACATTCGCCTTGCATACAATATTTCAAATGAAAATCAAATTTCAAAGTAATTGCTTAAGAGGCGCAAAGGCCAACCTAGTGAAAAAGGTTCCATGCCGGTACTCGAACCCGGGCCATCAGTATAGCGCACTGACGTTCTACCAACTAAACCACATGGACCGATACCCAGCCTGGAAAATTTCTTACTATTATATGTTGGCAAGGCTGCAACTGCAGCACAAGATGGAATATTAATCCCGAGCCCCCCGACCTGGGGCGAACACGAAACTTGCTGAAATCCAGCGTCGATAAAAACTATATTAATACATGGAAATTAATATTCGATCTTGTGCTGCGGTTGTAGCCTTGCCAACATATAATAGTGAGAAATTTTCCCTGGTTGGGTATCGTTCCATGTGGTTTAGTCGGTAGAACGTCAGTGCGCTATACTGATGGCCCGGGTTCGAGTCCCGGCATGGAATCTTTTTCACTATGTTGGCTTTTGCGCCTCTTAAGCAATTACTTTGAAATTTGATTTTCGTTCGAAATACGTTTAGAATAATCAGTTAAGGCTAGTTTCTTATACTGTATTTTAATGCTAATAATTGAGTAGGCTCTAGCAAGGAGGGTATGAGGGGGAGGGGCATTGCCTTCCCCTTGTTTTTGAAATTCAATTAATAAATTTCCTTCTTCGTTGATGACTTTGGTAAAAAATAGTAACATTTATTCTGTACGAGTTATAATAATTAAACACCAATAGAAAGATCAACATGTATTTTTCATCATATGGTGGGGATTGATGCCACTTGATCCCATCCCCTTGTGTAAGATAATTTTTAGTTCTGTTTTCCTTTGACGTTCATGTGATGTTTTCTTTGATATGTTTAAAATTCACTTTAAATGGAGGTAGGGGTGGGGGGCAAAGCTTCCCTGAAGAAAAGAAAATACTGTCCTATTTTCCTTTTTTTGAAAAAATGTTGTTAGAATAATTCTAGCCTAAAATCCTTATATTATTTAACTTATTTCGTGTTTATAATCCTCATAAAAAAAAGTGACTAATGTTATCGACAACGGGCACATCTGTTTCAAAATCTTGCTTCTCTGAATTTCGCTCTGCTGGCGCCCATGAATAATTCTACTAATATGAAAATTTCAAACTTCAAGCAGCTGTTGATGGAGTAAATAAGTTACGAACCATGGCAGCCCTAAATCATCCTTCATGATCAGCCGAATAGAAAAAATTCCGGACCAAATGTAGGTTCGGAATTTTTGCATTCCCTTTCTCAACTAAGGAGTTTTCTACAAACAAAGATTAATGTATTGTGTATTTGAACATTTTTTACTTTCACAGACTATTTAATATCATTGTATAGCTCAATATAGTTTGTCATACTTTGTGCAAACAGTTATTAAATATATATGAAATTATAGGCTCTAAAGTAATAGCTTGCGTGACTCACCCTACTTTTATTTATTAGAAAATTAAATTCAATAAGAAAATAAAAATATGTATTATCTAGCTATTATCTTAAACTCTTTGTTTTTCCAAAAGTTTCAAGGTTCAAATTTTTAGAAAATAGGATTAACAGTTTTTTCTACAAATATATATATATTTTTCATACTATATGTATATTGGAATTTTTTCATGTCCTCAAATTTGAGAATTTCACAATAGTATGGTATTGATCTCTCAAATAGAAGCAAGTAATTTTTATTAGCATTTTAAGTACTTAAAATATATTTTATATATTGGGAATTTGGAACAGCTTGCACCATAAAACATTAGAAAAGCGAAAATCCTATTTATTACTTTTTCTGTTGTTGTTGATTTCTCGAATTTTACAATTGAAATATGGGATAATTATAACCCCCTTAAAGACTATATAGAAATTCCTGACTATATGTCTATTCAAAATTTCAATATTTTCTTTTTTGATCCGGAATTTCTATATACTTACATTATCGAGGTACATCAAGTTTGTGTGAATAACGAATAAAAATTTGATATCGCCACCCGCCGTATGAATGATAGATTAGAAAAAAGTAATTTAAAAAATCAATCTGTCTAATTTTTTTGCCGTCAGTGTTTTTTCTACTGTCCACTATATAGCTGCCAGAAACCAGAAATTTTATTGAATAAAAAAACTTCGATAAATGATTTTTCTGGTTCAAATTGTGTTTATTTGTTTTTAAAAGACCAGCTATGCTACTGCTCTAATTTTTTCTCCTTTTACACTGCTAATAGTTTTCAGCTTGTATTATACATATGTAGAACAATATAATAATTGCATTGTCACTCAAAAATATTTATAAGGATAGAACCTTATAATAATATTTTTACCATACAGATTTTGAAATAATTAAAAAAAAGCTGTATGTTTTTCCCGTAAAAATTTTAAAATAATTTTAAAAAAAAATTGTCCATTGAGAGACCTTAACAAAAGTGATTAAAAACTGTACACTTTTAAATCGAACATTTTAAAATAAATTGGAAAAGGTGGTGACTAGAAATTATGCAATTTTAAGTTGTAGGATTAAAAAAAAAAGTGAGGTTAACCATTAAAATTTGGTGACTGGAACATTTTTATATAAATTGAAAAAAATTGGCGATTAGAATTTGTAAACTTTCCATTAAAATTTCATGACTGGAAGCTGTACATTTTTATATAAACTGAAAAAATTGCCGATTAGAATTTGTAAACTTTGCATTAAAATTTCATGACTGGAAACTGTACATTTTTATATAAATTGAAAAAATTGGTGATTAGAATTTGTATACTTTTAAAGCGTACATTAAAAAAAATAATTGGAAAACGTTGTGGTTAACCTTAAAAAAAAAAAAATAATAACGATTGGAAATTATGCATTTTTAAATTGTATAATCAATAATAATAATAACAATAAACACGAGTACCACAATATTTCATAACTAAATTATAATAGAGTTATGTGAGAGGTACCATTCGACTGGACATCATTCCGAATATGAAAGCGGTTTTTGAAATAATGAATGCGGCTGCATATTAAAAATTGTACCAATTTAGATTTTTCAAATGGTAATTCCTACTTTTGGCACCATATTTGAGTTCCTCGGATCAAACCAGCTCGAAAAAAGTACGACTTTAAGCATTTAAAAATGCTTTATAGAGTTATATATATATATATATATAAATGTGTTAGAGAATTATCTATAAATTTCGGAAAATACAGATAAAATCTTGCAAAAAAGTAAATTAGTTACCAGTAAAAATACTTAGAAATTCTTATAAGAATATTAAATTTGCTTTTTGTAAAAACAAATATAAACTTTTATCCAGTAACTTTTTAACCTTTTCTTTTTCTAGGATCCATGATAGGTCCCCTTAGGCCGTTGGAAAGGAGAATATCTCTCTATTTCAAAAACTAATAATAGCCGCGAGTTGCAAAAGCACATAGCTATGTTTTGGACGACACACATTATTTTTATATATAAATTAATTTTCAGGACCTAATTCATATATTTTAATGTGAATTTATTAAAATTTTCGCAATTAAAATATGCTTTTGATATAGAAAACAAATGACTGAAGTTTATTTGGATCTATACTTTGTATCTCAATAAAAAGGAAGCATTTCAATCTTTTTTTTTTTTTTTTTTTTTCTTTTTTGGTAAGGAAAATAAATCTCGGACATGATTTAAAGTTTTTCACGTGCATTTAACATCAGCGTCCTCAAACTTTTACATATTTTAATTTAAGAAAATCTAGAAAAAAATATATAAACTGTATTTTTTTTTCCTGAGCTGTTTTCATCCAAGGAATTAAAAAATTGTGAAAAGTGTGTTTTACTGTTTGAAAAATGAAAGGTTGAACAATTTTCAATTTGTCCACTACCTTTATTTCTAAAATTGCATCCATATTCAGAAAATGGACACAAAATTCCCTGTCGAATGTCACTTCTCACAGATCTCTGTGATAATTTGGTGATAAAGTAGTGTGGGGGTTCAATTTTTTTGACCGACGGTACAGTTTTAAACAAATTGCAAAAAAGCCCATATTAATGGTTAACATTTACTGGCTGAAAATCGATACATTTTTAATAGATTAAAAAAAGTGATGATTAACCATAAGAGATTGGTAATTAGAAATGTGAATCTATTGACCCTTAAAAATTAATCACACTACTTAAATTTGACATTTGATAGGAGGGATCTTGCTTATATATATAAGGACATGAGTTTCAAAACTCGCCTTATCCAGAAAATCGAATTTTGGGAAATCGCGAGAAACCTCTGACTGCGTCCATTGGTTTTCATTGTAAATCAAGATTTTACAATGCCAGAAATACGGGATAAAACTAGTTTTTTTGCAAATTGTAGGTTTTTTTTTTTTTTTTTTTTTTTTTTTTTTTTTTTTTAATGCATGTTCACCAATAGAATAGACAGACAGGAAAAACTCAATTTTTTAAATTTTGGATAAGGCGAGTTTTGAAACTCATATCCTCATATATATAAAACCCCTGAACGCTTAAGGGTACAAAAAATATACCACCTCCCCCTCGCTAGACAGCGCGGAACTTTTTGACACATTTACGGACTCATTTTTAAACGAAAAATACAACACTTGAAGTCGTGACAGTTGAAGGCGATTAAGAATGGAATATCTTTTTAATTTATCGATAAATGAATTAAATCTTGAGCTATAAGCGATTGTGTTCTCATAAGGATCTTCATTGGTCTGTCGCGTCAGGAAATTCTGTTCAAAATGGCAATTTTGACAGCATTTTCTAAAAGAGCGTATGCTTTTATCAAAAAAAGAAAAACACTATATGATTTCATACTTTCTGGATAAAAGCACCTGCTAATTTCTTGCGTTTAGAAACAAAAAGTAATTCAGGAATGTCCCAAAAAGTAAGCAGTTTGTATTTGAGAACAGTCTTAAATGCTACTTTTCCCATAGCATATAAATCTGTGCTGTATTTTCCTCATGGAAACAACAGGTGTTTATATTTTAGCAACTATTATAGTTCGACACTTTTTTATTTTTCATTGTTCTAAAGTTGCTTCCTCTGTGGTTAATTTCTCTGAAATTTGGAAATGCGTAATTCGAAAAACGGCATACTTAAAAAAGAGGAAATATATGATTCAACGCTTTCCGATTGCATCGGAAAATTTTCCTCAAAACCTGCAACATTTTGAAATGCGTGGACAGCATGCGTGAGACAATAGAATAAAATCTGATATCATAATTCTAACCGTATTAAGAATTGGATTACCACCCACTGACTGTTATTTGAAGAATGTCGAGAAAGGCGAAGCTTACAATACAATAATTATTGAATCGTAAAGCAAATTTATTCGAATCATTATCATTACAAATATTTCTGCAATCTTTTAGTTAGGAGAACATTGATATAATTGCATATTTTTCAAGAACGGGTTTTAATTTAAAACCAATGATTTGTTTTCTGATACAATTTATTACATATTAATAGCATCAGCCTATTTTTCGTAAAGGGATTGTAATTTAGCACCAATAATCTGTTTTGATAATACAATTTATTACATATTAATAGTAACAGTAAAACAGATCAATTGACTTTAAAATTTTACTATTTTGTAGATTGATTTAATTATTGATAGACAGATAATATGGAGAATTATACCCGGGAAAAATATGAAAAAGTTTGAAGAAGTTATGAGTAATATTATATAATTTTTTTGGTGTTAATTTTGAAAATAATAGGTAAAAAATGATTTATTTTTTAACGAGATAAGATACATAATCTGTTCTTCACTTTTAATTCAGCCTTTTGTTGTTCTGAAAAGTGGTAACTAGAAGTAGGTATGCTTATTAAGAAATTCAAATAATTACATTAATTAAAATATGCATAACACTTGCTGGTTTAAAGTTTTTATAACATTTCCAAAACTTACTATTTTTTTGGTTTCTTTAACTGTTTACCTCAAAATGTAAAACGTGGAGAAACAGTCTCTTATACTCGTAGTCCACTATAAATTTAGTAATTGAAAAAATACTGATATTTTTAGTTTCAATTACATTAATTAAAATATGCATAACACTTATCAGTTTAAAGTTTTTATAACAGTATCAGTAAAACAGATTAATTTATTTTGAAATTTTACTATTTTGTAGATTGAATTAATTATTGATAGACAGTTAATGTGAAAAGTTATACACGGGGAAAAAAATTGAAGAAGTAATGAATAATATTATATAATTTTTTTGGTGTTAATTTTGAAAATAACAAGTAAAAGATGATTTATTTTTTAATGAAATAAGATACTTAATCTGTTCTTCACTTTTAATTCAGCTTTTTTGTTATTCTGAAAACTGGTAACTTGAAGTAAGTATCCCTATTAAGAAATTCAAATAATTACATTAATTAAAATATGCACAACACTTGCTGGTTTAAAATTTTTATAACATTTCTAAAACTTACCAATTTTTTTTGGTTTGTTTAACAGTTTACCTCAAATTGTTAAACGTGGAAAAACAGTTTCTCATACTCTTAGTCCATTATAAATTTAGTAATTGAAAAAAGACTGATCTTTTTGGTTTAAAATTCGTGCTTTTGATTAAATTGCATCGATGTAAAACAAAACTATGTCACTAAATATAAAAGAATGAAATCCAACTTTCGAAAATATTCTTGAAAAATAATTCTTTCTATGCTATAATTCCTGACAAAAACGAAATAATAATAAAAAAAGACCTTCGTAAAAGTATTTACTTGGTGCTTTATTTTAAAAAATTTTAATTTTAAATTTTCATTTTTTATTGATGCTTTAGTTCTTCTTGGATAACCACCAGAATTCCATGGTAAAAAGAAGTATCAAAATCGAAGCATTTGTTCCAAATCTACTCACTGATATTCATTAAATGCTAACATTTTTCTGAAAGTCAGTTAATAAAAAATGACAATTTGTGGAACATTCCTTATAATTCAGCTGCTTTTAGAAAGCAATTAAAAATCAGCTCACTCTATCGACGATATCTTTCTGAATTTTCACGATATTTGACTGGATTTTTTAATGAGTTGCTCCACAGAATTGACTATTAAATTATGTAAAAAAAATCTTTGTTATCGTTCGTGCATGCACAGATGAAAATTATTTCATACAACTACTCATATTTCATAAAATATTTAATACATTTATATTCCAATTTCACTATATTATTTTTACTAAATTTTGCTATTTTTTTCTCAAACTGGCGTGAAATTTTGTTGAAAACCCTGCGTGATATAAGCTAAAAACATGCATGAATTTTTTTAACTTATTTTATGAATTTTTTGAAAAATATATATCTCCAAGAAAATACGTGCTATTCTTACAAAAACTAGTAAACATGTTGTACAGTATCCACAAATTTGTATTCTACAGTGATAAATTATTTCGCGCATTTTAATTTACAGGGTGATCCAAAGTGTTATTTTTTTTCTTTGATTTTTTGTTGCTTCCCTCCCCCCTAATTTCCCCCTTTATCAAATCGACGTTGATAAATATGAGGACAAACCTGTTCTTTTTAATCCTGAAATTCCAGAAGAATCTGAGAAGTATATTTCTAAATATTCGACAAAATGTCTAAAATTGAAAGTATCTGGTCATTAATGGCCATATAGTGTATACGGATACATTAATCCATAAAAAACAGAACTGTTGTGTTCAAACATAAATTATCAACATATAGCAATATCAACTGTGTTGAATTCAGATCTTATTTGGCTGGAAATGAGGAATAGTTTATTTACGAGGGGAGAGAAGAAGGGACTGAGGCACAGAGTAATTATAATTCTGGGATCACAAGAATAGTTTGAGGGGATTATTTGTAACAACTACCTAAATTAAATTAAAAATAACTATTTTTTTCATTTCATTTAATCAAATCCATCGTCTTCCAAAATACGTGTGCAAAATATTAGACTTATATTTTCTTTACTATTTTTGTCTGCAAAGTATACTTTACAGACAAAAATAGTCTGTTGCATATGAATGTTATTTTATGTGAGTTAAAAACTTTAAAACGCGTTCTTTTTTCAACTTTTATTTTCCCGAGTTAGAGTTTATTCAAAATGCTGAGGCTTTTTGCACATTTAAGATAGAACTTTGATATTTTGATAGATACTTTTAAATGTGTGTCTAACAAAACGGGAATGAATAAATTTCTGAGAGCTAAGAAATTAACCAAACCTTAAAAGTTAAAATGCTTGTAGTTTTCTATACACTAGGATGCAAAAAATAATATAAAACTTACTATGTGCTTGATTTAACACTCTATATCTATGTTTTGTGTGTGTATATGTATTATACTCTATGTTTTTAGTAATGTTTACGAAAAAATTGAAACAAAGTATTTAAAATTGAGGGAGTAGTATCGATTTAAAAATATTAAAAATGAATACACTGTAAAAAAAAAAAAAAAAAAAAAAAAAAAAAAAAAAAAAAAAAAAAAAAACGACCAGTTTTTCTGTAGGAATTGGAAAAATAGTTGCCCTTATCGTACTGGAAAAATTTCCGACCCAGCTCTGAATAATATCCGTAAAATCTGAATAAAATCCGTAAAGTACCGTTTTATTGACTATTTCCCTTTTTTACGGATTTTATTCCAAGCTGGGTTGGAAAATTTTCCGGTACGATAAGGGCAACTATTTTTCGGATTCCTACAGGAAAACTGGTCGTTTTTTTTTACAGTGTAGGGAATTTTTAAATTTTGTTTATACTACCAGTCAAATATGTTTTCTTTTTTCAAAATTGACTTTTTATTTAATTTACACAATCGAAAAGCAGTATTTATATTCTAGCATGAAAAATAACGTAAAAGATGTCGCCTCTCATTGATAAATAAATCAACAAAATCAGTCTTTTGTGACTTAAAAATAATACAAAATAAATAAAATTAACACATGCAAAATGTATCTGAAAATAAAAGAAGGTTTAAAATGATTGAAATTTAATTTGCATCTAAAAATAATGTTTCTAGTCTGTATCTAAACTGTAAAAAAGTACAAATGTTTGTAAAGCTACAAAAATCTAACATAACCACGAACGAAAATATACAATAACCTCTTCCAAATAACCCATGATTCCAGAGCTTTTTTTATCGTTAGGAATCCCAGAAACCAATATATTTTCGAAATTGAAAGAAGCATTTATGTATAACAAAAAAAAGTTTATTTTGCTGCCACCGATTTTCGGACATATTTCCGAGTCGTTTTTTATAGTGTATATTAATCAGTTTTTTCAAACCAAAATATCGGTTTTTAAGATCCTTTCAGTTCTCAACTAAACATTTTAAGCTGTGTAATTGAATTTACACATGGAAAAGTACAAAATAATATTGATTATAAAGTTAATGTTAATGCTGTTAATTTATCATGTTTGTCTGTAAAACATGTTTGTTGAACATGAAAATTTTTACTTGAGAATCAATACCTTACGATAAACCTATATTCTGGGTTGAGAAAGCTGAAGAGAAAGCGTAGGATGAACTTTCATGGAAGAAAGTGTCTGTTAACATCATAATCAGTGTATAATAATTGGGGCTGAGATGATGGGGACTGAGGTGATGTTTTTGTCTTAACAGCTGCACTGCCATTTTGTTGAATCATTTTGCGCACATGTAAATTATTAAATATGCCATGTGCATTTGAATGTTACATAAATAAAGCTGCCACAAGCTTTTTTTTATATAAATAAAAAGTTAAATCTGGGGACATGAATGATGATATAAAAAAGTACTCATGACTAATCCGAACAAAAACTAAATATTTCTAAATATGAAACAAAGAGAAGAACAAATTACCTTCATCCATGGTGGGTAATTGAACTTTAGTTGCTGTTGCAATGGAAATAATTCTGCCAGCTCCACCTAGTATCTGTTAACATAAATGTGTGTTTAAAGAGACTGAGATGATGGTCAATTTCAGGTTCAAATGTATTTACTACAATATTTTACTATACAATCTATACTAATAAAGGAGAATTATGTTTTCCCATACTGTATATATATAGGTACATATATATAATAGCAAAAGTTAAAAATATTTATAGAATTTTTTACAGCATACATTTAATATTGGATATTTGTACCAGGAGACAGGGACTGAAATGATGATTTCGTTCGTTTAAAGCTTAAAATTAATTATTTATACATCATTATATGTCCATTTATCATTGGTAATTGTTATAACAAATGTTACAATATATTACATTTTTCAGTTTTTGGTTTTAGAATAATTAATAAAATATTATTGACGCAAATTGTCCAATTTTCAGATATTTGCACATATTTCATTTATTTAACGGCAAAATTCAGTTGTTTAAATATATTTTTGAGTTCTGTACATATGGGTTTAGACATATTAAAAATAACAAGCCTTAAAATTTTTGATAATTTTTTTCATTGCAAAGATACCTAAATTCTAAATTTTTACTTCATAAATAATAAATAAAACTATACTTTTTGGAATTATAATGATATTAAAAGCTTTTATTAACTTTTTATTATGACATTTCTTAAGATATAAATAGACCAGTTTTCATTTAATAGCTACAATTATATTTGTTTTAAGTTTTAAATATTGTCACAAAATTTATATTTAAAATCTTTAATGTTACGACTCTTAATATCTGAACTTATAAAAAGAAATCTTGCTTTCAAAATTTCAATAATGTTTATATATTTGTTGAGAAATAATAATGCAGCTATACTCACTTTGAAAATAAGTAAATTGGTTGTAATATGACATTTATTCTTGTTGCTTTACAATTAATTTTTAACATAATTGAAATATTTAATAATGACACAACAATTACATTTAAAACTCTTTTAAGGGAGCAACCTATTGAGGTGTTTTACACGTGAACTAAAATTACTGTCGTGGGAAAAAACATAAACAACCCCTAAAAACTCTGCAAGAAATTGTTGTAGAAGAAAGTTACTGGTACCAAACGATTGGAAATAAAGTCTACTTTTAAATGATGTATATAAAATTTGCTTAGGGGGTCAAACTACATATCAAAACGAACCCAAACTTTAATTCGATAGCAATACCCAAGTTTGACACTATAAATCAATTCTACACATATCAATTAGCCTAAATCCAAAATTTCATGGAATTCTTACGATTAGTTTCCGAGAAATTAATTATTTTAAAATGATCATACACTGGTTATCAAAAATTAAGGAAAAGTCACAAAATGCCAATTTTCAAATACGCGAACACTCAAAAGGAAATAATATAGTTCGAGTAATTACTATCTCTACAACACAGCTAGTCCATATAACATCTCATTCATGTCACACATGGTCACAAGTGTCACAGTCACTACGGCGAAGCAAAAAAATAGGAAATTCCATACATCTCATTATGAGTCTCAAATGATCACTATATGTGACTCCACTGAGACGTCACTGTGACTGCTGCTTTGTGACGAGTCACCATGCGACTTTACAATGTAATTACATTGTGACTCTCATGTGACTGCCATTTATAGACTCAATTTCAAAGTCATCGTGAACGCTGCATTGTGATAAGTTACCAAATAATGTCACATTAAAGTCACATGATGACTTTCAGGTGAAAGAGAGACTACTGTGAAGACACCATTGTGCTCTTTTGGGAAAAGTGTCCATGTGACTATAATATGATATTATTTGGTGACTTATCATAATGCAACGTTCATGATGACTATGAAATTGAGTCTAAAAATGACAGTCACATGAGAGTCACAAGTTAACTACATTGTAAACTCACCTGGTGACTCGTCACAAAGCAGCAGTCACATTGGCTTCTCAGTGGAGTCACATATAGCGATCATTTGAGACTCATAATGAGATGTATCGAATTTCCTATTTTTTTGCTTCACTGTAGTGACTGTGACACTTGTGACCATGTGTGACATGAATGAGATGTTATATGGACTAGCTGTGTTATAGAGATAGTAATTACTCGAATTATATTATTTCTTTTTGAGTGTTTGCGTATTTGAAAATTAGCATTTTGTGACTTTTCCTTAATTTTTGATAACCAGTGTATTTTAGTGGCTGTATCCAAATTGAAGTTTGGTACTCGATTGTTGCCTCGATAAGGGTTTATCGAGAAAACATTTATCATTCAATAAACTCTAGCTATCGAGTTTCATAACGTTAGTACAAATTATTTGAATCAAGAACGGAAAATCATGCGTCCATCATAGATTATGAAACTCTTTCCAACACCTTCAGAATACTGTAACTAAACTTATTAAGGTGAAAGATGTGTAAATAAACAATTTAGAAAAGGAATAACGCATTTGAAAACCAAATTTCTCCAATTACCATGAATAGTACAAAAATATCCGAATTTTTTTTTTTGCAGCGCTGTATTTATGATCTATAGATTCACATGTATATTACATAGGATACTAAAAGTCAGTTCCGTTAAACGCATAGCACAGTTGAAATTTCTTATTCAGCAATTTCCGTCAACAAACGAAAATGCATTTGAGATTTTTTGTGTAGCACTGTATAGGATCTATAGAATTTATACACACCAAGTAATAGGCAAAAACGCAGTTAAATTTTAAAACGCGTACACTGAAAACAAAATGAGTACTCAAAATTGAGTAAAAAGTACTCAATTTTAAATACGTCACATACTCATAGCTCCGATCCAAATGTACTCAAAATTGAGAAACACATGTCCCCATTTTTCAAATATGAATCGCTATGTTCGCCTCCTGAACCTACAAATGAAAATAAAAATGTACTGACATTTATTTCCCGTTCACAATTATTAACGAGAAATGATTAATTGATTATTTATTAAGAAAAATAGAAAAATTATTAACAAGTTACCCAAATCGAATATTTTTATGAGAAGGGCCTTATTTGCAAGAACTTCTAAATTATTTAAAAATACTGTGCAAAATTTAATATTTACATTAATAAAAATTTTTATGCCGCCATAAATGAAATAAACCATTATAGGTTACAAAATTATCGTTTTGTTTGGGTTTGATAATAAGTGATGGATTAAAATTGGTAAAGGATAGGTTCATTTTTGATAGAAACATGCTCAATTCGATATGAGTACATCGATTTACTCATTTTTGAATATTTCATTTTTTTCAGTGTATTACAAATGAAAACGCATTTCCAGCAACTATTCTTTATAGACACTACTGTAGCCAAATGCTTTAGGGTATGCCTGTAAATGAACGATAAATTATATGCAATCTAGATTCTACAGTAAGTGGTTTGTAACCCTGTAAATGAACGATAAATTATATGCAAACTAGATTCTACAGTAAGTGGTTTGTATCCCTGTAAATGAACGATAAATTATATGCAAACTAGATTCTACAGTAAGTGGTTTGTATCCCTGTAAATGAACGATAAATTATATGCAAACTAGATTCTACAGTAAGTGGTTTGTATCCCTGTAAATAAACGATAAATTATATGCAAACTAGATTCTACAGTAAGTGGTTTGTATCCCTGTAAATGAACGACAAATTATATGCAAACTAGATTCTACAGTAAGTGGTTTGTATCCCTGTAAATGAACGATAAATTATATGCAAACTAGATTCTACAGTAAGTGATTTGTGGTACACCTCAGTGATAAATACAAATTTCGATATATTTAAAATAATATAATATCATTAAAATACACCCCCACAGGCCGTAACGTAACGGAATTCTTTTGAGTGTCCCTGCAAATGAACTGTTAATGCTACACACTTCCTTTTAAATAACGAACATGCCATTGTAAGCACAAATAACATACATCAATTTCATAGCAATTTGACCCTATTTACGCGAGTTAGAGCACGGACGGACAGACAGACAAACAAACCGAACTCATAAACACTTTTCAACTATATTGAAAGTGTTAAAAATTAAATAACTAAACTGTATCACAGTTACTTTTAAAACTATTAATAACCCCTATTCTAAACCATATAGTTTTTTGTTGAGCCTCAACATTAACTTTGATGCTACGTACTTAGTTATTTCACCCTTAACTATCATCTCTTTATTTAAAAAAAATGGGATGTTTTACTATACTTTTTTAACGCAATAGTCACGTTTCAACACAGCTGTTTTATGAAGGTCGGCTATTAATACTAAATCCAACTTGTTGCATCCATTGATAGAGTTGTGGTTAATTGATCAATGAGGAAAAGTTATTGTTCAGTTAATTATAGTTCCTATGAAAAGAAAAAAGTCTTCATAATTATAATTATCGGCTGGCAAGAATTACGGCAAATTAAAATCTTCACAGGACTATGATTTAATATTTTCTTTTTATAAGATACTAGCAGGCTTCGCCCATGACGCTGGGCGATTTCTTAAATGCTTGAATCAAACAAAATATATCGGAGAATTTGACATTGTGTTGAAAGCAATATGGGCTCTTTGCAGGAATGTACTACCGCAATGCTGAAAATGATACGAATGCCATTGCGCTAATATATTTTCTAATGTGTTTGACAAAATTTGGGCTGTTAAATACCAACTCTTTAAGTTGATCATTTATAGCAGGATTTAGTAAAGAATGATAGTATGATTTATTATATAATTAAACCATCCTTGAAAGATTATCTAACTAACAATGCAAGTCTCATTAAAATTCGTTCCTTAGAATTTTTTTTTTTTTAAAGCTAATCTTTGATAATCGGGTTCACCTGATTATAGAACTTTATTTCTTAATTCTATAAGTACGCAATGCAAAGCGATATGCAATATACTATAACAAACCTTAAAAAAATATGTAACCAACAGTGCAAGTCCTATCAAAATCCACTTAGCAGAACTTTTAAAAAAGGCTAATCTTTCATAATTGGATTCATCTGATTATAGAGCTTTCCCTATAATTCTATAACTAAGCAACTTAGAACTATATGTTACATACCGGATGTTCTATGTTGCAAAATTTTCCTGAAAAATTATCTAATTAACAGTGCATGTCTCAGCAAAATCCATCCAGCAATTTTTTTTTAATAGCTAATATTTCATAATCGAATTCATCTGATTATAGAACTTTCCCCCATAATTCTATAACTAAGCAACGTAGAACACTATGTTATACACCAAAACCTTCCTTGAAACATTATCTAACTATCAGTACAAGATCCACCAGAATCCGTTCAGCAGAACAAGTTATAAGTGAACTGAATGAAATTCCCATTTGCATTTTATATATGAGGGGCTCACAACAATAGTAAACCAAGTCCATTTTGAAAAAATAACAAGATAGTCCATTTAGAAGGTATTTTATGCACTCTCACAGTGAACCAAGTCTGTTAAACAGATGCCATATACGTGAAAGTATGGGAAAACAGACTTTGTACACTGCAGGAGTAGATAAAACAGATTTTATGAACTTTCTAAATAAACTATCTCATTATTTTTTTTCAAAATTTACTTGATCTACTAAGATTGTGAGCCTTGCATATATAGTACATAGTTTTAAATTCAACGATAATAGAAGTTAGAGATGTAAAGGACTTGCTACATGGTTACTCTTAAGAGCAAAACTATCAGGCTTAAAATTTGTTTCTATTCTCTTTTTGCATATTCTACTGTGGTGAAAACTCTCTGGTAATATACTTTCGGTATAATATACAGTAATATACTCTCCGTTGTCATTTACACTACCTCAATTTGTCCAGTAAGTTTTTTGATGCCTTGGTGATAGAAATCTCCCGGTTTTTAGTGAAAGAATTAGTGCTACCAAGCCTCCAATTCTACGCCATTATTGAACGATACACCGCGCAAAGCATTCGAAAGCCCACGAAAAAGATGAAAATCTGACTCATCTGACAAGTCTGGAGAGTATAGAGAAAAGGGAATGCGAAAACAAATGGTGCGAAAATGGTGTAGAAAATGCTCAGTTTTTGTTCACTTGACATTCTATTTTAAAAATCTAAAAATATAGAAAAACAAATAAAGCAAAAACCCGTCGGCTCGTGCGAAATTTTTGCACTGCAATCTTTGGGTTTATTTTCTGATACATTTTTCATTAATCTATAATTAAGGTAAATGCACCAGTGCAAACTTTTTTCAAGGCCATATAAAATAAATTTTGAATGTATATAATATAAAATTTCAACATATTTTTAGTTAAGTAACAACCAAGATAGAAATTAATATACTGAAGGAATATAATTTTGTAACGTCTTTAAAATTATTTTATTTTGTTATAGAGTCCAGAAAAAGTTATAAGATAGCGAATATAAAAATTTCTTATTTAGAAAATAGTGTAATTGTTTATAAAATTAAATATTGGCTAAATTACGGTTGGTTTTGTATTTCATTGCTAGTCGATTGGAATGTTACATTTTATACGCTTTGTGTTAATAATATTTCAAGTGCAATAAGGTATTGTTCTTTTGCACATTTTTTAAAAATTGTACTAAATAAAGAAGTTTTACTAAATGGCGCTATTGAAAATTTAAAAAATGTCTAAATGGATAAAAAATTATTATAGCTCATAAAAGGCTCATTGTGAATTTTTTAAATAAGTGTTTGTTTCTAATAATACTTTTTTTCCAAACACTGGATTAAAAAAAACTTGCACAGGATATTCATAAAAATAATGGCTTAATAATAATAATAACAAGTTGGAAATTGCTCGCCAAACGTGGCAAATGAGGTGCGTTCGTACTATAACTAGTTTTATAAATATTTTTTGCACCACATATTGTACTGAATGTATATTTTAGTGCACTTCAATAAGTGCATATCCATTTCATTCTGTTCGAAAGACTGTAACATCATTAAAATGCACTTGCAATAATTTATTCCCATTGACCGTAATGTAACGGAAAACTTTTGACTGTTCCTGTAATTAAACTATACATCCGATTTTCATGAAATTTGAAATGACTTGACAAAATTTTGTAACAATTATATATTTAAAATTTCAGACCATTCGGTTGGGCAGTTTTTGCTCTGTTATATGCGGACAGACGGACAGACAGACGAACTGCACGACGACAATAGGTGCTACGTATTTATATAATTACGAACGCACCTAAAAAGAATTAAGGTAAATGTACCAGTAGTGGGCCACTTAAGGACATTTATCTAATTATTATTAAAGTGCTAGTGAATTCCAAAAGATATAAATATATTTTTAACCTAGTCCTAACTTTCATGTCTTCAAAATTTCAAAATATAGTCTTCGAAATAAAATGAAAAATAAAAAATGTTATCATCCTCTATCCTCCTGTAGTGTAAATTTATGACTCATGAATCTTTTATGTTTTCGGCTTATAACAAATTATTTACAATGTAATAGAGTATATCAACAGCAGTTTAATTTAAAACAAATTATAACATAAAAATCTTTCAAGGACGGTGGTCATGCGGCGTGACTACCTAATTTTAATTCCAAATTGACAAACGGCATCAAAGATACATTAATAAAATTTTGATTTTGCAATGCAAGCTTAGAAAAACAACTTTTTATTTTCTAAGAAATTCGTTTGTAAATTCTTGTCACTGAAAAAAATGAAGTACTCAAAAATGAGTAAATTGAAGTACTCGTATCGAATTGAGTAAGTTTGGATCAAAAATGAGCATATTTTTTCTGAATTTTGCAACATCACATGTTATCAAACTCAAACAAAATGATAATTTTGTACCCTGTAATGGTTTATTTCATTTATGGCGGCGTAAAAGATGTTTATGATAGTACAAAGATTAAATTATGCACAGTATTTTAAAATAATTTAAAAGGTCTTACAAATAAAGCTCTTGTCATAAAAA
This sequence comes from Maratus speciosus, assembly GCA_963932465.1. NCBI lineage: Eukaryota > Metazoa > Arthropoda > Arachnida > Araneae > Salticidae > Maratus > Maratus speciosus. The sequence continues at coordinate 442,181,549 of OZ010792.1, read as the reverse complement.
TATTCTATTTGGGTATCTTGCTAATAATTTTGCTATTTTTCTTAATAAATAATCAATTAAACGGTTCTTGTTAAAAATTTAGAACGTAAAATAAATTTTAGTACATTTTTACTTTAACTTGTAGGCGCAGGGAGTCAGTACATAATGATTCATATTTGAACACAACCATGGAATCAAAAATGAGTAGGGGAGACCGGGGATAGTTGGCTACAGGGGTAAGTAGGTGCAGTCCTCATAAATCGCCTGTTTGTGGATAGATTGCGCAACCAGTCACAGATTACCTTTCTTCTTGCTTTTTACAATGCTCATTGTAGTTTTGCAGCGTAACCTGCGTGCAGTGGACATTTATTACGATTTTTCTGTTTTTTGCACTCATAAGTAATTTTTTGTTGCTTCATTCTTTGTCCAATTTCTAATACTTATCTTAATAATTGCGATTTTTAACTTGTGCAGTTTTTCTTAGTTTAATGATTAAGTGTACCTAACCCATATGTGATTTACTTGGATTATTTATGCTTAGATGGTTATGTATCCCTTTTGTGAAGAAATTTATTATGGGGCTAGTAGGCGCATTGAACACGGGGCAAGTTGGCTCGGTATCTGGTGTGTGCTGGTAGCTTGAAAAACAGCAAACACCGCGAAAAGTGGTTGCAATGCAAGATTTTGAATACACGAGGCTTGCCCAAACAGATCCACTCTATTTTTTATTTGTGACAACTGTAACTCTGATGATGATATCGAGTAGGATAGAAGTTACTCAATGTTAATGTCTTATTCATTACTTTTATGTCTGTATAATTTAGAATTTACATTGTACGGCGATAACGCCTTTGTTTAAACTCACTGGTAATAATGAAATTGATTTCTCTTAACTGCGTGTCTTATTTGAGTTTCATTTAAATTTTTATAAAGCGTGTGCCAACTTAACCCATAGTTATAGGCAACTTGCCCCGTGACGCGCAGGTTGGCGCACAATTTTCCTTTTACTTTAGGCTTCCGTTAAACATAAACTGCAAAAGCTACAAACTCAAAACTCCGGGTATTTATAGCCCAATGCCTGTTCTTTAAAAGTACAGTTAAAGTTTCATAAAAAAAACTTAAGCAAAAACTTAATAAAAATCAATAACTAAAAACTGCGCCTACTAGCCCCGGTCTCCCCTACACGTGTTTCTCAATTTTGAGTATATTTGGATCGGAGCTATTTTGAGTATGTCAAGTAATTAAAATTGAATACTTTTTACTCAATTTTGAGTACCCATTTTTTTTCAGTGTGTCAGTCAACCATTTCATCATTTTACGAACACATTTTTTTTCTGTCTCTGAAAGGCTTAAAGAAATGTTTGAAATAAAAACTTATCTCTTAATGAAATCGCTCAGAATTCGCCAAAAATCTGTTTTCGAAGATACTCAAGAAAATAAACAAATGTACCAGCAGAAAAAAACCCCAACAATTATTCCAAACAGTTTATGGAAAGTTATCATTTAAGGATGTTAATCAATCAGATTTCTTTCAGTCGTTTTTTAGAAATGCATTTTGGGCTTGTTTTTAAACTTTAAAAATTAGTGGCCCACTACTGGTACGTGGTTCACTATAGGTGCATTTACTTTAACTGCAATTTTTTTTAACCAAACAACTTGTTTTAAGGGGTCTTGTGCCTTTTAAACGCGACGAAAATTAATGAAAAAATTCAAAGTTTGATTTAGTATATTTTCAAAACCTTTTTGTGTATAAACATGAAATTTTGACAATTAATTAAACAGATTGTGCTTTGTAATATGCTACCATTAGAAATTTATTAGACTTTCACAGAATTTGTGTATTATTGAAATCAAAACAGCTTTTTTTTTTTTTTTTTTACTCCATAAGTCATTGCGCGCATGATATTTTGAGAAAATATGCATGGATGGTCATGAAATTCGGTAAAGATACTAAACAATTATGTGTGTTTAAAATGATCTACTCTTAGGCCAAAATTATTTCATTAACTATATAAAAAAAAAAAAAAATTGTAAAAAAAAAGAAAAAAAATCAAAATTTTACTTTTTAATGAATAAAAATAGTCATAAAACTAAAAATATTACTGTTGTAAATACTTAAAAGTAGACCATTTTAAACATAAATATTTGTTTAGTATCTTTACTAAATTTAATGACAATCCATAGATACTTTCTCAAGATATCATGCGCGCAATGACTTATGGAGCAAAAAAAAAAAAAAAAAAAAAAAAAAAAAAAAGGAGCTATTTTGATTTCAGCAATACACATATTCCGTGAAAGGCTAAACAGTTTCTAATGGTAGCATATTACAAAACAGAATCTGTTTAATCAGTATCCAAAATTTCATGTTTATACATAAAAGGTTTTGGAGATAGACTAATTCAAACTTTGAATTGTTTCGTTAATTTTCTTCGTATTTAAAAGGTACAAGACCCCTTAAGGGGGTAGGATACCTTTGAATACGTCAAAAATGTAAAAAATATTACTATGTTCCAAGCTTCAAAACTTGTGTAATAAGTCAAAAATAAAAATCAAACTTCATTTAAATATAAAGTTCATATTTGAATTTATATTTAAAAATATATATATACTTGTAAATTCATAAAGAAATATTGAAATGATAAATTAAAAAATAAATGATAAGAGAAAAAAATTGCGCTCATGATAAAATCTGAAAATATGCATATAAAGGAAAAATTTTGGTAAAAATAAATACATAATAGAGTTACTTTTATACTAAAACCAGAATATTTGAAAAAAGTATTGACTAAATTAAAAAATTAACAGAAAATAAAAAAAATTCACTTTTTAAAAAATATTTTCAAAGTAAAAAAAAACAGAAAAAAAATTAAATATTACCTTTTTCTGGTTTTAAGTTGTAGATAATACAGAAAAGAATATGTTTTAAAATTTTCTTGCATATTTTTTTAGTAACACTGCGCGCAGTATCAAAATTCATCATTTTGAATAAACGCAACACAAAGTTTAATTATCCTGTGTAGTCTTAATATACAGTCTTAATAAAACTGCCATAATTAGTAAATTAATAGGAATTTCTTAATGCGTTTTTTTGCATATTGTTCAGAAACGATTACGGAATCAAAATATGTATTAAAAAAATTCGAAAATTTTGTAGGTTTAAAGGTATCCTACCCCCTTAACGAAATATGAGTGTACTGTGTCAAAATCCTGTTCAAAACCGTTTCGTATAATACCCTATACATCGTTGTGCTTTTTGTATGTGCATGTAAAAAGGGATGTTGAAATCAAAAATAATATGAATAATGATGCTTAACCTAAAAGTGTAACGAAAGTTCAGTGTGTAATGTCAGATGTCGGTAAAAAAACCCTATTCAATGATACATCATACCTCGTTGCACAATCGTGGGAAAAAAAAATAAACATCCCTTTACTAACTCTGCAAAAAACTATGGTAGAAGAAAGTTACTGGTACCACACGATTTGTAATAAAGTCTACTTTTAAATGATGTATATAAAATTTACTTAGGGAGTCATCTACATATTAAAACGAACCATAACTTTGTTTTTTTCAAAAGCAGTATACAATTCTTACAGCATAAATGAACTCTACACACTTCCATTATCCAAAAAAGAAATTTTTATGTAATTCGTCCGACAAGTTTCCGAGAAATTAATTGTTTTAAAACAAGCCTATTTTAGGGGCTGTATCCAAACTGAAGTTCGGTACTCGATTGATGATCGAGAGAGCCCCCCTTTTTGATCAAGGCATCTTAAGTGCTACTCAAGCAGTCATTGAAGACTGCTAGATTACATGATAGCATAAAAATTTCAAAATATCTAGTCACTTCTATCATAGACGGCTCCTTAAAACATCATTTTGCCTTTTTTTTAAGCATAATTTGAAAACTACTTGGAAGAAAAATGTGGAATTTTGGATTTCCATCAAGTAAGATTCAATAAATCTAAAACCATCAAAAAAATTGTAGGTTGCGATTCATAATTTTTTCGAATATTAATTTCATAATTCATAATTCATATCATTAAATCATAAAAATTGCAAATTCAACGTATTTATGTTTGGGTGTTTTAGTATTATTTCTACACAAAAAGTTAGCACATTAGGAGCATAATTTCAGGAAATATTAATATAAATATGAATATGTTTTTTTTAAAAAGCAGTATACAATTCTTACAGCATAAATGAACTCTACACACTTCCATTACCCAAAAAAGAAATTTTTATGTAATTCGTTCGATAAGTTTCCAAGAAATTAATTGTTTTAAAACAAGCCTATTTTAGGGGCTGTATCCAAACTGAAGTTCGGTACTCGATTGTTGATCGAGAGAGCCCCCTTTTTGATCAAGGCATCTTAAGCGCTACTCAAGCAGTCATTGAAGACTGCTAGATTACATGATAGCATAAGAATTTCAAAATATCTAGTCACTTCTATCATAGACGGCTCCTTAAACCATCATTTTGCCGTTTTTTAAACATAATTTGAAAACTACTTGGAAGAAAAATGTGGAATTTTGGATTTCCATCAAGTAAGATTCAATAAATAATACCCATCAAAAAAATTGTAGGTTGCGATTCATAATTTTTTCGAATATTAATTTCATAATTCATAATTCATATCATTAAATCATAAAAATTGAAATTCAACGTATTTATGTTTGGGTGTTTTAGTATTATTTCTACACAAAAAATTAGCACATTAGGAGCATAATTTCAGGAAATATTAATATAAATATGAAAATGTAATTTCATGTTAGAAGCACTAAATTTTGAATGTTTATAATTCAAAAACTTATCATTCAAATGACTTGAAATTTGATGTCTAGGTGTAGTTTGAACCGAAGATTTGAAATATCTCGTTAAAATCGGGTATTGCTATTGAAAAAAAATGAAGTTTGGGTTCGTTTTAATATGTAGATGGCCCCCTAAGCAAATTTTATATACATCATTTAAAAGTAGACTTTATTTCCAATCGTTCGGTACCAGTAACTTTCTTCTACAATAACTTGTTGAGGAGTTAGTAGGGGTGTTTACTTTTTTTTCACGACTGTACACTACATATTAATTAAATTCCGTTTGCGATATCAGATGTGGGCAAAAGATCCTATCCAATGATACTTCATTCATTGTTGCACACTATATATTAGTTAAGAAATAGGGGACGATGACAACGGAATTATATGTGTTCGAATAAAAATCAAAATGCACTCACTTGAAGAACATAAAAAGCTTTTTCAAACTACATAAAAGATTTTGACAATGCGTTTTATTTCTACATGCATTTTTTAATTTGAAGAATAATGCTCGTGCATTATTCTTCATCTAAATATATTGAGAAACAAAAAGGTCATTGGGATTTGTTGAGCAGTTTTACTTTAAAAATCAGTAAAATCATTTGAAAGTTTTTATGATTTTTCACACCAATAAAATGTCACGGGAGAAGAAATAATTGTAAAAAAAAAAAAAAAAAAAGGAAAAACATGCTTTCATTGGATTAATTGGCTTAAATGGGAATTTCGCTAAATTAGCCAGCTATCGCCAAAGTTGGCTTCATATGTGGCAACTTATTTTTGTCGCGAAATTTGGCTATATTTCACCAAGTTGGCCAAAATTTGGCGTTCTTGTGGTAACCCTGCCATTAGTACTTGTAAACAAATACTCATTGTTGAAGCTGATACTGATTTCTCCTTGGGAAATCAAACTATAAATGAGTAACCATTATGTTTAAGTAGTGTTAACCTTAATAGTGTTAGTTTAACCTTAAGTAGTGTTTTTGCAATCTCTTTCAAAAATGGAGCGTGGTTTTGGGAAGCCCCTCTTTTCTTCAACAGGGGTCGAATTTTGAAAAACGTGTGTACTAATTTTAGTTATATTGTAGGCATGTCAAGTTTCACGATTTTATTTCAATTAAAGAAGGTATGAGAAGGGTGATTTTTTAAATTTTTAAATTTGGCCTCCATTGAGCCTCTTAGGGATCGAATTTTAAAAAATCAATGTCCAATCTATGTATTACCCTCAGGAATATACAGTAAGACCTCCTTAAAGTGACCACCTTCCGTTCCAACAAAAATTGGTCGCTTCGGGAGGTGGTCATGTTTAAATCTAGATTTTAATTGTTGAAAAAAGATAACAATTAATGTTACTAAAATTTATTTTTCACATTAGGCAAAAATATAAAAATTTAAATATGAAAACAAAAGTTAATTACATAAGTTAGTAAAAATTGAATATATTGACGTTTACTTTGATATTACGGGTTTATCTTTCATAATTTTTATTTCCAAGTCCTTTCGAAGTTCAATAAATAAATGCAATTTTTTTTTTCTGGACGGGAACAAATAATGACGATTTCATTCATTTATCTATTTCTTAGTTTCATAACAGAATAGAGCAGGGGAGTTTATTGACCGCCATTTTTAATTCGTCATCAGAGCTAAATTCATTGCATAAAAAGGCACAAAAGGGTTTAAACTCTTAAAAGTTTACAGAATAAAAAAAAAAAATCTAAAATTAATTTAGAAGTTTGATGAATAATGCGCCCTCCGGAATTATTTTTCTAATAAAACCTTCTTCAAGCGACCAAGAAAAAACGGAATTTGTTTCATTTTCTTCAAAGAAATTGGTCCTTCATGGATGGAATTCAACTGGGATGGTCTCTGAATGGAGGTAAAATTAGTATTGAGCCTATGGGAATAAATTTCGTTCCATGAAAAATTGATCGTTCAGGGAGGTGGTCGCATAATGGAGGTGGTCACGCAGGGAGGTTTTACTGTATATATATTCCAAATTTTAAAGCTTTACGTTAACAGGAAGCGGTTGAAAAATGAGTAACAAGATTTGACTGCCATACACAAACAAACAGAATTGTATGTTAAAAGAAAGCATGTAAAAACTAGTTGGATATGCCAATCCCAAAATTTTCTTCTATCTCATGCATCTTAATATTTCAAAAAGTAGTTACAAATGTTAATACTGCAATATTATTAGTTCAATACTATACCAACTTTGATTTTCATCTTAAATTTCTGCTTCAGTCAATTAATCGGAGTAAAAAAGAGTTAATCTCGATCATGATATTTATTAACCCTTTGCACTCGAGGGCTCCGGAGCGGAGGCATTTAAAATTTGTTTTCAAACTCGAGGGCTCCGCTACGGAGACAATGCAAATAATTTTGTGATACCTGTCTAGAAAAGCCAAGATTACATATTGGAAATTGCTTCGAAAGGTATCACACTTTGGACGATTACAAAATGTAATAATTTTATAATTTTTTGTTTTTTTATATATCATAACATTTGTATTCATAAAGAATTAAAAAAATAATAAGATATAACTAAAATCACCTCGAGTTGCTGGTAACACGAATGAAAAAAACTTCGAGTGCAAAGGGTTAAAATCAATAGTTTTTCTTTATTCTATTGCACATCAGCTGTTTGCGAATTGGTGGCTTAGCAGAACGCTAGTTCCCGTCGCTGCACGAGCCGCCGATGGACAACAGAACTACGAAAAACCGAGAAAATTATACAAAATCACCATTACAGCAATCTTTTCAGGCGGAATATTTCCAAATTGATGGAGTACTTGCTGGCAATAGCCAAAAACATGCGCAAAAATTTTGGTTGAATTCTATTCACAACTTCATACGCTTTTCGATGGTAAAATAAATAAAATGACACAAAAGTCGCTACTACAGAAATCCCTTCCGGCAGAATATTTTCAAATTCAAGGAGGAACCGCTGACCACAGCCAGATACATACACAAAAAAATTGGTTCAATTCTATGCATAACTTCATACACTCTTCGATGGTACAATAATGAAAATAGCACAAAAATCGCTATTATAGCACCCCCCTTCCGCAGAATTTTTTCAAATTCAGGGAGGACCTGCTGGCCATAGCGAAAAATATACACAAAAAATTTGGTTTAATTCTATGCGTAACTTCACACACTTTTCGATGACATAATAATGAAAATGGCAAAGACATAACTGTTACAGCGTCTCCTTTTGGCGGAATTCTTTCAAATTCAGGTAGGACTGCTGGCCACAGCGAAAAACATATACAAAAAATTTGGTTTAATTCTATGCATAACTTCATACACTTTTCGATGATATAATAATGAAAATGGCAAAGACATAGCTGTTACAGCGTCTCTTTTCGGCGGAATTCTTTCAAATTCAGGTAGGACTGCTGGCCACAGCGAAAAACATAGACAAAAAAATTTGGTTTAATTCTATGCATAACTTCATACACTTTTCGTTGGTACAATAATGAAAATGGCACAAAAATTGCTATAACAGCGCCCTTTTCCGGCAGAATATTTCTAAGTTGTAGGAAGACCTGCTTGCCACAGCCAAATACACATATAAAAATTTTGGTTCAATTCTATGCATAACTTCATACACTTTTCGATGGTAAAATAATGAAAATGGCACACAATTGCTATTATAGCTCCCCCTTCTGAAAGAATATTTCTAAATTGAAAAAAGACCTGCTTGCCACAGCCAAATACATATACAAAAAATTTGGTTCAATTCTATGGATAACTTCATAGAATTTTCGATGGTAAAATGGCGACACACGGACAGACGGACACACGACCGACAGACAGACATTTTGTATAAACATGTATTGACCCCTAAAACGTGTAAGTCCATTGAAAACCGGAAGTCGAAAAAAATTTCGATTGCCATAATTTCTTCTATTGAAGATAGAAGAAAGTAAAAATTTCATATAACTTTGCATTGATTAATACATTCGTAGTGAAATCTCAATTTATCGTTCTTTCGTCTTAAATTCGTCATTTCGGTTTGACTCCGATATCTTAAAAGACATTTCAATACTTTAAACGACATTTATGGCTTCGCTTTTTCCTAGTTTTCATCTGAAACAATACACTAATGGATCGAGGTTTTTCTGTGTATCATACGTAAAGCAAGATTGATATAGATATCAAATTTTCCCCTGCTATTTTCATTTGTTATCGGAAGCTACTATTATCATCAAATTTTTTTCCCGTAAATCTATCCGAATGCAGTTTGTAAAAAGTGTTTGCTGAAACTGAAACACAGATACTTTTAAATGCTTTTAATTGAAGTTAAATACTGAAAAGGCGAGAAATATGATTTCTCCTTCTTTTAACATGTAAAGGATTCTGAGATCCGAAAAGAACTAAAGATAAATAACTATTAAAGTTGGAGAAATACAGAAAGATGTAGGTGATTGAATTTAGAAAATAACAGAAAAAATGGGTGGGGTATCCCAAAAAAGGTGGAAGAAAGTTACTGGTATTAAATGATTGGAAATAAAGTCTACTTTTAAATGATGTATATAAATTTTGTTTGGGGGCCATCTACAAATTAAACCAAACCAAAATTTGTTTTTTTCAATGGCAGCGCGCAATGTTTGACAATATTTTTTAAATCTTTGGTTCAAACTATGCCTTGATACGACATTTCCAGTCATTTGGATGATAAGTTTTTGAATTATAAACATTCAAAATTTAGAGTTTCTAATGTTATATTGCATTTTCATATTTTAATTAACACCTCCTTAAATTATAATCCTAATGTGTTTTTTTTGTGTGGTTATAAGACTTAAAAACCCAAACATAAATAAATTGAATTTGTAAATTAAAAAATATATAACATGATTTATGAATTATGAAATTAATATTTGAAAGAACTATGAATTGTAAATCTTCAATTTTTGTGTTAGATTTATATTTATTATGTCCTGCTTTATGCGAATTCTAAAGTAAATTTTTTTCTTCCAAGTAGTTTTCAAATCATGCTTTAAAAAAATCAACATGATGGTTTAACATCTATGATGTGAAGAAAAACATAACTAGTAAAAATATATATTTTACTCATTTTATTGAAACGTTTGGGCGGGCAATAGTTGAAACATATTAAGTGAGTGAAATGGTCATATTGGCAAGAAATAATACATCAATAGAAGTGATTTAGTCATTCTGTAGTATTTCAACAATCGACTGCCAAACTATACATACATAATTAAAAGTAGACTTTATTTCCAATTCATTTGGCACCATTAACTTTCTTTTACAATAATTTGTTGTTATTAGGGGTTGTTTACTTTTTCCCCCCACGACTGTATTTGGGAAAACAACAAAATTTGAGAAACAGAATTAAATTTAAGTAATATGAATTTAATATAAAAATAATATAAATAAAATAATAATAATAAAAAACTCATTTTTGGGATATATGGTATTTTCTTACACCGTATAAGTTTTCTTTGTATTTTTGCTATTTGAAATTAAAACAGTTTAAATTCAAAATAATAATAATAATAATTTAATTAAAATAGAATAAAAATACATATGCTAAAAGTGACTATAGCAAACATAAACGCTTAAAAAACCTTTTTAATAAACAGACCTACTAGTTTCGTATACACAAACGATGACATTCTCAAGATCAGTAAATACTATTACTGATTATTATTACTAATCTTGAGGAAGTCACCGTTTGTGTGTACGGAATTAGTAATTATGTTTATTAAACAGTTTTTTAAACCTTAATATTTGCTATGAACACTTTTAGCTTATGTATTTTTATTTTAATAATAATAAGTGATTTTTAAAATAGTTTACATTAAAAATGTTTATAACTCAAAATGTATGTGATAGTGAAGAAGATTGTAGAAAATTTTATTTAAATAATAGCAGGTTTGAAATTTCAAAATCAAGAAAAAGAAAAAAGAACTATGAAATTAATAATAATAAAAAAAAAGGTTATAGACGTAGTTATTCAAATACAAATTTTAAGTAGAATTTAGTTCTTTGTTTAGTTCTTTGTTTGTTAGTAGGATTTAGTTCTTTGTTTATTTCTTTGTTCTTTGTTAGTTCTAAAGTGTTGATATCGGTGAAGTAAGTATAAACTTTTAACATATTACCTGTGAAAAGTGAAAAGAAATTAAACAACAACAAAATACATAATTAAATACAAGAATTAAAAAGGGACATAGAGTGTCTAAAGTGTTTCAAAATTACAATATAACTTCTTCTTGCTTTAAAAACGTTTGTAACTCAAATTGTATGTGATAGTGAATGATCTTATAGAAAATTTTTAATTAAATAATAACAGATTTGGAAGTTTAAATGAGAAAAACGAACTATAGAAGTCTGAAAAAAAAAATACTATAGACGTAGTCATTCAAATAGAAATTTAAGTAGAATTTAGTTCTTTGCTTATAAAGTGATGATATTTATCAAGTAAATACAAATATTTAGCATTTTAACTGTTACGACAATATAATTTCTTCCAAGTACTGAATTTTTTTTCCAACTCATGAAGTACTTGATTAGGTTTTCCTGTCTTCTTCACCAATACCACTTATAATATCTTCGGTACTTTTCTAGTATAACGGGCCTTGGCATCTTTTTTTTTTAAAATTGCCGCTATTCGGGCTTCAGAAAAGGAGATTCGTTGTCAAATGATATAAACAGCTATGAAAACAAACCAAGTGAAGTGTTATGCTTGTTTATGTATGAATTTATAAATGTATAAATATATAACTCACACACACACATATATATATATTATTATTTTTTTTTTATGTAAAACTCACACTTGTTTGTATACAGAAATAGATAAATGTATTCTTTATATTAAATAAATTGTATAAATTTTGAAAAAAATTGCTAGTATATATGAAACAGTGAATAGGTTGCCAGAAAAAATTTTGCTAAATTTACTTCTCACGCCAAGGCGATTTTCTTTATTTCGTCAAGGTACTGGAAAAGTACTACATTAGCCCCCGATATGCTATTTCTTTCGGGCAACAATTAAATTATCGTCCCTAAAAATAACGTTCCGTTACATACGCCAGTCGTAAAACGAAGCAGATGTATCATTGTACGGTTAAATACTGATAATCTCAACTGCAATTTTTTAAACTTTCTAAGCATCGCACATTTTAAATTTTAAACCTTCGTACAGAAAAAAAGCTGCAATTTGCTTGAAAACTGCATCTTAATTTATTTTTGAGATATTCATTTTTTTTGTAGCTTTTAATGCAATTTATTTAATGGTGGTAACTAAAGTACACCATTTCAGTAGAAGGTAAAGGGAAATAGATTACTATCTTTTTGTTGGCATTTTCTCATAAAAACTGAAAAAAATTGTAATTAAAATACGTGCTACTTTGAAAAACTAATAATTAACGATTTCTGATTAAACATCGAGCTATATAAACTATATTTAATTTTAAGTATCCATATTAGTGTTACAAACAAATGAAGGCATATGAATCATTGGATCAGCCGATTTTTTTTTTTTTTTTTTTTTTTTTTGGGGGGGGGGGGCCAAGATTCATTTTTTATTGTTACCAATTTTGTAGGTTGAGTATAATTAATGAAACAGTTCCTTCTTAAACATTTTTTTTTAAAACAAGATTAATTTTTTATTGTTACCAATTTTGTAGGTTGAGTATAATGAAACAGTTCCTTCTTAAACATTTTTTTTTAACAAGATTCATTTTTTACTGTTACCAATCTTGTAGGTTGAGTATAATTAATGAAACAGTTCCTTCTTAAACATTTTCTTTCGTCGAAATTCGATGGGTTCCAACTCGTAAATAATAATAATAATAATAATAATTATTCCCCTCATCGGGGGCGACACTAAATTCTGTAAAAGCAGAATTCCTGCTTTCTGCTTGTTTTCTACTTATATGATATATTTTTAATACGTAACATACTTTTTTTTTTCCTACCGGATAGTTTATATTTTTTGGGGAAACTCTACATAAATAAGACAAAATAAATAAATAAATAAATATGTATATATATATATATATATGTGTGTTTAATCGCGTATGAGATAAGTAGATAACACTTTGAAAAGTCTAAAAATGAAAAAAAAGAAACACACATTTACTATTATATTAAATATGAAAATTAAAAAGGGACATAAAAACTTATAATATTTAAAGGCTTCAATATAACTTCTTCTTAGAACAAAAATTTTCTCTTAAACTACACATTTGAGATTTTCTTTCTCCATCTTCAATACTATTCATCAGATCTTATTCTCCGCTGAAATCGTAACGATTGATTCAATGCCCTTGACGAAGGACTTGAATTTAGAACACTTATTGACCTACTGTTGGCAGCAAAATCTCCAAGATTGTAAGCTTGTTCCTTAGGAAATAATAATATTTTTTAAATGAAAAAAGGTGATTGTGAATTCTTCAAGTATTTATAGCCATACAGTAATTTTAATTTAAATAATTTTTTTTCTAGAGTTTTTGTTTTAAAAAATATAAAGCTATTTTGTATTTTAAAAATAAACATAAATTAAAAGCCACCAAAAACTTTCTACACTAAGCACACATTAATTAACTCATTTAATATTTCCTGACTAAGCTTTATTAGCCCCCGGTAGGCTATTTCTTTCTCGCAGCTTATTTTGTGCCATCTCTAAAAAATAACGTTACGTTACAGAAGCCAGCCGTAAAACAAAGCAGATGTATCATTGTACGATTAAATACTCTGTAGTAATTTTTTAAACTTCTAAGCATCGCATGTTTTCAATTTTTATACCGTCGTATTGGGAAAATAATATACTTTTAAATGCGATTTATTTGAAAACTGCATCTCAATTTATTTTTGAAATATTAATTTTTTTGTAGTTTTTAGAGCCATTTGCTTAATACTGGCAACGGAAGTACTCCATTTCTGCAAAAAGCACTAAGCTCCGTACATAACTTGCAATTGCTTAGCTCCATTTGAAAACGGCATCTCAATTTACTTTTGAGATATAATTTTTTTTTTTAGTTTTTAAAGAAACTGTATAATAATTGGAATAATGTTGGCAACTGGAGTACTCCATTTCTGCAGAAAGTAAAGGAAAAATAGTGGGCTATTATATCTTTTAGTTGCCCTTTCCCCATAATAACTGAAAAAAATGTAATGAAAATACGTGCTATTTTGAAAAAATATATAAACGAATGATTTCTGTTGAAACATGGAGCTATTATAAACTATATTTAATTTTAAGTATCTATATTGATGTTACAAACAAATGAAGGCCTATAAGTAATTAGGTAGCCTTTTCTTTTCTTTTTTTTCTTTTTCTTTTCTTTTCTTTTTAATGACGGCATCTTTTTGTTGCATTTGTGTATTATTTCGCGATAGTGACGTCCTATGCATTCTTTACTGTAGATGTTTAATAGTGGATCGTAAATGTGGAATTCTTAAGCGGATGCGAATGACGTCATTTTATATAAAATAAAAGAGTGTGCTACAAGTCTTAAAATTGAAATATGTTTTGTACTATATATATATCTACATATTTTTTTTTCATCGGCGTGACACTAAATTCTGAAAAAGCAGAATTCCCTTTTTTCTAGTTTTTCTTTCCTTTTTACTATAATATATTGTGGTGTATGAAAAACTAGAATCAAATTCTATTTTCAGTGTTTTTTTTTTTATCAAAATAAAGATTTATATCATCCTTTTTGTGTATGTTACACGGTTTTCTTTTCCTCAAAATTTATGTAAAAATCGGTTTGAGTTTCTTACATGAGTATTTCGGGTTTGAAAGCCCCCTGTATCTATGACATTAAAATCAGACTCCTCCTCCTAGAACACCAAACGCAGCGCAATGAAATTAGTTACTTGCGTGTGTCAGGGATGCCATACAAGCCCTCAGAATTAAAAAAAAAATTACTTCGTTTTCCGGAATGATTTTCTCCAAACTTGGTAACTAAATAACTCGATTTTGATGAAAAAAAAAGGAATAAAAATTAAATTTAAAAAATCAAAAAACCCGACTGCGTAAAAAGCGAATTAGTTAATTATTTCTCATCAATGTGAAACTATTTTTTATATTACACATCTATTTTTTTTATTTACTTGTATTGATGACTTTTAAGATGTATTTAATTGTTAGTTCCTATCGATAGACACTGTTTTGATGAGGCCTATAGATGTCTATAAAGGTTAGAGTTGCAGTAAAGCTAGAGATCCTACCTACAGAACTTCCAGGTTGTGTAATATTTAAACGGAGCTTCTGACTGTAAAATAGTCAATGAAACATCCTCTTCATTTTGAAAAACCTAACCAATGATATACAACTCAATAGGGTGCGTAAATTTTTTTTCGTCTTTACCGTTATTTTGTATTTTACTGCCACCATTTTGGATTTATAAAAACAAAACCTAACCTACAACCATCGAACAGTTAAGACGAATCGATAGAGACCTTATTCATTAAAATCCATCCAGTTGTTGGGATGTTTTGAGGGTATAAAGAAATCCACATACCCAGATACGCGTGAAACACATAACCCTTCTTGGCATTCGGGTAAAAAGAAAGGCAAAAAATTGCATATCGCCTGCTATCCGAAATATTGAGCAAATAAAACACACATACACACACA
Source organism: Maratus speciosus (assembly GCA_963932465.1). NCBI lineage: Eukaryota > Metazoa > Arthropoda > Arachnida > Araneae > Salticidae > Maratus > Maratus speciosus. The sequence continues at coordinate 442,166,143 of OZ010792.1, read as the reverse complement.
AATAACGCATGCATTCAACAGTTAAAGGTATATATAAATATTATACAGACATACATACAATAACTACAATAAACCCAACTGGAGTGAAAAATTAGCCAGAGCCAGGAATCGAACGCGGGACCACAGTATACAAGTCAATGGTTAGAGCAGCAGTCTTGTATACTATGGTCCCGGGTTCAATTCCTGGCTCTGGCTAATTTTTCACTCGAGTTGGGTTTATTGTATTTATGTCTGTATAATATATATATATACCTTTATCTTTATTTCTTCCTTGTTTCAATAAATCAGCTCAGAGATGTTTAGTTTTGATTCTTTTTAAAAAATATAATATATAGGATATTCATATGATTTACTTCCAGGGGTGTGATGGAGGGTATATGGAAGTATACGCGGTATACGTTCTGGATCCTTTTAACAAGCTCCGCCCTCTATTTCTCAAATAAAGCTTGCTTTTATAGATTTTTCTACTTATATTGCACCGAGTATGTATTATCTTAACCGTTTGCGCTCGGCGTCTCTTACACAAATTTTATTCGATCGGCACCACTTTTAAAAAAGAAGTTTCGTTCAAGTACACAATTTCAAAAATGCTCATGATTAATCATGAAAATGGTCATGGAAATGCTCTGATTAAATAAGGTACATTTTATTTTCCTTTATTACTGGTGCCAAAAACAAATTTTGCAAAGAAAGATTATGTCTCCGCAGCGGAGCCCTCGAGTGCAAAGGGTTAATAATAACGACTTATAAAGCTATAGCGCAAACTCTGTACGTGAACGCTCATGACACTTTGTTTCACTTTGGTAGGAATATTTGTTTTATAAATACGCCTTTTAAGGGAAAAAAATCACGTAAAAAAAGTCTGCTTTAACGATTTTTCTAAATAGCAACTTTAAAATTATTTTAATGTAAAAATAAATATTCTGCTTTATAAAAGAAAGACTTCAATGTACCATGAATATATAGTATTTTAAAATGATAATTTATTTCTCATATATTATATCTGTATTACTTAAATATGTCTTTTCAGGTTTATTTATACTTTTTAGACAATAATTGACACTCTGTACTTTCCGCAGCATATATGCTAGTAATTTTAAAAGAAATATTACTTATACAGCTGGTGTATTATCAGTATTTTTTGGATGATGATATGATGTACCTGGTATGCTTTTATCTAAAAATGTCTTATATTATTTTAATATCTTAAACGTTAGGCTTGGACCTAGACGTAGAAAAAAGATACTTTGTGTCTAGTGTTACCAGGTGTCCAATTTTTATAAGTTTTAAGACATATCACGTCTAGACAGCGGGACGGGACGTCAAATGTTCGGATTTTGCATAATGCTTAAATTCTTTGAAATAAATTTCTCGCGTTTTATGTTATTTATTGCTCTGCACTGAACTTTTAAACTACAAATTTCTAAGAACTATAATAAAAACATGTTAGTTTAAGATTAGTTTTCTTAAATCTTAAGATTAGATCCATTTGATGTACAATTTTTATATACTGGAGCAGATACATTAGGTTTATAAAGCAAATTTTATAATTTTATTTTGTATTTTATTTGTATTAATTATATATACATGTAAATATAACCAAAATTAATATAAATTAATTATATTATTATTTATATAAATTATTATTATATATATTTATATATATATGAATCTCTCATTAAACCATCGTAGATTTTTTATATGTTAACGCGCGAAAAGTAACGTAAAACATACATAAAATTTACAATGGTTTGTTATGAGCGCATCACATTGAAACAACAATAATAATCTATATTATAAAGCAAAAACATGTCCGTGATTAAATGTTGACTTCACATCGACGATGGCAACGATCTGGACAATCCTTTTCGCTTTTCTGAAAATTTATCAACTTTGAACCATCGCATATTTTCAACTTTTATACCATAGGATAGAGAACAAAATGTAACTTAAAGTGCAAATTCTTGCAAAACTGTAAGTTAATTAACTGATATTTTTAAAAATGGTTCTTAGAATAATTTTCGGGAACAGAATAATTTAAAACAGAAAATTATTCCATTTGTATTAAAAACTAAATAAATAGTTCATCCTTAGTTTCAGGATAATATTCCATAACGAAATTAAAACTTCACCGTAAAATAAATAGATAAGTAGAACGCAAGTTTAACATTCCTTTCCTTTGCGATTTCCTTTGAGTATTAACACTTGAAATATGGCTATCATGAAAGTACCTTTTTAAATTAATTCAGGGGTCGTACTCGTCCTGAAATTCCTAAAATAAAAGTCATGAAATGTCCTAAAATGTGGTAATCTGCCCTAAAATTCCAGAAATTCGGCGAGTTTTGAAATATATCGGCATTAAAAATCACCAAATTGGACGATTAAAATGGCAAACGTACAGCCATACATAGATACTGAGTACATGTACCTTTTAAGAGATGCATAACGAACACGAAAGTTTCTATTCCCTTCAATCTATTATTAAAAATTGTGATTTTCGTTGATTTTTCACAAAAAATCACGATTTTCATCTATCGGTTACAAAAAATCCCACTTTTTATCGATCGATCATTAAAAAAAAAAAAAAAAAAAAAAAGAATTGCGATTTTCGTCTATTGGTCCCAAAAAAATATCCATTGTATCAATTATATTAAGAAAAGAAAAACCTTTCGTGATCTTCGTCAATCAATATTGCAAGAATTGCAATTTTTTGGCAGCTTGGTTAAAAGATGCCACTAAAATCACCTTTTTTTACATGCATACTTTTAAAACAAAAAAATTGTGTATATATCGTATTACTTATTATTAAACCTCCACTGCTCCACTGCCACATCTGGCATATACCTAAAAATAGTATAATTCTCATTATGTGCCATGAATTTGGCCAATATGATCTCTGACCCTGATCAATAATAGTCCAAAGGATGGAATAACACTTATTTTGTCCATGTCAGATGGCTTCATTTGAGAAAAAATTAGAATTTGTTCTTCGGAAACAAAATTTCGATCAAGCTATTAAGGTAAGATTTACTTTCATTATTTTAACTGAATACTTAAAAATATTAATATGAAAAGAGTTGCAGAGTGTTAAAGCAGGTAACATAAATTATTTTAAGCTCATTTAGTTGCAAAATATAGCAATGTAATATTTTAAAACCCTAATTGTGTACATATGGAACACAACATAAAATATCAAATTTTAGCTGAAAATCTGAAATTTAATTTTTTTTTTTTACTATTTTTCCCATTATTAGACCGATATATAGATTTCAAATAATTTTTTTCATAAAAATAGAAAAAATCGTGCAGTGAAGGGTTAAAAAAAATGTTTTCAATGGTGGGTACAGGGGGTATTTCAGTTAGTAAGCCAGGTAAATGTGTCCAGAAATTGTCCTGAAATATAGAAAAAAGTATGTGCTGATATATTAATTAAGGCCCTGTATTTCAAAACTTTATTTGAATACATAATTGATATAATAGTAAATTAACACTTTGCAATAATATACTAATTTTAGTTGCTAAAAGGTGTAAATTAAAACTTTAAAAACAGTAAAAATAGGTTTATTTGACTGTTTACATCTTTCGACTCTACCTGAGCCATTTTCAAAACAAATAAACACGGTCTATGAAACGCTATCATTCAATTTTCCATGTATTCTTTCATATTATGCACGCTATTTTTATTTTATTTTATTTGGATTATGTTTTATTTTCGTAACCATTGAGTAACTCGAATTAAAAAACTCGTAACTCTTACCAAAATTATGGCTCCAGTTACTCAATGGTTACGAAAATAAAATAAACATCCAAGTAAAATAAAATAAAAATGACTTGCATAATATGAAAAAATACGTGGAAAATTGAAGGCTAGCGTTTCATAGACCGTGCCATTTTAGAATATTTTTACCCGACTGCCAAGAAGGGTTATGTGTTTCACGCGTATCTGGGTATGTGGATTTCTTTATACCCTCGAAACATCCCAACGGCTGGATGGATTTGAATGAATGGGATCTCTATAAATTCGTTGTAACCTTCCGATGGTTATAGGCTAGGTTTTGGTTTTATAAATTCAAAATAGCGGCTGTAAAATACAAAATGGTAGTAGAAACGAACAAATTTTTTTACGCACCCTATTGAGTGCATTATCATTGGATAGGTCTTTCAAAATGGAGACGATGTTTCATTGACTATTTTACAGTCAGAAGCTCCGTTTAAACAACAACCTGGAAATTGTGTAGGTAGGATCTCTAGCTTTACTGCAACTCTAATCTTCATAGACATCTTCATAGGCCTCATCAAAACAGTGTTTATAGATAGGAACTAAGAATTAAACACAACTTAAAAGTCATCAATAGAAGTAAATAAGAAAAATAGTTTAATTAATATAAAAAAATAGTTCCACATTGATGAGAAATAATTAATTAGTTCGCTTTTTACGCAGTCGGGTTTTTTGGTTTTTAAAATTTAATTTGTACTTTTATTTATTTGTTTTGAAAATGACCCGGGTAGAGTCGAAACAGGTAGTGTCGAAACAAGTAATCAGTCGAACAAACCTATTTTTGATGTTTTTAAAGTTTTAATTTACACCTTTTAGCAACTAAAATTAGTATATTAGTATATAATTGATATTTTCATATAAAAATGTTTTTTGGCGTTGTTAATGGGTAATCTTAAAAAGTACCTACGTTCAGCTTACCGCACTGTATATTCTGGACCTCTCGTGAATTAAAATGCATTAAAATTTCTGAATAAACGTACATGTTTCTGGCCTTATATAACACATTGAAACGATCTTCAAGCGAAAGTCAATCACAGTGGCAATAAATATAGAGCAAGTTCGGATATTATGGAATACCATTTATATTTTGATTCGAAAGTCAACATAAAAAAATTTGAGATACATTAAAAGTAGGTAAAGTACAACCTTTGACTATTACTAAACACTTTTTTAATGCGTTTAAAGTGGAAGAAAAAAATACCTAACAATATTTAGATTTAAAAAAAAGAGTTACACTTTTCGGGTAATATGAAACAGGCGAGTAATTTGGAATAAGGTTATAAGCAATATTAAAATTGCAAGCAAAACCATTGAATTACAAGAATAACCAAGATTATTTAATGAGTAAACAGTAGTAGGGAAGACCGGGGCAAGATTATGTTAACAATTTTTGTTGTTTATAAATTTATTTTTAAGTATAGTAAAATAAATTTTTACATGAACTGTTAGAGTATTCCTTTGTAGTATTAAATACTATATTACCATTTAATTTTTCAAATAAAAAAAATAAAGGATAATTTTATTTTTTCATAACATTAACAAATCGTCATCTTGCCCCAGTACTGGGGCAAGATGACTTTGGCCTTGGGGCAAGATGACAACATTGAAAAAGGTTGAACATATTTTATCTTTTGAATATGTTACATGGTTTAACAAATGATAACTGTGTTTTTACATCGTACAAAGTATCAAACTAAGCATAACGCATTGTAATGTAATGTTGAAGTGTTTAGTTGTGCAGCTAACAATAGTCATTTGCATAGTCAATGCCATTTTCATAATTGAACATTCCTCATGTCACCACTCTTGGCATTTAGCACTGGATCCATTCTTCTGTTGGTGGGTCACAATATTCCTCGTCATAAGCAGGACATCTGAAAACACCATCCATTGACTTAGGCCTTTAGGAACTTAGTTTCAGTTTTTTTACTCTCTTTTTAGCTTCACGAGCTTCTTTTCTCTGTTTTTTTAAACGTTCCTGTTCTTCCTTCTGCTTTTTCCTTTGTTCTAACATTTCTTTGATAGGTGTGCTTGTAAGAATGCTTGAGCTCAGTGTTTTGCTTTTTCTTTTTTTCTCACATTATGTTGCTTTAGGCAATGGTTTGAAATCAAAAACACTAACAGGCTTCTTTGGTGTATCGGAATCAGTATTTGCCATAAGTTCTGGTTCTTCTGGAGGGTTTATATGTTGGTTTTCTACTACCAGGGTCTGAGGATGACGAGTTCGTCATCTTGCCCCCGACTGCTTGTTTAAAAATATTCGTTTTTATTGCCAAGAAGGAAGGCGATTAATTGACATTTATTCATGGTAATAGGTAGTGTTTGAACTAAGTTATTCATAAATATTAAAGAGGAATGATATATCTTACCTGTATCTGTAGCAGAGCTTATTTACACAAAAGTTATAACGTGGCAGCGGTAAACAATCAAAGCTTCACAACTAACACAAAAATGGTGATTTCAGCGTCTCTATACCATTGTTTAACGAACGGCCGATAGGAGTGCCAGTAGTGTCCGGTTGATGTTGCTAGTGGAAAACGAAAAAAATTAAGATATTCGTCACCTTGCGCCGGTCTCCCTTACATCATATACAAATTATCAGATTCTTTGAAAAATTGTTTTAATTTTTACAAAAAGGACAAATAAAGCCTGTTGTTTCTACCCCACCACAGTCTACACAGCACACATCAGGCATTCTATCCACTCCTCCTCTCTTCCATTCTCTGAATACTTTCAAATACAAATGAGGCACACTGCATATTCCTCATCTGGTGTACAACCTGGTAAAAAGCTAATCTCAGATGATACGTTGGAGAGGAATATTTGTTCACCTTCAGTAGTTTCCTCTTGAAATAGTTTTCTAGAGAGTACTCCATATTACTCCACCAGGCCCTGGCTACCGAATAGGCACGAGAAGCACGTGCTTTCCTTAGAAAATTTTGAAAGCGCCCAAAATTAAGAAAACAGGGGGCCCCAAACTTTATATTGAATTAATTCGATTCCAAAATTTTATCTAATTTCTTTTGAAATTATTAACTTATTCTGAATTCAACCTTTTTATCCAACTTAGATTTTTATGTTAATACTATGCGAAATCATTTTTCCATATCTTTTTTTTATTGTATCCAGTTTTTGTGTACATGTATAGGGGAGCATGAAAAAAGTTATTTAATGGAATATATGTGAATCTGATTGAGCCACTCTTTGGAATAATATTTGTAGCATTGGTGAGTTTCCGGATATGTCAAATTTAGAAAATTCTTCTTGAATGAAAGGACACCCCCTGAAATGACTTTGTGCTTCCTTTAGCTTCAGCTGTTAACCCCTTAAAACTCGCTCCCGTCAATATCACGGGCTGAGGTGTCGTCCGTTATTTCTCGTGCCCGTCATATTTCCGAGCTGGAGATTTGTTGCTGAAAAAAAACTTCTGAAACCAGAAATATTTAACTGGCATTTCCGTGTGAAATCTTCGAATATTAGCGTTTGGGTCTGGTTTTTGGCGCTGATTGTGATGTTGGACTTTGTATTGCATGTTTCGAAATATATCACACTCAAAAAAATTATTAATAATCAAAATTTAATGTATATTATATTATTTCAAATATTATTTGTAAAAATTTGTTTGATGATGATAAATAAAGATCTAAGATGTGAAAAATAAAGGACTTATTGGCATTAATTTGTATGGTGTAAAACAAACATTAAAACAGAGAATTCTCGCATGATGGCTTCTCCAAAAATGTGAATTTGTTCTATTACATCTTTTTTTTTCGCCTTAAAAGAAGAAAAAAAAAAAAAAAAAAAAAAAAGAAAACCAAATTGCATATTTTATATAGAAACCTTAAAATTATTCAATTTCTGTAATAAAACAGATTGGTACTTTGTTTATGGTTTTTCAAAATATTAAGCGACCATTAAGGAATTAATCGGGTCCTGTAACCCGACACGCTATCTTGTAAAAATTCCCCTTTTCACTCGTCAAGAAGTTAGCATAGAAGTAAACTCAATAAAACAGCAATAAATATAACTGTTCAACTTAATACTGATCTTGGTAAACATCACTGACGAAACGGTCTTATATTTAATACGAATTTATAAAACTTACCTCCAAAAATCTGCAACAATTGGGAATAAATTTTTATTTTATAGCGTCATCCAACAACAGATATCCAAAGAGAACTCACCGTAGTGCATTATGGGAGTACTGGGGAGTCTTTTGGTAGTTTTGCGCTTGGCTGCAGCACAGCACGAGTCAAATATTGAAGTATTCTATATTGCCTGACCATTCCATAATACCCGAACTTCCTCTATCTCTCTCAATTTATACTAATTTAAAATTTATTTAATATCAGGCATTCAATAAACTAAAAAAACAAATTAGTATTACAAAATAAAATAAAATAAAAATTACTATAGACGTTTCAAATATTTTTGGCATATATAGACAAATTATTTTTGGCGTCAGTATAGTCGCATCGCCATGAAATCGAAAAATGTTATTGATATTCACTCTTGAAAGTTAGGTATTGCAAAATGTAGCGTGTAGAAAGTCATAATTTCGTTACAGGGACATTCTAAAGTATTTAATAACATTACGGCCTATGGGGAAAAATCATTTGCGGTGGTTTTTAATGATGTTTCATAATTTCAAACACTTTGAAATTAATATACATATCTATGAAGTGCACTACAAGATTATTGCTACAGAATATGGTATGGATAGCATTTATCGCTCATTTACAGGGACACTAAAAAGAATTATGTTACATTACGGCCTATGGAGAAAAATTGTTTGTGGTGTATTTTGTTCATGTTATACTATTTCAAAAGATATATTGATATATATTTCCGAGGTGCTCTATAAGATGATTACTATTTAATATGATGTCCATTCATCTTTCATATACAGGGACACAAAATAAATCAGTTATGTTTTTCTCTGTATGAAGAATAATTGATGAAAGTGCGTTTTCAGTTGTGGAACACTTTTTTTAAATTATAAAAATTGCATACTATTTAGTGTGTATAAATTCTATAAATCATATACAGGGCTGCCAAAACACCTGAAGTACATTTCCGTTTATTGACGGAAATTGCTGTCAAGGAATTTTCAACTGTGCTTTGTGTTCACTAACTGTTCTAAATTTTAGCATATTGTGAATTATATGATCAATCTATAGTTCATATAGGATAAATCCGGGATTTATGCCGCACATTTTTTTGAAATTGTGTATAAAGTCCCATGGTGGATATAAAATAAAAAAAATCATGCTGTGCTATTTAATGTTAAATATACAACGCGTGTACTGCAACAAAAAATTTCAAAACAAATTATTAATTTTTTTAACATTTTTTTTCCAAAACATTACATTGCGGCGCGCCACCCGTACATTCAGTCTGAGACGCCGCACTTGTCCGGTAGTTATGCCGCGCCTGTAATACGAACAGAATGAAATTATAAATAAAAATATTTTTTTAAAATATTCATATCTAGACTATAATTAACGATGTAATAACAAAATGAAACTAAATGAGTACAATGAAACGTATTAGTAGATTCAAATAAATAATTATTGCCTACTTTCACTATTAAAATTATCGACTTATTTTTTTTACATTAAATTTTAATTGTCATTTCAGCAACAACGTAACAACAATGTATTAGAAAGGGAAAAGAAAAAAAGTAAAATTGTTTTTACATAATTTATTTGTTAACCCTTTCGGGACCGGTGGCTTTTACACAAATTTTATTTGGTTGGTACCACTTTTTTAAAAATAGTTACCTTTTCTTAAATAATCATGAAAATGCTCTAATTAAGGAAAGCCAATATTACTTTTCTTTTTTACTGGTGCCAGAAAAAAATTTTGTAAGCTCTTTATGAAGATGCTTAGATGCACCTATGGGCCCGAATGGGTTAAGAGACCTGTTCTTTCGACTACAATCTACAGAAAAAGTGTCGAAAAAGTACAGTCTCTATGTTACTACAATTAAACACATGATGCAATGAAGCCAATTACACTTCCTCTTTTTAGGAGTAGTTTTCTAAACATTCCTTCCAAAGAACGTCTGTGTTACGCGTAGTCGAATTCTTCATTCTTATCATCTTGACTTGCATCTTTCTTGCCCTTCTTACTTTTTATTTTCTGTTTTTTCTCCTTTGGATTTATTAAACTTGATAACATGTCTAACATGGTTAGTCTGTGCAAAAAGAGAAGGAAAAGTTAATAACACCTAATCATCCCGTTCAAAAGAAACTGCGACATGTATACCGGAATGGCAGTGCGGCATGTATCCCATTTTGCATTGTGCAGACGTCGGCCATCACAGTTACCTGTCATCGCTAAGGGGAATGGCGTAACCATACACACAGTACGCTATACAAACGCTACACTTAGTTTTGACTTCGAAATCATGCATGCATTTAGTAATTAGTGTATGAAAAGTATTTAAACGTAACGTGTTTAAAATTTTGGACAGTGAAATCATGCACTTACAAATCAAGGATTGTTCTTCTACAAGTAAACATCGAAATGGGACTCACGCTATACACTGGTTAAAATAATCTCATTGCGCACCTATACTGTGCGTTTGACGGCCATCTATCGATAATTACAAGAAATACAAGGGGTGCGGCATCTATCCCGTATGCGGCGACTCTCCCGGAGTTACTCTACAGGGATGTACAAAATTTTCAGCTTTTTTTCCGACTTTGGTTGAAATTGTTTTCAAACGTGTTGTATGCTTTACAAATTATTACTTAGAAATCGTTTTTCACGTTATTAAGTTATGGAGTTTTATTATAGTAGTCCGAATGCGTTGAAAAAAGTTTCATAATCTGATTGATGCATGATTTTACGTTCTTCTTGATAATTTTAATGATACTTTCTTAACGGTATGGAAGCTAAAGTGATAAAACTATTTTTGTATTATTGTAACAAATCCTAAAATATCGTTTTCTAAAATTTAAGATACGGGCCAAACATTCGACAGCTTTAATGAAAATTGCTGTGTTGTATATTCTGTTGTATATTTATATTTATCTCTGCACAGAGGAATCTTATGTAAAGAATGGGAATCATAAGATATCATGAGAAAATGCCTACATTATGCTTTGCATTGTATCCAATCTGAATTTGGAGAAATTGTCTGGATCAATTTTGTAACCACTCGAAATTTGCAGCCAAGTAATATATTTTAAATCATTTTGTCCTGAGATATTTACATACAATAGGCAATTTTTGTCCAATTTTGTTCATAAATTTTAACATTTCGCTCTTGCAAAACTTCACGTGTTCTTCATTCTAATTTTCCTCTATAAACAAAATATTTTAAATCAAATTCACGTTTTCCTTAAATTTTAAATCTCGTTGCCGTTGCATAATGGTGCAAAAGTTTATTTATGTGACTAACTTAAATTCTGCTGTCTTTGATGAAAAAAAAAATGGTACTTGAACTAAAATTAAAAAAAAAAAAAAATCATTTAGACTTAAGCTAAAAACAATTCTAAAACTGGGAGGGCACCTAAGGGCGGAAAAATTAAATTGGAACGAAAAGGTAATAATCTAAACTATTTAATCATATCAAAAATTGAGCTTAATCGTGCTTTATCATATAACATTTTCTATATTAAAACTGAAAAATTGTAAAAAAAAAAAAAAAAATACAGAGTTTCTTGCGACATTAAATATGAAATAACAGCTGATATGTGCAAACTTTATGCACATAAATCTGATAAAATAAAGTCCATATTTTGTTTGGAAGCGCCGATAATCGAGCAGTATATTTTATTCTGCTTCATGTAACAGATTAAAGAACTATACTCAAATTGATAGATTCATTCCCAATAAGAAGCATCAGCTTTGCGCTAGTCTATGGACCACACAATTATATTTATATCAAAGCCAATACCAGGGTACAACGCCCTAACTATTGAGCTATAACAAGTAAAAAATAAATTACGCTAGGATAAACTTTTAAAAATCGACTTTTGGACAGCTAGAATCGTTAAATCACCCACCATGCGTCAATACAATTGAAGAGCTGAGTGGATGAACATGTTATGCCACATTTTCTAATTTTTTTTTTTTTATCTTTTGGATGAAAGCATTATGAGGTATCCTATCACATGGTGAAGTTAAATCTTGAAGATTTAAGACATTATTCATTAATATTTAATATTTTAATATTTAATAATGTCAATAATATTAATAATTTTTGATATTTGAAAATTAAATATGAATAAATTTTCCTGAGAGAGTTTAGTACCATACCTCTTAAAATTTTAAACACATGGTATCAAATAGAAAATAAATCATTAAAATTTACAACAAAAACTTTCACTTCGAATTTCTTGAAATATAATTTTTGTTACTTAACATGTTCTTCCACTTGGCTCTTCAATTGTCAATTGGAAACAAAAGTTATTGTTTAGAGATGTGCACGTTCAAAAGTGCATTTGAAATAATAAATGATCATGGAGGCCGTTATAGTAGTGCAGTAGTGCATGTGTAAACAATAGTTTTTGTTTTCGCTTGACAATTGCACTGATGCGGAGCTTGTTTAAAGCTTGAAACGTCTACTGTAATTTTTTACTTTATTTTATTTTGTAATATAAAAATGAGTTTTCAGTTTATTAAATTTCTAATATTAAATGATTTTTTTTAATACGTAATTATATAAATACGTAGCACCTATAATCGTCACCTGGTCCGTCCGTCTTTCCGCATTATAACAGCGCAAGAACTACCGAACTGAATGGCTTGAAATGTAATATATATAATCGTTGCAGAATTTTGTCGAGTCATTTCAAATGTTATGAAAATCGAATCAAAACTTTAAAAGATATTTAAAAAAGTTTTTTTCACTCTATTAAATCCTATCATACGCAATTCATTCAACAATATCCCATGATAGGTAACGTTTCTAGGTTGCCATAGTGATTACGTCCTATTTGAAATGGAGTCTATTATTTCCGTATTACTGAATTAAATATATATGATCGTAATAAATTTTGTATTCATGCATTTTTGCATAAGAGTCTACAGCTATTGCTCCAAGATCTGAATATTTATAAAACTAGTTATAGTACAAAAACACCTCATTTGCCATGTTTGGCGTACAATTTAAGATTTGTTTAATTTTAAAATCTCTTTCGGACGTATTATGCTTAGTTATTTGAAATATACTAACGACATCCCAATACCTTAGAAAAATCAAACAAAATTTTGATTCTCTGGGGAGGGGGAGGCAAAAACCAATGCTTATCTACCTATCTCCTGTCTTACTAAATCAAATTAAAATGAAAACAATAAGATTTGCAAAGATTATAATTTATAAAGAATTGGTTTTGTTTCACTTTTATTGCTTCAACTTCTCTTTTTTAAGCTGTAAGTTTTAACACTGTGTTTGCTGGAATAATAAAGATGTTTAATTACTTTTTCTAACTTGAATTAAGAACTGTCACTGTGAAAGCTATTAATACTTAAACGAAACAATTACAGTTTTATGTTTTCGGAATTACCTCATCGATCCAGTTTATTGAGGCATATAATTGGATATTTCACGCTTTTTTAGTACGTTAATTCTTCTCAGTTTCTCTCGTAAAGGTAACATTTTTCTTCTTTTTTCCCCCCTAGTAAACGCCTTTGTTTTCTCTCTCTTAAAAGTTATTGAAATTAAGGGGGAAATTATTGCATGTTTGGAAATATGTAGGAGAGACTGGGGAGGTTTGACCCATTTTTTACAAAATGATTTTTTATTTTCTAAATATTGAACCTAGAATAAAGTTTCATATATGATTTTATTCGTTATACTATCAGTTATCAAAATAAAATTGCGACATAAATGTAATATGTGAGAAACTTGAAAAATGATTGATTTTAATCATGAGAAAATAATGGGTCAAGGCTCCCCACATATGGGAGGCTTGACCCACTTTATTCTATATTGAAATGTTAAGGGAAATAAAATAAGTTTTAAAAAAGGCAGAATAACTCTATTCTACATGGTTTAATTATTATTAAAAATTATTTGGGTAAATGTGATGTGTAAAAAACTGCTTAGACGGAATTCAAGACAAAGGAGAAAAATTCCATTTTAAACACCTACTTTTTGTGACGCTCGACCTGGCAACACTAGATGCCTTATAGTTTAGCTTCATCTCATTGCTTTCATCTTGGTGATATTTGCCTACATACCTTCATAAAGTGTTTTGATCAATGTTATGTTCTTTTGCAGAGGCATGAACACTTAATATTTCTTACGGCTGCTGCTTTCATGTTTTCTAGCCTTTTCCATTCTTTCTATTTACCTACTATGGGTACTATTTAAATGAAATAAAAGTTCCTATCAACTTTTCAATTTATATTTCATTAAATTTTTTCTTGCTTCTATAGCAATTTTTCACATGTTCCTTTAATCAATTTAAATTTTTTTTCCTTTCTATCAACCCATTTCACTGTAGCTTTAAAGAAGGAATTTACATTATTTTAGAAATATAACCCTTAACTCTTCATTATGTTCAGTGTACAATAAAAATATTTCCAAAACCACTTAATTGAGGGAGCTTTGACTATCTAATCAACCCTCCCTCACATTGATTGGGTCAAACCTCCCCACATAGCCACTTTAAAAATTATACCACATGGTTATATTTAGCCTAATTTACTGTACAATCTTTTTGCCTGGAATGAAATCTCAATATTATCTGCATTACTTAAAACCAAAAAATTACATATTTTCTGGTGTTATAATTTCTCAGATAAAATTACATATTTTGTCTGAGAAAATCTTACAAAATGTTTCTAAAAAACACAGTTTTTCAGCTGAAAACTCTTCATAATTGGTTTCCCGCACCGATTTTAATTATCTGCACGAAACAAAGACTGTTGTTTGAGAATTTCAGTAGCTTTGATTGCGACCTATTAGATATATTCTGAAATTCTTTTAAATGTGAAAACTGAAGTTTGGGTCAAGCTTCCCCCATGATCAACCCTCCTCAGTATTCCCTATATATATATATATATATATATATATAGTTTAATAAGGCAGTTTAATTTTTTTTTTTGAAAAATGTATTACATTAAACCAGATTTTGAAATCAAGCTAAAATTTAACAAAAATAAAATATGAAAGAATAAAATATAATGCAAGGTAAAATAAGTAATAAAATCATAAAACGAAATTCAATATTGCACCGTGGGGGCTGTCCATAAATGATGTCACACTTTTTTTCAATATTTCCCCCCCCCCCTTTGTCACAAAGTGTCACGCCACATGTGACACTATATTTCATAAACATATACTTGTAGTATAGAAACAAAGCATTACATTATAGATCATATTTAAAATTTTATTGTTAAACTTTAACTATGTGTTTTAATAACATTTTGTGAGCATAAGAATAAAAATGACTCTTGTACTTATTTTGTATGAAATAAGATTAAGGTTTACAACAAAAAATAATTAATATACAATAGTCATAACTTCAAAATTTAATCAGTAGATTTTTAATGTTTTTATTTTAACCAAAATGTGTAATGTTACACTTCTTCTTACCCCCTCCGCCCGTCAAAGCATGACATCATTTGTGGACGGCCCCTTGATTCAATCACAAACTACTCAATATGAACTTTAAAAAGTTTTCTGTCTACTTAAAAGGCGACAGATGTTACAAATTCAAAATATACATTTTACTTAAATTTCCTAGTACTTTCGGTCTGAAATCCCACAGCCATCGCCAAGCAATATTTTCATTAATTGCCGTGTTATTTATTTCAAATATTTCACTTCGTTTGAAATGGGAGAGTCTATAATTATAAGGGTAACTGGAAATAGAAGTAGGTAGTGATCTGGATTAAACTTTTGTAGAGGAAAAAATATTTAACTACCGATCCATTCATTTTAATGCGTCACTTTGTTCTCATACGCTACTTTCATTTTTAAATGTGTGACGTTTAGTTTAGTTTTTTAGTGACCCAAAACGCACATGAAGTACCAATTTCCTCTCTAAAATTTAAGAGGGACTCCAAAATTACGAAAAAAATGAGGCCTTAAATTCCCATTTTTAGGTGCGTTCGTAATTATATAAATACGTAGCACCTATAGTCGTCGTTCGGTCCGTCTATTTGTCTGTCTGTTCGTTCGCATATAACAGAGCAAAAAGTACCCAACCGAATTGTCTGAAATTTTAAATGTATAATTGTAGCAATATTTTATCGTGTCATTTCAAATTTCATGAAAATCGGATGCATAGTTCATTTACAGGGACAGTCAAAAGTTTGCCGTTGCATTACGGCCAATGTGAAAAAAATACTTCAAGAGCATTTTGATGATGTTGGGTCAATCCATTTAAAGTGGTCCAGCACTGGTTGCTCGTCCATTTTTAAAAAATCGGAATTTTTTTTTTACAACAACCCTAACATGATGGAAGTTCAAAATGACTATTATTTTAATTTTATTAATTTTTGTTTGTGCATGGCGGACATCTTTGTTTCATCGTCTGCAGCAATTTTCTCACATGAAGGGTTTACGGAGTTGTAAATAATTCTTCGTCTGTTTCTGCAATTCAAGTGAAGATTAAAGCAATTTGTACAGAATACATTGGGCTAAAAATCTGGTAATAGAGTAGTTTCCGAAACTAACTGCTTATTGGTAAAATTTATGCATAAAGTTTCAGTTTTTTTCCAAAATTTGTCCGTTTACAAGAGGAAATTTATCTAGCATGGAAAACTGTCAACATGACATAATTTTTTTTTTTTACAAATAGGCCGAAAGTACTTGTTTCCAGAAAACACGCCAAGTTCCAGATCTGGGACTTGCTTTCTCTTCGCGAAAAAAAAAATCCCAAAATTTTCAAAAATGTCAAAAATCGCACTTTTGAGGCTTTGATATCTCTGGTGGGGCACTAGATAAAAATCTGAAGTTCTGGTTTCTGAGAGTATTGTATGGTAGTGTTATCCACAAGAAATTTCAGGATGACTACAAGCTGAGTTATGGAAAGGGCAACATGTCAAAATAATACTGCCAAACTATTGTTTTGTTGTAGTCACAAAGTTATCAAAAGATGACAAGACTTGGTTCCTACAAATTAAATTTTCAGAAAGATCAGAATTGTGGTTTTTAAACCAACAAGCAAGAATGTGTTTTGACACGTTTGATCATGCCTTAACAAGTATGACAACATTAACAGCTTTTCTCTTTCCCTATTCTGTTTTTGTCTCAGGTCTTGTATAAAAATATTTTTTTTTCTTTACATAAAAGTGCTGAGGTTTCTTTTAGTTACTAAAATTACTTACAACAAAAATTACTGAAACCATACAAAATGTATGGCCTTAGGCATAATTATTTTAAAATTAATTGCTAAGCTTTGCTAAAGGCTTTATTTTCTGTTACTATTATTTAAACATAATAAAAAAAATAAATTTAAATGACACTCTGAGATAAATACTTAGCTGTGACTACAACAAAACAATAGTTTGGCAGTATTGTTTTAACATGTTGCCCTTGCCATATCTCAGCTTGTAGTCAAATCTCCATCCTGAAATTTCTTGTGCATAACGCTACCATACAATACTCTCAGAAACCAGAACTTCAGATTTTTATCTCGTGCTCCACCAGATATATCAAAGCCTCAAAAGTGCAATTTTTGAAAAATTTGGGATTTTTTTAGCGAAGAGAAAGCAAGTCCCAGATCTTGAACTTGGTGTGTGAGTACAAGTGCTTTCGGCCTATTTGTAAAAAAAAAGTAAGTCATGTTCACAGTTTTCCTTGCTAGAAAAATTTCCTTTTGCAAAGGGTTAAATTTTGGAAAAAAAATGAAATTTTATGCTTAAATTTCACCAATAAGGATTTATTTTAGGAAACTACTCTATTGCCAGATTTTTAGCCCAATGTATTCTGTACAAATTGCTTTAATTCGCATTTGAATTGGAGAAATAAACGATGAATTATTTACAATACCGTAAACCCTTCATGTGAGAAAATTGCTGCAGACGACGAAACAAAGATCGCCGCCATGCACAAACAAAAATTAATAAAATTAAAATAATAGTCATTTTGAACTTCCATCATGTTAGGGTTGTTGTACAAAAAAAATTCTGATTTTTTTAAAAATGGTCAAGCAACGAATAAGGGATTTTCTTGACCGCTTGAAATGGATTGACCCTGTTACAGCCTTCCGAACAGAATGAAATTGATATGCACTTATGAAGTGCACTAAAATATACAACCAGTATAATATGCGGCGCAAAAAATATTTATAAAGCTAGTTATAGTACGAACGTACCACATTTGCCACGTTTGACGTGCAATTTCCAACTTTTTGAAGTTTGCTTAGTGCGAGAGAACATCCAATCTACTTCAGGAAACTTCTATTATTTGGCCGGGAAATCTGAATGTAATTAATATGCTGTTAACCACTGTATGATAACCTAATGTTCTGGTTAGAAACTACACGGATAATTGAACATACCACTATATATTCCACAAATATACTCTATTTAAAATATATACAGAGAATAGAAAAAGAGGCTGTATAATGAAACCCATATGAACTCGACTAAGTCGCTCCCGGGGATAACATATCTAGCATTGATGAATTTCCAGGTATATGGAATTTAGAAAACTTTTCCCGAAAAAAGTACTAAAGTGATATTGCGCTTCTTACTGTTTCAGAGAAAATCGGGCCCTGACTCACAATCTATGTTAGGATTAAAGGAAAATAAAATCAAAAGTACTGAAAGATAATAAAAAGTATTTCAAGGAATAACTGTATATAGTTATTCCTATATATAAGAAATCCCAGTTTGGTATATTTTTCTTTCTAACGAAAATAAATAAATAAATAAAATAATAGGCTGTATAGTCTAAATTTTTTAAAAAGTTGGTTTTTAATTAATGCAAAGACTAAAATGACATTTAAAGGTACTCAGTGCCTAAGTTAAGATCAAGGAAAAATAAAATCTCAAGTACTCAAAGAAAATACGAGCTGCTTGAAAGTATTAAAAAGAACAACTTCACAAATAATCTTAAATTAGCATAGTTTTGTCCCTAACGAAAGAAAAACATTTATACATATTAAAACGGTTTTCTACGCAAACAATATTTTCTGTATTTTTATCTTTAAAATATTCGCTTGGTGACTTTTAAGTCAGTTTTTGAGTTAATGCAAAGACAAAATTGATATTTAAAGGTATTCAATATCTATGTAAAAATCAAATGAAAATAAAATCTGAAATATTGAAAGGCAATACAAGAACGTGAAGCTATTTGAAGGAATAACTGTTTATACATAGTCTTAAATTAACATATTTTGCCTTAGCTAGGAAAAAAATATTAAATAGTATAATAAAAGTTGCTTGAAAACTATTCTGCACATCTTGATCTAAAGAGATATTGTGATTTTAAAGCAAAGTTTCGATGAATGTTAAAACCAAATTTATCTTTAAAAATACTCAATACATCTAGATTAAGATTGAAGAAAAATTAAATTCTAAATATTAAAAATAATATAGGATGATTAAAATCGCATGAAGTAATAAAGATATAACTAATCAGAAATTAATATATATTTGCTCTTAAATAAATAAATAAACAAAACAAAACACATTAAAATTAATGAGGGGTATAATGAATGATTTTAATACGGGAATGAAGCATTCGAGCATGCGCAAAAGCATAGCTGCAAACCTTCGTATTATTTTTAATTAATTGAAACCAGATATTTTGTTAAAAAATAATTAAATTAAAAGCCTTATGCCCATCATTAATTAAAATGGAAAAGTGGTTAGAAAATATCTCTCTGTATCTTGATATTAATTGGGAATATTAATTTTAAACTCAGTTTTGTATGAATGCAAAGACAAAAGGTATTCAATATCTTAACAATATAGAAATCTAACGAATCATTTCCAACTAAATAAATTTTTAGACGCAGAGCTAAACTTGACTACAATTTCCAAATTTAGACCTATCCAATCCAGTTGTAAATATCAAAGTATTATAAAGTACAGTAGAACCTCGATTATTGGAAGTAATTGGGACGGACCATCCTTCAGAAAATCGAAATTTTCGGATAATCGGGAATGCTTCTATTTTAAAATTAAGGTCAAATATGTTTGCTATTTCTTATTATGATAATAAGTGCTTAATAAAAATAAATCAATAGCAAAATAGAATTTAGAAAAAACTACCTGAATTTTAATTTTGAAATTAAGTACCTTTTACATATTTCACAAGGGTTTGAAACAAAGTTTTGTTTGTTGCAGTTTCGATTGCCTTTGCTTTGCAGATCTAGTCCGAAGTTTTTTTAGGGTTTCGTTCATCTGACGAAACCCTATTCGTCTCGCTCCTCTGTCTGTCTGTCAGTCACAGAGCTCGTTCTCAGAAACTATACATATTGGAGACATGAAATTTTGGCTAATTATAGCTGAACACATCACATCATACGACAAATCATAAAATTTTGAAAAAGTCGTACATTTAACCCTTTGGGCTCCTGCATGTGTATTTTAAACAATTCTTTCTAAGTGAGCTCCTAATTAGTTTGGAGACGTGAAATTTTGCATACTTATAGCTGAACACCTCACATCAAACGAAAAATCATAAAATTTTGAAAAAGTCGTACATTTAACCTTTTGTGCTCCTAAATGTGCATTTTAAACAATTGTATCTAAGTGTGCCCCTATTTAGGTTGGAGGCGTGAAATTTTGCATACTTATAGGTCAACACCTCAGATCTCACGTCAAATAATAAATTTTGAAAAAGTTTTATGTTTAACCCTTTCAACTCCAGCTTGTGTATTTTAAGCCATTCTTTCTAACTGAGCCCCTAATTAAATTGGAGATTTGAAATTTTGCATACTTATTGCAGAACACCTGAGGCCAGGCGACAAATCATAAAATCTTGAAAAAGTCTAACGTTTAACCCTTTGAGCTACCACATATGTATTTGAAGCAATTCTTTCTAAGAGAGCTCTTAATTAAGTTGGTGACATGAAATTTTGCATACGTATAGCTGAATGCCTCAGACCACACGACAAATCATAAAATTTTAAAAAAGTCTTCTATTATTTACCCCTCTGGGCTCTAACTTGTGTATTTTAAGCAAGTTTTCTAACCTCCGCCCTTTTAACCCGGGGAGAAATTTTCCAATTTTTGCCGACACCCTTTTGGCCATTCTTTCATATTATGCACCATAGCCTTAAATATTTTAGTTCCATTTTTTCCGCCAGGTGCGCCAACTTATCTTTGGTTCTATGGACTCAATCCCCTCGACTAATATATCTACAGATAGTACGTAAAACGGATTTTTGTTCGGATACAGGTTTGTTTAGAATCAAGTGCGCCCCTGGTTGCGAAATGTGGAACTAACAGAATTTTCAAAAGGATAAAGTGTTTTGAAAGGAATATTAAACGAAACCCTCTGTGCTATCTGTGATCACACTTACCCACTTGTTTAATGCTATTGGTTCAACAGTATCATAGTCTTTCTGCTGCTTTCTGCATAAAACTTTTATATTTTTGCAGCATCTCATAACACTGACTGCTGCAATACCAATACCGCTTCTTGAGCTTATTTTGTATCACACCCGATTCTACACGATTCATGATTTGAATTTTTTCTTCTTTACTTAAAGTAATGCTTTTTCTTTTTGCACACATGATAAAAATGAAATTTTTTTCTCTAGGGAGCGTAAGTTAAATTTAAAGAAATTCTAAGAAAGGGGATCCAAAATATTTATAGGTGCTCGTGGTTTGGAAAGCACTGCTTGCACACAAGGAATGTGATACTAAAAAAAAAAAAGCTTTTAAAATGGATTTCGGTTAACCGAGAGTTTTGGTTAAGGGGGTCCGGGACAGAAAAATCTTCAAATTTTCATTTTTTTTAATTGGATTAAAAATTTCTCTGCCGTTTTCCGCTTAAAATGATATTTAAATCATGTTTCTATCTTAATTAGAACAGGAAATATTAAATTTTCGTTTTGGTTTGTTTTCAAAATCTGCTTTTCAAGCTATGGTTGTCAAGGAAACGAGTTCTTGTGAAATTGCGTTTTTCTTCATGATAGGTTTTTTTCACCATTTCTCATATTTAAATTCTTATAACTCGAAAACCGTTAAAGATACAGGGTTGAAACTCGGAACATATCTTTTTCAATTATTTTACTTTACTTTTGAGCCAGCATATTTGAAAAAAATATTTACTTTTGAAAATATGATTTTCTACAAAAAAGTTGCACCACTTTTTTTGTAATTTTTTCGTTAAATATTTTTAATTTTTTAAAAAATTAATATTTTTTAAAATGCTGGCTCTAAATTAAAAAATATATATTTCTGTTTATTTAAATGATAAACAATTTAAATTCTACAAATAATATTTCGAGTTATAACGATTTTAAGTTATACCAGTTTTTCATAAATTTTAAATTAAAATTTTTTTTTAAAAAGCTATGAGAAGTTTTAACATTTGATTTTGTTTACAAAGGATATGGTTAACCATCACAAAAAAATTCAAAATTTTAGCTCAATAAATAAAAAAAATTTGAAAATGTGTCCCGGACCCCCTTAAATGAGTTTTAGATAAGAGAGTTTCTACTGTATTCTTAAAAAAATATTCAAATGTCCAAATTCCCCCAAAACTGCCATTGAAATTAATTTTATTATTTGTCAACGAATTAATGATTATTAATGATTGTCAATGAATCAGTCCATTTATATAGCGTGTTCGTCTACGTTAACTGTTTCGAAAAATTGGCTACCAATTTTAAAAACAAAGATATTCTTTAGTGTAAAAAAGCTGAATAAAAGTGACAAATTTGAAATTTCTGACGCTAGCAAATACGGTTCTCAAATTCCCTGCTCAAAAAATGCAAAATTTTCTGTGACTTTTTAAACATAAAGGCATGAAATTGGCAGGGCTGACTATTGAAGTGATTTGGAATCGAACGGCGTTTCCCTTTTTTGATAAATAAATTAGTTATTGACATAAGGGATTTTTGTAAGGTGATAACAGGGTTTTCTGATTTTTAGCATTCTCGCGTCCGGAAATTCGGTTCAAAACGTCAACTTTGACACTATTTTCTGAAAGATCTTTTGACTTTACCAAAGAAAAAGGAAAAAGCAATTCAATTACATAGTTTCTGAATATGAACATCTGCCAATTTCATGCATTTCCAAAAATGAATACACAAATGTGTCAGAAAGTAGTTCCTTTGGATTTGAGAACAGCCTTTAAGGGAAAAAAAAAAAGGCTCTGACAAAAGTATCAGATTACTCAATAAAAACTAAACAAATAAGTATTTGAATTTCAAATTTGGACTTGAATAGAAACACAGAGATACTCTCTACGTCAATACAGAGTATCTTTGATGAATAATTTAAGCAGATGCAGCTTGATAAATAGTTTCTTGAAAAATAACTTCAGCATTATTAGATTAAGCAATGTTGAATAACGAGTTTTTTCTTTTTTTAAAGAAATTGTAATCTAAGAGACTTTTTTTTCACATGAGTTTTTCATTTGACTTTCATTTGAATTGAACAAAACTTGGAGTGAAATCTCCTTTTTTTATCTCCAGTTTTCAGTGCAGAGAGCAAAAAAATTGCCTTAAGGGGGAGATCAACATAAAACTTCTTAAAAAGTCAAATCTATTTTGGTTCTCTATTATGAAAGAATAACATGTTATCGAACTTAAAAAAGAAAAAAAAAATGATGATACTTAAATTAAAACCGGTTTTATGATAATATATGCGGAACAATATCTATCCAAATCAAGGTATATTTGAATTTTAAAGTCATTTTTTCTCAAATTAGATATTTTTGAAATTGCGCGCATCCTGTTTCCAAAACTAAGTAACATAGAAACTTTTTACCCGACTGAAAAGAAGGGTTATGTATTGCACGCGTATCTGTGTATGTGGATTTCTTTATACCCTCGAAACATCCCAACGGCTGGATGGATTTTAATGAATGAGGTCTCTATCGATTCGTCTTAACGGCCCGATGGTTATAGGCTAGGTTTTTTTTTTTATAAATTCAAAATGGCGGTAGAGACGAAAAAAAATTAATGATTGTCAATGAATCAGTCCATTTATATAGTGTGTTCGTCTACGTCAACTGTTTCGAAAAATTGGCTACCAATTTTTAAAACAAAGATATTCTTTAGTGAAAAAAGCTGAATAAAAGTGATAAATTTGAAATTTCTGACGCTAGTAAATGTGATTATCAAATTCCATGCTCAAAAAACGCAAATTTTTCTGTGACTTTTTAAACATACAGGCATGAAATTGGCAGGGCTGACTATTGAGTGATTTGGAATCGAACGGCGTTTCCCTTTTTTGATAAATAAATTAGTTATTGACATAAGAGATTTTTGTAAGGTGATAACAGGGTTTTCTGATTGTTAGCATTCTCGCTTCCGGAAATTCGGTTCAAAACGTCAACTTTGACAGTGTTTTCTGAAAGATCTTTCGACTTTACCAAAAAAATGGAAAAAGCAATTCAATTACATAGTTTCTGAATATGAACATTTGCCAATTTCACGAGTTTCCAAAAATGAATACACAAATGTGTCAGAAAGTAGTTCCTTTGGATTTGAGAACAGCCTTTAAGGAGAAAAAAAGGCTTTGACAAAAGTATCAGATTACTCAATAAAAACTAAACAAATAAGTATTTGAATTTCAAATTTAGACTTGAATAGAAACACAGAGATACTCTCTACGTCAATACAGAGTATCTTTGATGAATAATTTAAGCAGATGCAGTTTGATAAATAGTTTCTTCAAAAAAACTTCAGCATTATTAGATCAAGCAATGTTGGATAACGAGTTTTGTTTTAAAAAAGAAATTGAAATCTAAGAGACTTTTTTTTTTTTCACATGAGTTTTTTTATTTGACTTTCATTTGAATTGAACAAAACTTGGAGTGAAATCTCCTTTTTTTTATCTCCAGTTTTCAGTACAGAGAGCAAAAAAATTGCCTTAAGACGAGACCAACATAAAACTTCTTAAAAAGTCAAATTTATTTTGGTTCTCTATTATGAAATAACAGCATGTTACCGAACTTAAAAAAAATTATGACGATATTTCAATTAAAATCGGCTTTATGATAATATATGTGCAGCGATACCTATCCAAATCAAGGTAAATTTGAACTTTAACCCTTTATATACTGATGGTACTTATAAGTACCAGTAAAATAACTTGTTATAAAATTCATTTAATACATAGATTAATTGTAATACAGTTTAGAATGAGTTATAGAAACATTACTTTATCTTGTTCCAAAAGCATTATTGGTTATACATAACAAAAATATTTTTAAAGGGATTTATTATTTTGATTTCTTTTGCCTTTGCTTCTTTTCAGCTTTCATGGCGTTGGGGGGGGGGGGGGATTTTCAATTAAAAAATATTTCTATATTTCTATTGTAAGAACATTATATTTGTACATTTCCTAATTCTACAAAGTACTAAGAAAAATATTTAAAATAAAAGATTTGAGTGGGGTTATAAATATGGCACAAAATCCCTATAAATTCAAGTTTAATTAATCCTTCTAAGATTTATTAAATGATTATGTAAATCGCCTAATTTAGTTTAAACAAGTCACGAAAAATGCTTTAGAAGATACAATTTTCATGAATTCATAATTCAGTAGATAAAGGGTTAAAATCATTTTTTTCTCAAATTAGATTTTTTTGAAATTGCGCGCATCATATTTCCAAAACTCAGTAACATAGAAACTTAAACTTTTTTACTAGATTGTATTTTATATATATTTATAACCCCTACCTATTTTTAAGTAAGTACTTGTAATATATTTCTTTCATTTTTTTTAAATTTTTTTATTGAAATATTATCATAAATTATGCGTTTTATGGTTTAATCGCCTGAAAAAGATATTTTCATCAGTAAACTTGATTATTGTTTTAGGATGAAGTTAAAGTACGATACTGTGAAAAAAAATATATATAATATTAAGTGGATATATCCAATGTATATTTTTTAATCCTGCTCGCAACACACGTGTGTCATTAAAAATCCTTAATTATTATGTCTTAATTAAACTAAATTCTAATTATGTATCATTAAAATTATTTAAATGAATACGTAAACAAAGGTTTGTACAATTTATTCTAAAAAAATTGTTTAATTTGAAGAAATATTTACAGCTCCAAAATTTATTTTAGTATTGTATTAAAATCAAACAATATCGAGCTGCTGAAGGGAATCCCCCCCCCCCCCCCCCTTAAAGTAACATTATTAGAAAATAAATTACTGATTCAGAATGATGATTACTTAAATTGAACATATGATTGGAATGATGAGGAACACATGTTTAAATCATCAAATCTAATTTCTTATCCACTAATGTTCTTAATTTTTTTTATTCATTAATATTAATAACGATTTTGTCATTAACGTGAGTAATTTGCAGTTTATTAAAGTTTTTAATTCTGTTTCGAAAGAAACTTGCTTTTTTTAAAATGAAAAATCTGGAAAACCAGATATGAAATGAGCTGTCAAAATATGAAATTCATCTTTATCCAACAAATTAGTTTTCAATCAATGAGACATAACACATTTAAGAATATTAGCCAAACGAATTACTTCTTTTTATGATTTCATTTAATACATAATTAACTGTATGTATGAGTAAAATGCAGTTAAATTAAAGTGAAAAATAGTCATTTTCTGAAATTTAGCAATTATATTTAAAAAACTCTATGAAGTATTTTGATACAAAATCTTGATGGCGTTACATAATAATACGCATTCTTAGGGAATGTTCTAAACAAAAAATGGCGCCTTTCTTATTCACAGAAATTTTAAACTGATATAAAATGTTTTTTTTTATTAAATAAATTTTTAATCATAGACAATTAGTACAAAGTTTTTCAACTCGAAATATTAATCAAGCAAAATGATAAGACGATTGTTTTAAACTCTGTTACCAGGCGTCTTACCGTCAAGTAGACCGTCTAAAAATTGAATATTTCCAACTGAGCGAAAAAATGCCCAGGCTGGGAATCGAACCCAGATCCTCGGCTTACAAAGCCAATGCTTTTCCATTTAAGCTAACTGGGCCGACAACCAGCCAGCATATTTCGCTCAGAAAACCTTATTGGTAATAACATCTGGTCTGTCATGTAGACAGCTCAACAGAATAAACCGCAGGTAAAGGAACTCCATACAAACGATGGATACGTAGATGAACTATTATTTTAACACAATCAAACTGATTGGTAAAGTTATCATACAAATTGAATATTTCCAACTGAGCGAAAAAATGCCCAGGCTGTAAGTAATCCTTGTAAGCCAAGGATCTGGGTTCGATTCCCAGCCTGGGCATTTTTTCGCTCAGTTGGAAATATTCAATTTGTATGATAACTTTACCAATCTGATTGTGTTAAAATAATAGACCGTCTAAATTTGTTCATTTAAGATCTTTTTAGCATGAAGTAGTGATTCGTTCGTTCTCAGCCTGAAAGCTCTACGAAAACTCTCGTAATGTGGGAGTTGGTCATGTTTTTATGTGTGGCTGAATAAAGGTTTTAAAGTGATATTGGCCTCTGTTTTAATGGCGAAACCACCGGAATTTTTAATCTTTTGCTTTACTACTCATATGACCTGACCATCGGAATCGAATTTATTTGACTGCTTAATGAATCCCTGGTGTTTCGATTGGACTTAGCCAATCTCACTACTACCAACAAATCAATATAGTTGATTAAATATGGCAACAGCAAAGTACTCAGCCTGTCAACCAGGCCCTGATTACCGAATAGGCGCAAGAAGCACGTGCTTCCCTTAGAAAAATTTTTAAAGAGGCCCAAAATTGAAAAAACAAGAGGCCCCAAATTTTATATTGAATTAATTACATTCTAAAATTCTAATTTCTTTTCGAATTAGTAACTCATATATACACATATACATATATTAAAGTGTTTCATAAAAATACCTTTCATAGCAAACTAATTTTATTATTCTGTTTCAAACACATCATCCCAATTCTTCAATTCGCCCATTATTTTAGATCTTTATTTTACATATTAAATTCGGCTTGTATGCACAACATAAAATATTAATAATTTGAACTATTGCCAGAATTGAAAAAAGTATTTCAAAATATTGGTATTTTATATTGTGTCATGCTGAATTCAACCTTTTTTTTTTTTTTATCTAACTTGCATTTTTATGTTAATACTGCGCAAAATCCTTTTTGCATATTTTTCTTGATTGTGTCATATTTTTATGCATATATATAAGAGAACATCAAAAAGTAGTTTAATGAAACATATATAAATTCAATTGAGCTACTGTTGGGAATAATATTTGTAGAATTGGTGAGTTTCCGGGTATGTCGAATTTAGAAAACACTTTCTGAAAGAAAGGGGGCCTCGAAATGGCATTGTGCTTGCCATAGCTTCAGAAGTTAATTGGGCCCTGCTGTAAACAACTCCCAATGTTCTAAAATTTTGATGCCTCCAGCAGCAATGTTTCACTAGTGTGGTACGAATTTTATGCAATCAAAGCCTGACTAGGATTTAGTAACAGTCCAGCAGAAAAGAGTTTCGTTATTCACACAATTTTAGACTGAAAAAAAGTTTTAAATAAATAAATCTTTAATCATAGAGACAATTAATATAAATTTTTTTAACTTAAAATAACTGACAAAATATCATTAATAAAACAACAAAATCATAATCTATTTAATATAAACTCACTAAAGACAGAATCCTAAAATTTAAAACAAATAAACAAAATTTTTAGACGATAAAAGAAAGAAGAAAAAAAAATGGTGTCAATGGTACTGTGAATAAGCAAAACACCTTTCTTATTCACATAGATTTTTGACTAAAATATAGTTTTTTTTTCTTTTCTTTTTTTTTTTTACAGACAATAAATACAATATTTTGAAACTCAAAATAGTTGACTAAATATCATTAATAAAACAAAACCGAAAAAACATAATATTTAACATAAAAACATTAAACTCGTTAAATTTAAAACAAACCCTTCTACACTGGCGCCCAGGACACATTCCTCGCTTGCCCCCCCCCCCCCCTCCCTAGTTTTGGTCCTGATCTTGCACCAGGTACAATCTGAGTCATCTGTCCGATTAGCAATATATTTGTATGTTAATTTCCATAGCAATGACGTGTTGTAGACTTAAAATACTCATTTCAGTCGGATATTGTATTTTAAGCTGCAGAAGAGATAAAACAGTTAAGGAGTTTACAGTTAAGGAGAGTTAACAGTTAACATACGTACTCTACTTTCAAAAAATAGACTTTTTGTTTTTGACAGAAATTTAACCCTTATAGCGCGTATAATTATGGGCAAAAGAATTTAAAGTGATATCTCAATTATTAAGAAAGATATGAGGAAAAAAGTGAGCGCGCACACGATAAAAATTATTGAATCCTAAAACTTTGAACGTGATTTTTTGGGACATTTTTCAACATGGGCAGCATGAGTCCAAACTTGAACAATTTTTTTAATTTTTAGATAAAATTTGCGCTCATCCACGCATAATTAAATTGTCCAAGGGCCTTCGAGCCCTTTTTTTAAAATTTGAATTTTTATATTTTTCCAATAAGTTTAAAGGTCAAAATTTTAAACTAAAAATATTTTTTCTTTCAAAACAACGCAATTTTCTTATTTTTTAAAAAGTTAAAATTTTGAGCCGGTGGTTTTTAGCTACAACCTTATTTTACAAGAAGAAACTCAGATTTTAATAATATTTTGTTTCTGCAGGAAGTTAGGATGCTGTCCATCGGGCCCGGATATTTTGGTACAGGTCAACGCGGCTGCAGGTTTCCTACTTAATGCGTGAGAAAATTTAACAACATTTTTTTTTTTAATACTTGAAGCAATAAAAAAACAACGTGGAATCATTAATTTTTAGCTCAGAGGCTATCAAAGCCCGAGAGCTAATGTGTCCGCAGATTCTGTACGCACGTACGTATGTATGTACGTAACGCGATAATTCTTGATGGAAATATCCGATTTGCTTCAAGTTTTCGATATAGGTTCATTCTGATAAGGTGCTTCCTTGATTAGTTTTGGGGGTTCATTGGTTAAATATAAAGGGGGGGGGGGGAACGAGGCGCTACCCACCCCTTAATTTACATAAATAGGTTTTTCATGCAGAATTATCCGATTTGCTTCAAATTTCGAATACCGGTTTATTCTGATAAGGCGCTTTTCTGATTAGATTTGGAGGTTCATTGGTTAAGTATAAAGGGGGGGAGGTGGAGGAGCTAATCGCCTCATAACTTAGCTAAATGTTTTTTTTTCGATTTCTTTATTTTTATTATTATTTGAAATAAGAGTACAATATACAGTATTAGCCTGAATAGCCTGTGAGCTTAATGGCAACAGTTTAACTGGGAACTTTTCTTTCTATTTTTTTCAATTAACTTTACTCCTTTCCTAAAAAAAAATTCCAAAATATGTCAATTTTGCGCTGCTGAGAACCTATGTAATTCCTTAATGTTGATTAACCCCTTCATGGTCGCTTAATATTTAGAAAAACCATCAAAAAAGTACCTATTTATTTTATTATAGAAATTGAATAATTATAAGGTTTCTGAATAAAATATGCAATTAGTTTTTTTAAGGCGAAAAAAAAAAGATGTTATAGAACAAATTCATATTTGTAGAAAAGCCATCATGCAAGAATTCTGTGTCTTAATGTTTGTTTTACATCGTACAAATTAATGCCAATAAAACCTTTTTTTTTCACATCTTAGATATTTATTTATCATCATAACACACATTTTTACAAATAATATTTGAAATAATACATATACATTAAATTCTGATTATTAATAATTTTTTGAGTGCTATATTTCGAAACATGCAATACAAAGCCCAACATTACAATCAGCGCAAAAGCCAAATTCAAACGGCAATATTCAAAGACTTCACACCGAAATGCCAGTTAAATTTTTCTGGTTTCAGAAGTTTTTTTCCAGCAATAAATCTCAAGCCCGGAAATATGACGGGAGCGAGAAATAACGAACGACACCCCAGCCTGTGATATTGACAGGAGCGAGAATTAAGGGGTTAAAGGTTGAAATATGAGAATAATACTATCATGAAAACTAGAAAAACAATAAACACACACAAAAAAATGTTTCAGAATTTAAGACTGTAGATTACAGAAACGAGAAAAAAAAAATTACTATTATCAAACTAACTTGTGCGATTTTTAAAAATTTGTTTCACACTAAACTGAAGAAGAATGCTTATTTTTAAAAACTTTAGAAGTTAACAGAATATTAATTTATCCTCACATAACAACTTGGAAAAAAAAAAAAAAGAAAAGATAAGTTCATAGAAGGATAAATTCGACAAGAGAAAAGAAGAATCAAAACTAGTAGTTGAATAAATCGAGCGGCAGAAATATTTAATGCTTCCAAATTAACATATAGATGAGAATAGTTTTGAGCATTTATAACTTTAGCCTATTTTATCAAGCTAGACTATCGATTTTATGAAACATAAGAACTATGATCATGCATCAAGAAAGTAGCGAGGCAGCCTATAATTTCCATTGCAGGGGAAAAAGTTTTTTCAGTTTCTTTCTCCTCTCTTCCCATCTTCTATGTCTCTTAAAAGCATAATTTTAGAGATCAGAGCAGATTAAAAAAATGTTTGAAGATTTAAAGATACTTTTTAAAAATGCATGACATACGACGATTTTAATTTCTTTCTTTTTTTTTAAATCTGTTTTTACATTATTTATGTAATAATTTTTCTAATAGTTGAAAGTGACCCATTTTAGACTTTTATGAGAAACAATTATTTCAGATTCCCTTGTTTATACAGTGAACTCCCGTTAAAAGCGCGGACTTCGAAGGGAGGGCATTATTCTTCCTCACTAACTGAAGTCTGCATTAAATTCTGCGAACATTTGGGTGGTATAAAAATAATCCTTTGTTGTTGAATTAACCGAATTAAATTCTTTAAAGAAAGGAAATAAATTCGAACTTTATGCTAAAAGAAACAGCGTTTTTTTAATTTAGTATTTTTAGTAAATGTGCAAAATAATGACAATACTGTTAATACAAAGAAAAAAAAAAAAAAAAAAAAAAAAAAAGAAGCAGCGTTTTAAAATTTAGTATTTTTAGTGAAAATGCAAAACAATGACAATATGATTAATCAGTGCTTCATCTGCGCCGGAGCTCACCTGCACTCAGCTCCGGTACTTCTTTGATTTTAGTGAATATTTAAATATTGGTCAAAAGTCACAAGAGCTCATAAACACTGCGTACCGGAGCCTAGTGAAAAAACACTTCTGAAAACAAAAGTCTAAATTATTTCGTGTCCTTTCTCAACCTTATCCAAAAATTTGAAATCTTTCTTACCAACGTGCTTACATATGTAACGTAGCGTATTGCGCACGCAGGGGCATACTTCTATCTAGTGCTCGCGTGTTGAATCAACGGGATTGGCTCAATGGTTTCCGAACGGCGGCGAAGAATGACAGAATTAATTGTAATAATATCTACCGTTTTTACTCGGGATCGTGTTATGCTTACATGCTGCTTGTTCTTCGTGTTTATAAAGTAATTTTACTAATCCACTTTTTAGCTCCGTGTGGTGCTTAATTTGGACCATGACACTTTCATTTTCGCAACCGGTTTCGAAAGTGAAAGTAACTTTATAAAAAATATTTGCAACCAAAATCGAAAAAGTAAAAAATGAGCGATGTAGAGATGCACCTCAGCTATCCAATGCAAAAGAATATATACAAATATATATTTAAAAATGTCGAAATGCAAAGGAGATATTAGCAAATAACCTCCCCATAGGAATAGCATTAGTTCGCGAGCGCTTCGCCTGACCCATAACCCTCCCTCAAATTTAATTTTGATCCTTTCTAACACTATGAAGAAAAAGGGGAATAAAATATATAAACTATGCTTTTCTTTCGGGTTATTTGATCCAATGATCTTAAATATGGTGTCAAAAGTGGGTGTTACGATTTGAAAAAACTAAGTTGGTACAATATTTAATATGTAGAGGACTCCCAATTTTAAAAAATTGCATTCATATTCTGAAAGAAAATATTACTCCGAGACTAATAACATTTATGTTGTGATTTTATTGTAGATGATCTGTGAATAAATGCCAGTGTATCCTTAATTTGATACTAACTGTGCATAAAAGTTAAGTTGATTATAGAAGTAGATTAAAAATTGTTTTTCCTTTTGTAAGTTATCAAGATTGCTTTAAAATATGCGGATCGCAACCCGTCGAATTCGAAAAATGAAAATGTTTAAAAGAATTGATTCATTGAATTTATAAAAAATTCACAATATTTTCGTGAAAAATTACAATAAATAATCAATCTTATATATTGGCTGACCTAGCTCTTAAGGGGGCTGGTCACACAGCTTCCGATTTCCCCTCACTAATGTAAAGTCTATGGGCATTTGATGCATTCGTCTATTTAAAATATCTCCTCGGGAAATTAGTATTTTTAATTTCAATTTTTGTGTACACTTCCTAAAAGATGTCTCTTTTTTCTTAGTTTTCAAAATATTTCTAAAGTATAGACTTAATTTTATAGGAAGTGTTAAAATCTTACTCACAGTTCGCCCGCTTTTAACACATAAAATATTAAATTCAGCACTGATTAGAAATATTTTGAAAACTAAGAAAAAACGAGACATCCTTTAAGAAGAGTACACAGAAAAAAGATGTTGAAAATATGAAATTCCCAAGAAGATATTTTAAATATACGAATGCATCGAAAGTCCATAGACTTAACATTACGGAGGAGAATTCCAAAGCTGAGTGACCATCCCTCATAAAAGAAATATTATTTTTAGCTACAGTTTAATTTCAACTTTTCAAATTACTGAAAAAATAAACTTTATTCCTATACGTAATCAGTATCATACAATTAAGATAAAAAATTACGGAGTTATTAATTGAGGCTTTGATCTTTGGTATTAAGCAGTGAAAAATTGCTTACTATAACACAAACTTAATGTTTTTCAAAGAAATCTAAAAAATAACATCGTTTTCCCCGTCGGAAAATTTACATGCATACTTTTAATATTCATATTCACTATTTAAAGAATATTTTAACGTGCAATAGATTATTAATGAATATATTTCCAAACTCGATTTGATGTCACGTTTGCCAGTTACAATTTCGCATGTGAATATTCGCATTCTTGACTTGAGGGCAATTCCATCGTAACTGACGTAACATTTTATCGTCGAATTTTGTTTTCAAATCTATGTAGAAAATTTACTAATAAAGCTAGAACAAATTTTTACAATTTAAAATATTTCTTACTAAGGTCTTAATACCCAAATACCTGTAGATTATTTCAATCTCTCTTTGAGTCCCAAAAATTGCAATTCAAAATTCTATAACTGACGTAACATAAAATATACGAACATTTTTTCTGCCTTCATTGAAGTGTAAAAATTATCAAAATTATCCAGTTAAAATAAGTGATTTAATGTTCTCAACAACACTAAGTAATGCCAAATTATAACAGTAACTTGTTTAATTAATTTCTGAATAATAAAAAAGAAATAAACGGCATTTACACGTGAAACTGACGTAACATTACGACTTTACAAAGACAATAATGGTACTTAACATAGTTTGTAAACAGTAATTTACAATGCCTTTTTATTAGACTTTTTCTATAGCATATAAAAATATCAAGTTTTTCAATCATTCCCTTCTAATATTTTATAACTGCTGATAGGTCATTTATTCATCGAAATTAAACTATGCGCTATGGAAACTATTAAAAATAAGTACATTCTAAATATCTAGCGCAAACGAGAAAAAAATATGAAACCCAATTTAATTCATTAAAATATTATTAAATAAAATTTTCCAGCCAAAGGCAACTCACGATTACGATATTGCATTTAACGAATTCTTAAAAATTCAAAATACGGATTACAAAATGTATATCACATTCAGCAAAACTTTATTTCCCTAGTATTTTTCGGTTTTTTATTGCCCACACTTCAAAATTTTACTATTGCTTATTGTGATCATTAACACATACTGAAAAGCCTTATTGGCATTTCCTATATTCATTTGGTTTCTCAATTTAATTTTCGTTGTGTTGAATATTCATTATGCTAAATATTCTCTCACAGTCCACTGAATGAGGCGGCAAATGTGTTTCATCCATTGAAATCTATGGTATCGTCCAAATTCTTGGTTCTGCTAGGAGAACTCAAGTAATGCGAATCAGAGTGTCGCTTGTACTGACGCAGACATACACACATATAAAAAAAAACCCTCAAAAATTGAGCACTCGCAATTTGGCGAATTTATTCCTAAGTTTATTCGCCAAATGAAGCATTTTGTCGCAATTTGTCGCAATGGCGAACGGCAGCGAGAACCATATCCGTAATGATATGTTAATTCCCATTGCTTCCCTTCTCTCTTCAAAAATGGAAGTAACTCGATTGCCACCCATGTGAAGAAATCCACGTGAAGAGCATAAAGGTCTTTTTTAAATTACAATTAAAATCGAAAAATGGGAATATTTAGAAAAACAGCTAGTGCGGGCACATCTACAAATGAACAGCTTTCATAAAATAATAATAATAATAATAATAATAATAATTATCAGTAAAATCGGTTCAGTAAAAAGTTCAGCGAAATGACTAAAGAAACAGTCTTGTCTGTTAACACTTTATCTACTGACGGTACTTATAAGTACCATTAAAATAACTTGTTATAAAATTCATTTAATGCATCGATTAGTAGTAATACAGTTTAGAATGAGTTATAGATACATTACTTTATCTTGTTCCAGAAGCATTATCGGTTACACAAAACAAAAATATTTTTAAAAGGATGATTTCTTTTGCCTTTGCATCTTTTCAGCTTTCTTGGCGTTAGGGAGGGGGGTGGGTATTTTCAATTCGTAAATATTTCTATATTTCTATTGTAAGAACACTATATTTGTACATTTCCTAATTCTACAAAACACCAAGAAAAACATTTAAAATAAAATATTTGAGTGGGGTTATAAATATTACATAAAATCCCTATACATTCAAATTTAATTAATCCTTCTAAATCCTTCAATCCTTCTAAAATTTATTAAATGATTATGCATATCTTCTAACGTAGTTTAAACAATTCACGAAAAATGCTTTAGAAGATTAAATTTTCATGAATTCATAATTCAGTACATAAAGGGTAAAAACGTATTAATACTTTATACGTAAATGAAATTGCTGCTCTTCATAATTTCTGGATAAAGAAAAGTCAAAACTGAAAAGAAATCTAACATGAATTTCCTTTATCCTCCCGATGCTTATACGGAATGTCATAACATTATTCAATAGTATTTAAAATAAAAATAACTACGATTATGAAATATTTTTATTTTGAGATCAGATTGAAAACAGTACAATCGTAATGTTTACTTTAAGTAAAAAACTTTCTTAAACAGCTGTGGGCAATGTAGAGCCCGAGGATTTCTTTAAATGCACTTTCAATAAACTAAGAATAGGAAAGATCAAAGCGAGATATTATTGAGAACCCAAAGAATAACAATTTTTCTGCTGAGTTCGTATCTTTGAAATAAGATATAAAAATTATGGATTCAGTTTTGAAAAGAAAGTCCTCTAGGCTTTTAAATGACAGCACATCAGTTCCTTTTTACTTTACTTTTTCTTTTTTTAAAGGTTTCCTGAGAACATTAGATGGTAATATATAGTAATAAAAATAATCACAGACACGAATGACATTAAAGACTGTTGTAAAACTTTTTCAAGGTCATATAAAGTTAAGTTTGAATGTATATAGGGTAAAAATTTAATATATTTTTAGTTGAGTAACAACCAAGATAGAAATTAATATACTGGAGGAATATCATTTTGTAACGTCTTTAAATTTTTTTTTATTTTGTTATAGAGTCCAGAAATGTTATAAGACAGTGAATATAAAAAATTCTTATTTTGAAAATAGTGTAACTCTTTGTAAAATTAAGTATTGGCTAAATTATGGTTGATTTTGTGCTTCATTGCTACTCGATTGGAGTGTTTACATTTTATACGCTTTGTGTTAATAATGTTTCTGGTGCAAGAAGGTATTGTTCTTTTGCACCTTTTTTTTAAAAAAAATTGTACTAAATAAGAAGTTTTACTAAATGGTGCTATTGAAATTTTAAAAAATGTGTAAATGGATAAAAAATGATTATAGCTCATAAAACGCTCATTGTGAATTTTCTAAATAAGTGTTTATTTCAAATAATTTTTTTTCTCCAAACATTGGATTTAAAAAAAATCTTGCGCAGGTTATTCGTAAAAATAATGGCTAAAAAAAAAAAAAAAAAGAAGAAGAATTAAGGTAAATGCACCAGCAGTGGGCCGCTTAAGGACATTTATCAATTATTATTAAAGTGTTAGTGAATTACAAAATATATATGGGTATTGTTTTAGCCTAGTCCTAACCTTCATGTATCAGAAAACACATTCGAAGTTTCAAAATATATTCTTCCGAAAAAAAGGAAAAATAAAAAATGTTACCTTCCCCTATGGCTCCAGTAGTGGGTCTAGTAAATTTCTGATGCATGAACTTTTACGTTTTTGGTTTATCCAACAAATTATTTACAATTCAATAGAGTATATCAACAGTAGTTTAATTTAAAATAAAACTTAATATTAAAGAAACAATATTTTAAATAAAAATTTATTTCTTCATGAAATCTCTAAGAATTTGCCAAAAAATCTGTTTTCGAAGACACTCTAGATAATATACAAATGTATCAGCAAGAAAAAAATAAACCTATTATTCCAAACAGTTTAAGGAAAGTTACCATTTAAGGATGTTAGTCAATTAGATTTCTTTCAGCCCTTTGTAGAAATGCATTTTGGACTTGTTTTTAAACTTTAAAAACTAGTGACACGCTACTGGTACGTGTCCTTTTATAGATGCATTTACCTCATTCGTTCGAAAATTACGTGCAATACATAAAATATACATATATACAGAAAGTCACTTAAAAATAAGCTTTTTTTCCACAAATTTTTCCTGAATTACTTCAAAACATGATAAACATAAATAACAAGAACGAAAAATCATGCACCAGGCATAGATTATGAAACACTTTCCAACACTAACAAGATAGTAGTATTAAGGAATTTAATTTTTTTCCGGAATGAAATGAAATATCTAAATAAGAACTTAAGAAACACATAACTCAGTAAAAATCCGTTTTGCCTTTACACCTTTTCAGCTTTCTTGGCGTTGGGAGGGGGATTTTTCAATTTGGAAATATTTCTATTGTAAGAACATTATATTTGTACATTTCCTAATTCCACAAAATGCTGAGAAAAATATTTAAAATAAAAGATTTGAGTGGGGTTATAAATATTGCACAAAATCCCTATAAATTCAAAGTTAATGAATCCTTCTAAATCCTTCAATCCTCCTAAAATTCTTCTAAAATTTATTAAATGAATATTTAATACGTGATTTATCACTTTGCTAACTAAGCATAGAACCAATATAGTGAAAAATGTCCAAACCTTGGAATCGAACCCGGAACCCTTGGAATAGCGCTCCAAGTGCTCTACCATTTTAAGCTAAGCGGGCGATACCCAGCTTAGCATCCCTCACTCATATATGTTGGTAAGACTGGTACTGCAGCACAAGATGGAACAGTCTTCATGACCGCATCAAGCATTTCAGCAATGAAGCTTTTCAAGCGTAATTTCACTGCTGAAAATTAATTGAAAAATTAATAAAAATTTCATTTATTAAATGATTATCTAAATCTTCTAATGTAGTTTCAAAAATTCACGAAAAATGCTTTAAAAGATAAAATTTTCATGAATTCATAATTCTGTACAAAAAGGGTTAAAGGTATCAAAATTCATCAAACCTTAGAGTGACCATCTCTACCCTTCCTTCTCATATATGCAGAATAATCACATTATTGAATATTATTTTAAGTAAATGGACTACGATTATGAAATATTTTTATTTTAGGCTCAGATTGAAAGCGGTATCAATGTGTACTTTAAATAAAAAACGTTTTTAAAGAGCTGTTGGCAATGTAGTACCCAAGGGTTTCTTTAAATGCACTTTGAATAAACTAAGAAGTTGAAAGATCAAAACGAGATATTCAGAGAGTTTAAAGAGTAACACATTATCTGCAGAGTTTGTAATTCAGAGATAAAATATAAAAATTATGGATTCAGTTTCGAAAATAAAGTCCTCTAGGCCTTTAAATGACAGCGCATCAGCTCAATTTATTATAGCCTTTGAAGACATTTCCTGACAATATTAACTGATAAATGTACTTGTATAAAATAATCTCAGTTACGAATGATGTTCAAGACTGTTTTAAAACTTATCTCAAGGCTATTTAAAGTAAACGGGTATGTGCATAGGATAAAATTTCAACATATTTTAGTTTAAAAACATTGAGGATGTGGAATGAAAATAATAAACGAAATGAATAATACAATATAAAAATACACAGCTGATTCATTACCTAAAAGATGATTAATACAGTTTAATGATCTTATGTATTAATCATGTTTTAGGTAGTGAATCATTTGTGTATTTTTATATTGAATTATTAAGATGAATTTTAGTATTCTGAACTAGTTTATTTTATGTGAATAATATTATTTTCTAACATGTTTAAAAAATACTTTGTTTTATTACTTAGTGAATTTTTAAAAAATGTCTTCATTTAAAAGGAAAAATAAAACATTTTAATATAAAGAATTAGTGTTGAATTCAGTCATTTTATCTGGAGTGTGTGTGTGTGTGTGGGGGGGGGGGGGGGGGGTAATTACACTTTTTACCCCAGAAGATATATTTTTTAGACGATATCGGTTAGCAAAAAATATACCCTATTTTCAAATTAAATGGTACGTTTCTGAAAACAGTAAAGGGACTAAAATAATTAGGATTAAATTAGAGACACCAAATTAAAATGTTTTCCTGACCCATGTTATAACAGGACAAGGTTTCCCTTTTTAATATTAAAGTTCATCAATTTCGAAGCAATACTTTGGCATTACGAAAACAATTAACCAAACATTGGTATGAAACTGTAGCTGTGATGCAAATATGTTATGGCGCCGCTGTAGAATTCAATCATTTAAAAGGAACCAATATCATTAAAATGTCTCAGAAAGCTTTCCTTGATACAAAGATAATTTATCTTTCTTCTTCCAATAGTCGGCACTTATCGTGCTACCCCAACGGCAGCTTTGCATACTATTTTAGTTGGTAGTAGGAATTCCTCTAATTCATTTAACAATTAAATATATTTCACTAGAGCGTTATTTTTGTTGAAGGTATAACAACATTAACTTATAGCATCAATTTACATAATACTGCAAATTTTGAATATCAACATACAAAAGTTGTTATTAGCTCTACTTTGCCTATAAACAATGTAGAAATACTGAATGAGAAATTCACAAATATAAACCGTAACAATTTATTATGTCAAATTTACACAGACAATTGACCTATGACACAGAATACTGCTTTTCTTTTTAAACTATAATAATCATTTTATTTATTTAAATAATTTCTGATATAGTGTAATTATTGTAAAAACTTGTAATGTTATATCATATGTTTAAATAAGAATAACTGGCTTATTTTCTGAACCGTTGATTTTCATCCATTTGTGCCTGAATTTTTATTTTCTCAAATTTGTTGGTAAAATACCTTTAAAATCTTGCAAAAAGAACAGAAAAAATACTAAAAAAAATTACGCTAAAATATTTTTGTATTTATTTGATAAAATGTAAACGTACTAAATATGGGAATATGCATAATATTTGTTATAATATAATATGCATAATTATATGTTTTGTCTATATTTATATAAAATAAAGTTTTAAATTGTACATTATATACTATAATTTGTATTTTTATGAATTACTAAAAAAATATA
The DNA here is from genome assembly GCA_963932465.1 of Maratus speciosus. Lineage (NCBI taxonomy): Eukaryota > Metazoa > Arthropoda > Arachnida > Araneae > Salticidae > Maratus > Maratus speciosus. The sequence continues at coordinate 442,125,425 of OZ010792.1, read as the reverse complement.
GATATTTCTTTACAGAGACTAATAACATTATGAGTATTTGTAATAATAAACTAAGAATAATCGTATTTGAGGCTTAAAAACAATTTGTTTCATAATCATCTTGAAAAGGACTTTACATAAATAACAGTCCTCTAACTGGCTAATAAAAATATGTACCCATTCGTGCCTAGTGCCCCATATTTTATACGTTACAAACATGCATAAAAAATACGTTTGAACACATAATTTGACAATTTAAAAAAATATATATTTCAAAGAAGTCTACAAGCTACGATTATGACTTATTTTTTTGGATAATTGGTAGAAAAAACACAAATAAACTTACTTTTTACATTTCGCCATGTTGAAAATGAAAAATCCATAAACTCCGAAAAAAGTCTTCATTTTAAGCAAATAAATATCCATCTTATGCTACCATCTTTCGGTAACAGATAACGACATTTATAGATAATCATTTCATAAAATATTCATGTTATAAATGAGAAGAAAATTATACAAACTTATTAAAATTCGAAGCGTCCCAAAAATGGGACGCTAGGCATAAATGGGTTACTGTTGCCCAGGCATCCGATTACGCGATTGTCCAAATTTTCAGGGGTGTCAAAACCTGTCCCGAGAAACCAGTGCGCGGGAAGTCAGAAGTCGCGATTTTTCATAATGTCCAAATCCTTTTAAATTTCTTTTATCATCGCTATTCATTAGTCTGCATCAAAGGAAACTTAATACCGTAAAACCTGTAAAACAGAACCTGTCTGTAATGGAAATTTTTTATGATTCTTGAAACCGCCAAGATGGAATCTTTTTTATGTTCCTAGCTATTCTATTATTACAAGTTTTATAAAACTTTGTTTACTGAAATCAGTAAAAACGAAACCTGTTTATAATGGAATCCTGTCTTAAACGTAAAAATTTCTTAGTCCCGCAAGAAAGGAATAGCATGTAATAATAACTGCTCAAACGGAAATCTCTCCAAAACGGAATTTTGTTTAGGTTCCTAGCGATTCCTCTTTCAGAGATTTTACTATACAGATTATTGTGTTTTATTTCGTACTAAAAAGATAGCCCTTCAAAAATGGCGGAAAATGAGATATAAAGACATATGCAACATATGTGCAAGAATATGAGTTTTTCTTGCTTGTTCCGCACTAATACACCAAAATAACACATTTTAAAGACGAAACACATTTATGAAAAACTATGTACAATCGTGAAAAAAAAAAAAAGTAAACACCCCCAACTAATTCCTCAACAAATTATCGTAGAAGAAAGTTACCGGTATTGAACAATTGAAAATAAAGTCTACTTTTGAATGATGTATATAAAATTTGCTTAGGGGGGCATCTACTTATTAAAACGAAACATATCTTGGTTTTTTTTCAATAGTAGTACGCAATTCTTTCAGTATAAATGAACTCTACACCCTTCAATTTTTCTAAAAACAAATTTTTATGCAATTCGTACCATAAATGTCCGAGGAATTAATTATTTTAAAACGAGAGTATTTTAAGGGCTGTATCCAAATTGAAATGTTCCGTACTCGATTGTTAACCGAGAGAGCCCCCTTCTTGATCAAGGTACCTTAATTACCACTCAAGCAGTCCATGAAGCCTGCTAGATTACACAACAGCAGAAGAAATTTCAAAATATCTAGTCACTTATATCACAAACGACCCCTTAAAATATCCTTTTGCCGTTTTTTAAGCATAATTTGAAAACTACTTGGAAGGAAATTGTGAAATTTTGGATTTCCATGAAGCAGGACTTAATAAAACTAAATCCATCAAAAAAAAAAAAAAAAAAAACTGTAGGTTGCAATTCTTAATTTTTTCGAATATTAATTCCATAATTCGTAATTCATATCATAAAATTATAAAACTTGCAATTGCAACGTATTTATGTTTGGGTATATTAGTATTATTGTTATACAAAAAATTAGCACATTAGGAGCATAATTTCAGAAGATATAAATAAAAATATGAAAATGTAATTTAACATTAGAAGCACTAAATTTTGAATGTTTATGATTCAAAAACTTATCATTCAAATGACTTGAAATTTGGTGTCTAGGGGGTTTGAACCGAAGATTTGAAATATCTGTTTAAAATTGGGTATTGCCTTTGAAAAAAATAAAGTTTGGATTCGTTTTAATATGTAGATGGCCCTCTAAGCAAATTTTATATACATCATTTAAAAGTAGGCTTTATTTCCTATCGTTCGGTACCAGTAACTTTCGTCTACAATAATTTGTTGAGGAGTTAGTAGGGGGTGTTTCCTTTTTTTTTCCACGACTGCACATTAGAAGACGACTTATCGGCTTGGTTCCTAGTGTTGTGTGAATTTGAGGCTTTTTGCAGATTACAGGTCATGTCTATTCAATCTTTGTTTACATTTTTAAAAATTCATATTTTGGATTTCTTTTTCTGAAGAAAATTATATAAATGGCTTCATTATGTTGAATAAATTGTACAAATATTGAAAAATAAATGCGTGTGCATATGTAATGAAACAACGAATAGGATGCCAGGAAATATGTTGCCAAATTTACTTCAGCGCCAAGGTTCTGCATTTCCCCACGACTGGAAAAGTACCGATAATTTAAATTTTTTATTCGGCTATGTAAATCCCATTAAAATCGGGCAGTTAGGAGCTCAGATAGTACAGCGTCGTTTAGTGGCGGTTATTTTATTAGAAGCTTCGTGAAGACGAACATTTTTATATATTGCAGTTTAAAATTCTGATCCATAGGTTTTGAAAAAAAAAAAAAAAAAACCCTTAAATGCGCTGAGTTTAAATTGTGGTGAACTTGATTGTGAAGATTAATGGGTTTCAAGGGGAATTTCGTTAAATTAGCCAGTTATCGCCAAGTTGGCTTCATATATGGCAACTTATTTTTGTCGCCAAATTTGGCGAAATACCGCCAAATTTGGCGATATTTTGCCAAGTTGGTCAAAATTTGGCGCTATTGTAATAACCCTGTATTAGTACTTTTCAGCAGTTACTCATTGTTGAAGCTCATACCGATTTCTCCATTGAAAGCCTAACATGGCCGCGATTAATGAGGTGGTCCAACCGGAATTGTGAGGGGCACACAGTGACTTGGATTTTATATAAATAGACTAGTATATAACATCCATAAAAAATGACGTAATGTTGATCTACGTTTCATTTTCATACAAACTTTATATAAACTTCGTAAGACTTCATACAAACAAACAGCATGAACATTTTATTATTGAAAGGTTGGAAATGTCGAAAAGAATATATTATAAATGCCAAATGATTTCTATAAATACAAATGATTACAAATTTTTTTTGCTCAATATATTCTATTTAATTGTAATGAAAAAAACTAGTGATAAAGTCATAATGCATAAAGATAAAATAAGCCCAATATACAATATTCTCGTGATATTGCAATACATATGAATTTTTATTCACTTATAAAAATATATTACCACGAGCATATTTTTTTTAACCGAAAATAACTTATAAATAAAAAAATATATATATATGTCCAAAAAGTCTCGTGTCGGAATATTTTTTCATTATTTCTCTTTTATATGAAACATTGGAAGTCCGATTGCCACCATTTTTAAGTAATTTCATAAAAAAACTTTTTAAATTATAAAAATTGGACTATTTTTAAAATTTGCTAGTGCGGGCACATTTACAAATGAACAACTTTCAATGAAAAAAATTATTAGCAAAATCGGTTAAGTAGAAAGCTCAGGGCAGATGACTAAAAAAGCATCTTAGCGCTTTAAATCTTCAGTTTCCTACATTTGGATTTTATATAAGTAGATAGTAAAACCTACTAAGACAAAAATGCAAGGGACCAAAAAATATTCCATTTTAGATAGACTTTCGTTTTAGCAGGTATTATGTATGCGATTTTTTCTGTAGGAACCATGAATTTTCTGTATAAGACATGTATTCCGTTATATAGAGATTCCGACTTGAAATGATTTACTGTATTTTCAATGTCCCAATTTAGAAACCGCTGTCTCGATTTTTTAAAATCTCCTTGTCCCACTTTTTGCTGCAGTGTTCCTGGCAACACTTAGAAGGGAACCATTTTTGGTGCTGCTCGCACCTAGCATCGAGACCTGGTGCATTTTGTAGCCCTGTACATAAAAGTTAGAGAACGGATAAAATTTCTCTGTTAAAGTAGGGTCAGGTGGGGTAATTATGACCAGGAGGTAATTATGACCACCGTCATATTGGAGAAAACTGTGTATTGTAAAATTTTGTTTCAAGCTTAGATATTAACCTCATAATGTATATTTCATCTTATGTATTCTTTATTACTAGTCTGAAGCCTTTTTGAGATCCGAATAGCAATTTGAAACTATAAAATTTTTGATAAACGGATTTGTCACTTCGGAGTTCAAAGTGGTCACAATTACCCCAAACAAATGTGTATTGGCAAGTATGAAGAGAAGATATATAGTGGTCATAATTTCCCCACTAGTGGTCTTAATTACCCCAAACTTATGTGATTGTGAGTTTTTTGTGGGTGTAATTATAACCATCCTTTTAACTAAAAAAAAAAAAACAAAACAGCTATGAGAATTAAAACTTTTAAAAGGTGTTCTTAAAGGATCAATGTTATTTCCTATGTATACCACTTTTCCAAATAGAAATAAGCAAAAAAAAAAAAATAAAATAAAATAAATAATAATAACAATGTTGAAAATGTAAAAAGTGGTCATAATTACTCCTCCTGACTATAATATTTTATGTATTTTTTTATACTTTTAATTTTTTATTATTGGATTTTTATTTGTTTATTTCACGCCAAAAGTGAGTTCAGTCGCCAAATATGGCGCTACAAAATTTTTGCCCGCTTTATCTCTGGAGTATATGTGCGATATGTACTAGAATTAAACCAGATTGCGATTTGTTTGATAGTTGATAGCATAAGAAAGAAGAATTATTTTTTCTCTATGCAGACGATAAATATATTTCTTTTAAAAGCTTTCAAAATCATTGAAAACTATTTTTTGAGTGAAATACAACATAAGTAAATTATTTTCTTTTGAAGTCCAATGGAATATAGTTCCGAATGTTTAAAATGAAATGTTGTTGTTTTAAATGTTGTGTCTTTTGGTGAAAGAAATCAAATCATGAAGTAAATTAATATTTTTATACAATTTAGAAAATTTACTGTGCCTAATTAGGTCTGACATTACAGCTTCTAAGGTTTTTAGTGAAGTTCAAACCATTGCTCATACGCAACAAGCAGCTATGACATTCGGCTAGGGTTGCCGGAAAGCTCTACTTTTGAAAACAAAAAAAACAAAAACAAAACAAAAAAAGTCCTTCCGGCCAGTGCCGGGAGGAAGAGGTAGCTTTCATAATCCTTATTTAAAAAAAGCCAACTTATATCATGCAAACACACGAAGCTCAATTTAGTGGAAACCGAATATAGGAGATTCAATACTAATTTTTATCAATATAATGAATGAGAATTTCGCGAAATTAGTCAGCTTTATCCAAGCTGCTTTTCTTTAAAGTAACTTATATTTGGCTGCTAAAATTCGGCAATTTCTTAAAGTGCCTGTCATTTTAAGACAACATGGTGGATGAGGCTAAGCAGTGAACTTGGTCGAGACCTTAGTAATTGCTGTGCACATGCTCACTCACATCGGAATCGGTTAATATATAGGAGTGCTGTCGCATGCAAAAAATCAGATTTTTCAAAATTTCACCCACATTAGAAATTGAAACTACTATATCTGAGCCATTTTTTAAGGTAAAGACAAACAAAAAATGCTCCTGAATCCTTATATCAAGATCAAATACTTAAGAAAGAAACCTTTTTCAATTTCAATTTTTTTTGCACCTCACTTTAAATATATATATATTTTTTAATTTAATGGCCGCCATTTTGAAACAAGATGGCTGATGAATCTGGCCAGCGAACTTGGTCGAGGTGTTGATGTATACTATCCACATGCCTTCTTACATCGAAATAGGCGAATACGTGTGTTATCGCGTGACAAATACAAGATCGTTTCAAAATGTTGGCCATGCTAGAAATTCAAAGTGCTATAAATCAACCATTTTTTAAGATATCAACAAAAGAACAAATTTTCAGAAACAAAAACTGCTCCGGAATCTTTGTATCAAGGCCAAACACATAAAAAAAATCTTTTTCATTTTCCAATTTTTTAATACCTCTTTTTGAATTTTAAATTTAATTTTTTTTAAATGGCAACCCTTTTGAAACAAGATGGCGAATGAAGCTGGCCAACGAACTCGGTCGAGACATTGGTATGTACTATGTACAGACCAAGTTACATCCAAATAGGTTCATAAATACACCTGTTATCGCGTGACAAAAATCAGGTCGTTTTAAAATGTCAGCCACAAGAGAAATTCAAAATGCTATTACTCAGCCATTTTTTTTTTAGATATAGACGAAAGAAAAACTGTTCCGGAATCTTTGTATTAAGGTCAAACACATACAAAAAAAATATTTTTCATTTTCCAATTTTTTGGTATCTCATTTAAATTTTTTTATTTTTTAATTTTTTTTTTAATGGCCGCCATTTTGAAACAAGATGGCGGATGTAGCTGGCCAACGAACTCGGTCGAGATATTTGTATGTACTATGGACACACCAAGGTACATCCAAGTCGGTTCATAAATACTCCTGTTATTACGTGAGAAAAATCAGGACGTTTCAAAATGTCAGCCACGCTAGAAATTCAAAATGCTATAACTCAGCCATTTCTTAAGATATAGACGAAACAAAAACTGCTCCCGAATCTTTTTATCAAGATCAAACACATAAGAAGAAAATATTTTTTCAATTTTCAATTTTTGGTACCACATTTCAAATTTAAATTTTTCTTAAAAATTTAAATGGCCGCCATTTTAAAACAAGATGGCGGGTGAAGCTGGCCAACGAACCCGGTCGAGACATTGGTATGTACTATGTATAAACGAAGTTACATCCAAATCGGTTCATAAATACGCCTTTTATCGCGTGACAAAATTCAGGACGTTTCAAAATGTCAGCCACGCTAGAAATTCAAAATGCTATAACTAAGCCATTTTGTAAGATATAGACGAAACAAAAACTGCTCCGAAATCTTTGTATAAAGGTCAAATACATAAGAAAAAAATATTTTTCCATTTTCAATTTTTTGGTACCACATTTCAAATTTTAAATTTTTAAAGAAATTTTAAATGGCCGCCATTTTGAAACAAAATGGCGGATGAAGCTGGCCAACGAACTCGGTCGAGAGATTGGTATGTACTATGTACACACCGAATTACATCCAAATCGGTTCATAAATACGCCTTTTATCGCGTGACAAAATTCAGGACGTTTCAAAATGTCAGCCACGCTAGAAATTCAAAATGCTATAACTCAGCCATTTTTTAAGATATAGACGAAACAAAAACTGCTCCGGAATCTTTGTATAAAGGTCAAATACATAAGAAAAAAATATATTTCCATTTTTAACTTTTTGGTACCACATTTCAAGTTTTAAATTTTTTTTTAAATTTTAAATGGCCGCCATTTTGAAACAAAACGGCGGATGATGCTGGCCAACGAACTCGGTCGAGACATTGGTATGTACTATGTACACACCGAATTACATCGAAATCGGTTCATAATTACGGGAGTTACAGTGTGACATAGGTCATATATATATATATATATATATATATATATATATCAATTTTGAACGGAGGGTGGTTTCGGGGTCTGGGGGTCATGATCGATGAAAATATACCAAAATTTTTTGAAATCGCTTTCCTCCGAACGGCTGCAATAGGTAGCTTTTTTGTAAAGAAAGCTACCTAAAAAACCGCCGACTTTTCCCCTGCCAAAAATGCAAATATAATGTTGTAATTTTTCAAAATCAAATTCGTAGGTTCTTGAAGGAATTTTTAAACTTTTTTCAATATTTTATACTTATTATTGACTAATTTGTATTTTGCTTTTCTTTAAAAAACTTCTATTTTAATACAAAATTGCATTTCCAGAAAGTTATGTCGCTGTAAAATCAAAAAATATAATTTTAACAGAAAAATTTTATCGATTCTCAAACTTCCTAATATAGGGCTTTAAAATGCACCAGGTCTTGATGATAGGTGCGAGAAGCAACAAAAGTGGTTCCCTTGTTAGTTATAAAGCAGTTTAAGTTGAGTTAGTTTTAACATGACCGTAATTCAATTCCTACAAAATATTCTATCTTATTAATTCGACTTGCTTTTACGATATTTGGATAGATAACTAATGGCAAATTTATAACTTGATATTTTCTCCTAGTTACCTAATAAGTTAATTTTTATATAAAGCAGTTTAAGTTGTGTTAGTTATAACATGACCGCAATTCTATTCCTACAAAATATCCTACCTTATTAATTCGACTTGCTTTTACGATATCTGGATAGATAACTAATGACAAATTTATAACTTGATATTTTCTCCTAGCTGCTTAATAAGTTAATTTTTATATAAAACAGTTTAAGTTGAGTTAGTTATAACATGACCGTAATTCTATTCCTACAAAATATCCTATCTTATTAATTCGACTTCCTTTTAAGATATCTGGATAGATAACTAATGGCAAATTTATAACTTAATATTTCCCCCTAGTTGCCTAATAAGTTAATTTTTGTAATTCTTGAGTAAATCTAGTAATATTAGGAAGTTAAAGAAAATAAACTCTTCTCTTTAGTTTAAAGGCCTTTTTTGCTGCTAGAAATGTTTCAAATGTTATCCTATCTTATATTTACACTTTAAAAAATCGAATGCGTTTACATTAACATGAGAGGCATCACCTTAGGAGAACAGTAAATGTTTAAAAAATAGATTAAGGGAATTATGGATTTTCTTTTTGTATATATTAGCAATTTTCTCTGAGATATATGGGGGAAAATGTGGATATCTCGTGATCGAAATGCTGATGTTTGTTTCCAGTTTTATGTTTTAACAAATACTCGAAATTTCTTTTCTAAACTAGCTGAAGAATTTGGCACTGATGTAGCTACACAAATACTTAGCAGCGAAATTATTATTGGCATATATCCAGTTATATTATACTATAACTACGATAATAGACAGAATTATCTGGAGACATATTATGATGTTAACTGCTGCAAAGGGAACGCCAAAACCTTGTACAGAATGCTTTTTATTTTATTTTATTTAGTTGTGTTTTAAAACTTTAAAATTGAGACTAGTAAATAAGCTTTATTATTAAAAAAGTCCTTCCGGCCAGTGCCGGGAGGAAGAGGTAGCTTTCAAATTCCTTATTTTAAAAAAGCCAACTTATATTATTCAAACACACGAAGCTCAATTTAGTGGAAACCGAATATAGGAGATTCAATACTAATTTTTATCAATACTAAATCATTATGAATGAGAATTTCGCGAAATTAGTCAGCTTTACCCAAGCTGCTTTTATTTAAAGTAACTTATATTTGGCTGAGATGTTGATGTATACCATCCACATGCCTTCTTACATGGAAATAGGCAAATACGTGTGTTATCGCGTGACAAATACCAGATCGTTTCAAAATGTTAGCCATACTAGAAATTCAAAGTGCTATAATTCGACCATTTTTTAAGATATAAACAAAAGAACAAATTTTCAGAAACAAAATCTGCTCCGGAATCTTTGTATCAAGGCCAAACACATAAAAAAATCTTTTTCATTTTTCAATTTTTTAATACCTCATTTTAAATTTTAAATTTAATTTTTTTTAAATGGCAACCCTTTTGAAACAAGATGGCGAACGAAGTTGGCCAACGAACTCGGTCGAGACATTGGTATGTACTATGTACAGACCAAGTAACATCCAAATCGGTTCATAAATACGCTTGTTATCGCGTGACGAAAATCAGGTCGTTTTAAAATGTCAGCCACAATAGAAATTCAAAATGCTATAACTCAGCCATTTTTTTAGATATAGACGAAACAAAAACTGTTCCGGAATCTTTGTATTAAGGTCAAACACATACAAAAAAAAAATCTTTTTCATTTTCCAATTTTTTGGTATCTCATTTTAAATTTTAAATTTTTAAAAATTTTTTAAATGGCCGCCATTTTGAAACAAGATGGCGGATGAAGCTGGCCAACGAACTCGGTCGAGATATTTGTATGTACTATGTACACACCAAGGTACATCCAAATCGGTTGATAAATACGCCTGTTATCACGTGACAAATATCAGGACGTTTCAAAATGTCAGCCATGCTAGAAATTGAAAGTGCTATAACTCAGCCATTTTTTAAGATATAGACGAAACAAAACCTGCTCTCGAATCTTTGTATAAAGATCAAATACATAAGAAAAAAATATTTTTTCAATTTTCAATTTTTTGGTACCGCATTTCAAATTTAAAGTTTTCTTAAAAATTTAAATGGCTGCCATTTTTAAACAAGATGGGCGGATGAAGCTGCCCAACGAACTCGGTCGAGACATTGATATGTACTATGTACAAACGAAGTTACATCCAAATCGGTTCATAAATACGCCTTTTATCGCGTGACAAAGTTCAGGACGTTTCAAAATGTCAGCCACGCTAGAAATTCAAAATGCTATAACTCAGCCATTTTTTAAGATATAGACGAAACAAAAACTGCTCCGGAATCTTTGTATAAAATTCAAATACATAAGAAAAAAATATTTTCCATTTTCAATTTTTTGGTACCGCATTTCAAATTTTATTTTTTTTTTAAATTTTAAATGGCCGCCATTTTGAAACAAAATAGCGGATGAAGCTGGCCAACGAACTCGGTCGAGACATTGGTATGTACTATGTATTATACCGAATTACATCCAAATCGGTTCATAAATTCGAGAGTTACAGTATGACAAAGGTCAGATATATATATATATATATATATATATATATATATCAACTTTTGAACGGAGGGTGGTTTCGGGGTCTGGGGGTCATGATCGATGAAAATATACCAAAATTTTTTGAAATCGCTTTCCTTCGAACGGCTGCAATAGGTAGCTTTTTGTAATGAAAGCTACCTAAAAGGAAACAACAGTTATTTGATGTACTTTGCGTAAAATGCTTCTACTCAAATATCTCTGTCAAAAGAATTCTTCATTACCACACTCTAAAAAATACATGTGTAAATTTGTAAAATTACATCTTATCATAAAATTTACACTCTTTTCGTCAAAATTTACCTGTATTTGTGAGGGTTTATTGGCTTAATTGGAGTGCGTAATTTGTTTTCCCTTCAAAAACTCAAAAGAGTGTTTTAATTGTAGAAAATTTTACGGATTTACTCGAATTGGTGTTTTAATGTAATTTACAAATTTTGCATATTACACAAATATCTGTGTATTTTGCATATTGCACCGAAATATGCATAAGAATATTACACAGATATATGTGTAAGAACGGAATATTACACTGAAGTATGTGAAAGAATTTTACACAGCTGTATAATGTGAGAATAGAATATTGCACAGGATTATGTGTAACAATATTACGCAGAAATATGTGTAAGAACAGAATATTACACAAAAATATGTGTACTTATGTGAACACAATAAATAACGATACTTGAAAACTTGGCTTGTGTAACGGTGACTGAATGGTCAAGTTAAGGGCTTAGAAAGTCGCAGATGGTGAATTCAAACTCCGTTTCAGTAAGTATTGCTTGTTTACTGTAGATTGAATTAAATAAAAGAATTCTCCTCTTGATGTAGATGTACCTTTTAAAACTTGTGACTGAAACTGATAGAAAAAAAAAAATTCGACAGAATACGGAAATAGTACCGGCGGCGTCACGACATCCGTATTATTCAAAATTTTATTTTACAGTGTATTCAGATTATACAGATTATATTCATAAATTATGACTATACTATTTTAGGGATTCAGAAAAACTTTAACAGAGAATGTCATACATAAATATAATTTCAGACGATCCTGTTTTTTGTAAATTAAGGTCACACTATTTTGTGGTCTAAAAACAAATCTGCTAGAAAGAGAACAAACGCATCAAGAACTCGGGCTTGTTGTTTATGTAATTTTGTTTTGCGACTGTAAAAGCATACTATCTACACAAAATCCATCGTTTTTGTATAATACACATATATATATGTACTCATGCGCAATTTACACTTTAAACTGTGCATTTCTGAGTTATCTGATAACATTTTACACACTTAAGCCGCTTAATGTGCTATTAAAATACACAGGGAAATGTGTATTTTGAAATTGACACACCAAGACGTATATTTGGCAGTTTAAACGCCTTTTTACACATATAGACAAATCGTTTTTGTATCATCAGTATATCTGTTTTAATGTGTAAATTTACGCATTTATTTTTTAGAGTGTACCATTAAAATTATTAGTCAATATCTGAAAACCGGAAAATTTCATTCCAAATTTTTTATTTTTTTAAATTAATGTGCCAACTTCCACATACAATTATGTACTATGACACATGTTTTGTCATTTAAATGCTGTAGTGTTTTGAGATCAAGGATGTATATTTTATACCTACGATAAACTTTTATGGAAGAAAGTGTCTATTAACATCATAATCAGTGTCTAATTGGGACTGAGATTGCGTTTTTGTTAACAGCTGCACAGCCATTTTGTTGACTCATTTTGCATACATGTAAATGATTAAATATGTCATGTGACATTTGTATGTTGCATAAATAAAGTTGCAATAAGCTTTTTTTTTTATAAATAAAAGGTTATATATAGGGACATGAATGATGCTAAAAAAAAAAAAAAAAAAATACTCATCCCTATTCAGAACAAAAACTAAATATTTCTAAACATGAAACAAAGTGAAGAACAAGTTACCTTAGTCCATGGTGACTAGTTGGACTTTAATGGCTGTTGCATTGGAAATAATTCTGCAGTGCCACCGCCACCTAGTATCTGTTAACCTAAATGTGTGTTTAGAGGGACTGAGATGATGGTCAACCTCAGGGTCAAATATATTTACCACAATATTTTACTATACAATCTATATTAATAAAGGAGAATTATATTTTCCCATACTGTATATATATATATATAGGTATAGATATATAATAGCAAAAGTTAATAATATTTATAGAAATTTTTACAGCATACATTTAATATTGGATATTTGTACCTGGGGACAGGGACTGAAATGATGATTTCGTTTGTTTAAAGCTTAAAATTAATTATTTATACATCATTATATGTCCATTTATCATTGGTAATTGTTATTACAAATGTTACAATATATTACATTTTCCAGTTTTTGGGTTTAGTATAATTAATGAAATATTATTGACAGTGGACGCAAATTGTCCAATTTTCAGATATTGACCCATATATTCATATGATCAAAATTCATACTACTAAGTTCTCAGTTTTTATTACTAAAATAAGTGCTAAAAATACAATTAACAGGTTTTAAAACATTAAAACCAATAATCAGGTGGTAAAAACTTCCCGAGCGCTTTCGACCAAGCCCTGGTCATCATCAATGGGGTGAAAAATGAGAAGAAGACCTTCAGAATGCATACCGGTATAAATAACGCAGGGCGATTCCAAAAACTGTAAAAAAGGTGTGGGGGGGAGGGGAGGGAGGGGGGGGCGGATGAGTCCATACAGCTACATTGATCATTCCAATCCAAAGATTCCATTGACTCCAAGTAAAGTGGGGTTGAAAGAACATATGGCTGATATAGGAAAGGGGGAACCATCTACAGCTTTAGCTCGGTTAAATTTAGAAGCTGATATTGGCATCCTTTTTAGTAAAGCAAAGATCATCACACATACAAATCAATTTAACACATGTATTTTGAGAGAGTCTATTGAAATTTTAACCAGAGGTAGAAACACTTGTAATGATACATTGTCCTGTCATATACCAAGTATTTGGTTTGGTTTACTTGGAGTCAATGGAATCTTTGGATTGGAATGATCAATGTAGCTGTATGGACTCATCAGTCCCCCCCTCCCTCCCCTCCCCCACCCCTTTTTTACAGTTTTTGGAATCGCCCTGCGTTATTTATACCAGTATGCATTCTGAAGGTCTTCTTCTCATTTTTCACCCCATTGATGATGACCAGGGCTTGGTCGAAAGCGCTCGGGAAGTTTTTACCATCTGATTATTGGTTTTAATGTTTTAAAACCTGTTAATGGTATTTTTAGCACCTATTTTAGTAATAAAAACTGAGAATCATTTTAATGTATTCATGTTTTAACTTAAAGTATTAAGGTGAATGTGTCGTTTCTCTTACATATAGTTTTCTATATATATTCATACTACTATTTCAATAGGGTCCAATGTTTTCAAAATTATGTCCTTAACTGTAATATTTGTACCTGTGTCTGCACCTTGACACTCTCTCACTAGAGTTTAGTTAGATTCTCCTCCTCCCCGAGTTTTGTTACTGTCTAGGCCAATAAGCCCTGCTAAAGGAACCACAAGAGTGACTGAGCTCCTTAAAATACCATAATGGTCTCAGTGGAACATGGCCGGCATAGAAGTGCGGATATAACGTTGTTTCCAATATAAGATTCAATTATCAAACATTAATTATGTTAAAATGAGAGAGATGGGCTTAAACACAAAAATCGTATTAAAAAAATCGTTTTATAGTATAACATATCCAAAATTATTACATTTATAATTTGTAACATTCCGTTAAGGCTGTTCTGAAATCCAAAAGGGCAACTTTATGACATAAGTTTTAATTTATTTTTGTTCGGAAATGCATGAAACTTGCTGGGGTTGCTGTTCATAAACTATGTAATCGAGCTGTTTTTACCAAAATATGACTTGGCAGACCGATTTCGTTTTAATATATTTAACCAATTCTGGAATTTCAGCCGTGAACTCGAGGAGGAGATTGACTGTGCTGCAGCCTCCCGGTCTAACAGTATGTATAAAAAATGAGTTACAATTTCATACATAATATTAAACATAAACAAAAAGTCAAAAATTAGATTTCCGTAATATGCAAAAATGGAAATTAATTTATGAAATAACACATTTCATTGTCTATCCCGAAGTAATGGGACAAAAATTTGCTTAAAACAAGGTAACGTGACATGCACAATAAATATAAAAAGCGTTGTATATTGGAAGCAATACGTTTCAGTCATACTTTTCACGATGGGTAAACGAAAGATGTTATCTGAGGAAGAAAGAGCTAAAATCGATACATATCTGGAATGTGTAAAGTCTATTCCGGAAATTAGTAAATTAATTAAAAGATCGGTTGGTGTGATATATAACTATAGGAAAGATCCAGCAAATTATGGAAAAATTTTTAACAAAAAAGGTAATCCACGTTTAAGTAAGAGAGAGGAAAGGGATTCTTCAACTTGCATCTAAAGCAGGTCTATCCCTTCCTGTTACTTCTAGAAGAATAGATCAGTTTCAACTGACGTCACACCCTAGCAACGACCTTAGCAACCAGCGTGTTTTTTGTTTGACCCCCAAATTTGGCCGATTGTGATTGGTTGGCTCATAATACAGGCTACAAATAGTTGATTATGATTGGTTCGATGAAACTTGGGGGGCTGGTGATCACGTGGTTGAAACTGATCTATTAGACAAATTTTGCATTATTCACGGAGCTTGAGATAGTCGAAAATGAAGTCTGGTCCAAAGTTACTTCTGCGTCACAAGCAGATGCGTTTGCAATATTGCGAGAAGTACATGGCGACGGGTAACAATTGGAAGAAAGTCATTATCTCCGACGAAAAAAGATTAAATTTGAATGGCCCTGATGGTTTGAAGTATTATTGGAGGGATCTCCCAAAAGATCCAAATTTTTACATTCAGCAGAAATTTTGGTGGCGGAAGTTTGATGATTTGGGCAGCGATCGCTTATGATGGCAAAAATGAAATTTTATTTTTAAACGGTCGCCAGAATTCTTTTGATTACAGTTTAGTTTTAGAAAATTCGCTTCTTCCATTTGCATGGCAATATTATGATTTAGATTACATCTTCATGCAAGACAGTGCAAGTATTCACATTTCAAATGCGATGAATGATTGGTTTGACGAACAGAATTTTGTTCATTTAGTTCATCCACCTATTAGTCCTGATCTGAACTTCATCGAAAACGTTTGGGGACAGCCTGTTCGAATGGTTTATGCAAATGGGATGCAGTACACATCACTTGTAGAATTGAAAGCTCCAATCTGTCAAAACTGGAAATAAAATGATTAGAAATACATTCAAAATCTTGTTTTATCGATGCCATCTAGAATAAAAGAAACTCCGATGAATAAAGGCGGCTTTACTAACCATTAATTTTAATTAAATGTGATATTTCATAAATCGATTTCCATGTTTTTATGTTACTAAAATCCAATTTTTGACCTTATGTTTTAGTTCATTAATATGTATGAAAATTTAATTTTCTAAATTATTTTTTGTACATAGCATGCATAATGTATGAAATTTCATTCATTTTTAATGAATATTATAGAAGTTTTTGTTAAAAAACCGTGTTTTCATAAATCTACTTCCACCAGTGTATAATACTAAATAAGTTTTTAAAATCTGTTTTAACTAAATTTTATTTTCACTTCAACGTTTTTGATTACTTTGTTCCTACTTTTTCATTATTTTTCACACACTATCTAGATTCGCGTTTTAATTATATCCTTTTAACAGGGCTCGCAGCGTTCCTAAAATTTTCGCACTTTGCTACCAGTATTTTAAATAAGAATTCTTCGTAGTAGATTCCTTTAACATCTGTAACAGAATTATACAATAAAGATTATCGTTTTAAAATAGTGGTAGGAAAGTCCGAAAATTTTAGGAACACTGCGAGCCCTGTTTTAAAGAATTATTTAAAAAAATCATTTTGAGTGAGAAAGGAGTGAAATAAATAATTGGTAAAATGTGAAAATCTCTATGTTAGGGAAATACTTCATGGCAATATTTTTTTATGCTGTTCAAGTACATAGCAATTACAACCAATGTTGGATCAATATTCTTTTGCTGCTGACAATTCTTGATTTTTAATGTTTTATGAACATATTTTTTTTTTTTAATTTTTTGAATTCTTGATTTTTCATGAACTACGCGACAAGGTTTGATGGTTGAAAGCTGAACAGCGTCAAGTGAAATTTTCAGGGCTTTCTTTATGTATAAATAAAAATTTGTGTTTTCTTTAAAATTCATATTTGAATGCAACTGCCCCGTGACATAAGGAAATTCCCGATAGTTTTGAGTGAGAGAGATAGTGATCTAAATAATCGATAAAATGTGAAAACCTCCATTTTAGGGAAATACTCCATGGGAATATTTTCTTATGCTGTCCAAGTATATAGCAATTTGCAACAAATGTTAGATCAATATTCTTTAGCTCCTGGCAATTCTTGATTTTTAATTTTTTAAATAATTTTTTTAATTGTTGATGTTTTATAAAGTACGCGACAACATTTGATGGTTGAATGATGAACCGTCTTAATTAAAAATTTCAGGTCTTTTTTATGTACAAATAAAAACGCGTGTTATATTTTAAAGTCATATTTGAATTCAATTGCCGTTTGACCTAAGCAAATTCCCGATATGATATGTAAAAAAAAAAAAATAGCGCTTTTTTAAACTGCTTTCTCCTAGATATATTTATTACAGAGACTATAACTGTATTAGCACAGCTTGACAGAATTTGTCAAATTTGGAAACTTTCCAGATATTTCCTTGGTTTTGTTTTGGCTGATTTCTGAATATAATTCACTGGATAAAAGAAATATGAACCAAATCTATGTGACAATAAAGTTTTAAAACATAAGTTAGAAAATAATATAATAAAAATCGAAGAAAGATGAATAACTGTGCAGTTTCTCTTTTTCTTCTTCTTCTTCTTCAAGCCCCATTTTTAAACTCTGAAATATTGCCACCAATTTTTTAGAAAATAACTTTTCTTTCGATGGCCCAAATTATAAAGAAGTGTCAAACTCTTAAACGTCTGTCCTTTGAAACAGAATAGTCCGAAATACTTTCGAAACTTTTCACAAAAATATATGTTTAGTGGTAGCTGATCTTAACATTTTTGTTTCATTTTCTTCCAATTAGGATTTTTTTTCTGTAGATTATCATTCAGAAATTGACCCTTTAAATTATTTTATCCTGTCAAATAAAAAGCTATGCTGACTTTATTAATTAATGTTGTTTCGAGATACGGGAAAGCCTAAAAAGATTTATGAAGGATTTTAATCATGTCTTACCTAGAACATTGCACAGAAAATTTATTTTCTTTTTTTACTATTTCTGTACCTATCGGTGATTTACATAAAGTAATTATAAAAATTATAAAAATACATCTTTGGAAATGTTTATTACAATGCAAAAGTTTTCATTTGTTTGCATTTCAAGATTGGGGGGGGGGGGGATGTGATTAAGCCACGGGCCGAAAGCTGCATGACAGTGGGTTCGTTAGTGTTAGGGGTTCCAAGTTTAGTTTTATTTGGATTCTATTTTTACTCTGATTTTTTTTATGAAAGTGTTACAGAGTACGAAATTTGTTTATACGGTGCCTAGTGGAATGCCCAGAAGTACAGCGAGGGGTCGCATTCAAATACATTGTTTAATTTTTAGATACACTACAGATAGCGATTTTCCACTGTTCATTAATGAGTGACTATTTACCAGACTTATATCATGTTAATAGCAAATATATATAGCAAAAAAATGCATATAAATAACTAAATAAAACAAATCATGGATTTATAGCTGAAAGCATGCTTTGTCTGGCGGTAAGTGAAGCATTTACGTTTTGTTCTCCAATATATAAAAATATTATCGATTATATCATTGTTCTGTGATATATAATTTTGTGCAATATTTTGCATCGGCTTCTATTATGAAGTATATAATTAGCTTTTAAATAAGGTTTTACGCTGTACTCAGTATAGGATGAGTGCACTAGTAATTGATCAGTCAGATAATAACTGTAGAAAACAAAGTTAATGAGGGCATATGTTAATTTTTATTCTCTACAATTCTGTATCTCATTAGTCAATTACTTGTGCACTCATCTTAATCCATATTTTGATATTATAGCGTAGATTATGGCTAAAGACAACATGTATATACAGGATGTACTAAAGAGATTGATAACGCATTAATTTTGTACGTGTTGGGGATTAGTAGGCAGTGTAAATTATAAAAGTATTCAAAATTAGGTAGGATTTGAGATTATGTTTATGAAATAATCTTGCAATTATTTTTCAAAAAGTTAACACTTTTGAAATTTTTTTATGGTTCCTGAGTTCTGAAAGTTGTATTTAAAAATATTTTTGCATGTTCTGACAAATAAAAATTTAAAAAATTTCATTCTTTTACGATCAAAGCTCCCCGAGATATGGTATTTTGAAGTTACTAGCTTTTTGGATTTGAAAATGTGTTTGTCTTTTTTTAATGCCTGAAATCTCTGGGATTTCATAAAAGTTAAAATATCATAACTCGGTGAGTTTTAGTCGTAGAAGGATTGAATATTTAGTGCTAGAGCATCGAGATTTTTGTTCTAAATATAACTTATAGGATCTAGGGACCATATAAAAATTTAAAATAGCTAACTTTTTGAATAGCTCGGTAATAAATCATGACATTTTCAACTCCAGTGACTATAATTGTTTTTTTTTTCTTTTCATGGTTTGTGTGTGTGTGGGGAAGTGATTTCTTCATTTTCTGTTTCCATATCGAAATCTTCGGCGGTTTTAGAAATTTCGTCAGATTTAGGATCTTTTTTAGCTAGTTTTTGCTAGTAACTAATTTGAAGTCATCCTCAACAGTGTCCAGGAAAGAAACACTTTTTGCCGAGTTTTTATCACCGTGCAAATTAATTGCATGATTAAGAGCATCTAATAAAGTACCTTCGCTATTATCATTTATGAACCTGAATAAATCAACTTTTTCACGTTTACTAAGTTCATGCCTAATATTATCAACTAGAATTTCATAACAACCTTGAATTTCATTAGTATATTTATCATGTAAAAAGTTCAGTTTATTCAAATAACTGGCATTAGGGTTAATTAAACAATTGACAGACAAAAGTGAAGTGACAGAAGAGGTACGGCTCATACCATCACTAGATGCACTGGGCACACTGGTTCACACCTTCGCCCTCATAGAGAAGCGAGCAGGGATTGGAAGGTGCTGACACACACACTATCATATTTGATCACAGTGAACAGCGAACAGCTGAGAGTTTCCAGGGGCTCCCCAGTTGCAGACAGGGATGTAGTGGAGGGTATATGATGGTATACGCTGTATACCTTCTGGATTTTTTAAAGGAATACAGTATATCCACTGTTTCTCAAAAAAGCTATAGTATATACACTATAGGATATACTCTCTGCCTTGGCCATATACCCTTTGCTTAGAACTTATGCCTTCTGCTTTTTTTACGACTATACCACTGGTTGCAGAGCAACTCCACGTCCTGTATATGAGTAATGGTAGAGCACATCATGAAAAAAGAAGTAAAATAAGTATTTCATTGATTAAATAAGTTTAAAAATTCTAAAAAAAGTGGTGCAATGAAATTAAAAGAAGTGTAAGTGCCACGAAGGGATGTACTTTAAATGGATTTATATTTTTAAGAAGAGCTACTAACAGGAAACATTACAAATGGATCCCAGAAATCATGCAAAGAGCCCCATGGCACCGCGGGTGCCGCGTTAGACAGCGCTGATCTATAGCATGTTGTTGCTTTAATCCAGTTCTATTTAAACTAACGTTCAACATAACACCATGATTTTTTTGGATTTTTTCTGTATTTTGGGTTTGCAGAAATCTGCTACTGAAATTTGATTTTAATTACAGAATTTCAGTCAGAGTAAATCAATTTCTTCTTTTCAATCTTGCTAATCCCAGTTCCAGTTCATACGTAATGTTATTATTATTTTATTTTTTGGTCGGGGGTAGGCAGGGGGAAGGGAGATAGCTGCTGTTCGGAATTAGTTTTTCAAAGGTTAAGTGTAATGTTATTATAATGAAAAAAAAATCAGTTTTGATCAAAACATGACCTGTTTTCATATGTTATCGTTCTTTAAAGTGGCAGTTCTAAGAGGTTTCATTGTAACTTTGTAAGTTTTGATCGTAAAAGAATGGGGCATTTTTAATAATCTTGTTTGAATCAGGGCGACATTGGAAAAAAAAAATATAAGAAAAAGGGTTAAAATTAGAATGATTAGTATTTCAATACATATACAGCTCCCCGAGAAACAAATGCCATACCCAAAAGCTATACTAAATTTGAATACATTTTGTAATTGAAAGCATGTTTCTATCATTTGCAGTTTAAGAAACAATCGCTTTAATTTCTATTTTGCATTCACCGTATAATAAAAAATGGATAATTTTTACAAGAAAATTGCAGGAAAAATTATTGCTTAAGAGGTTAGTATAAAAAGCGACTACTAATTTAGCGACTACTTTTTTTGTTATGTGCATTACATAATAACATTATACAACACGTACAAGCGTCATCATTAGATACCTGAAAAAAATAAAAGAAGAAATAAACCATTAAAAAAAAAAAAAAAAAAAAAAAAAAAAATCAGAAATAAAAATAAAAATAGCCAAATAAGAACACAATGATAAAGAAAATAAGTATGAAACAAATGTTTTAAAAAAGGTTTCTACCGTAGCGTGCACAGAGATTTAGCACTTCAAGCTCGCGAGCAAATTTCATGTACGCAAGAAACGCTGTAAATTCCTTTATGCTTTAACCCAATATATTTTTTTGTATCTTTTAAATATTTTTTATTAACAATTTTCCAACACATATGCGTGCCAGTCTTGAGAAAAACAGTTGTAGGAACAGATGCGAAAAGAAAATCACTACCTAAAAACGCCTGAAGATTACTCTGATCAATAAAGTTCAGGTAACTTTTACACTACTTTAAAAAAAGTGGTAAGATGTAATAAAGTGCTAAAAATAACTATTTATTATTCGATTGCTTATAAAGCTAATGTATTGAGAATAGTTATTTGTTGCTCTATTGTTTCAAAAACTAATAGGATATTTAATCTTTTCCGTATGGAGTCATCACGTATAGACCATCTATGTATTCGCAACTCGAAGACTCTTTTTCAGAAAATTAATGAAATTGTTTCATGTGAAATAACATTTAAGTGGAAGCAATTAATTTATTGTAATGATATATGACTTGTGATGAATATAAGAAATCTTTTCTATTTTCTAAAAAGAAAATAAACTATTTCTCGTGCTGCAATTTTCTGGAAAGAAGCAGAAAGAACAATTATAATTCATGAATGTGAAAATATGCTACTGAAATGTATTGTGGAATTTTTTGTATACATGTTGAGCAATAATAATTTATTAACTATTTTTTAACTTATACTCACCTCCCTTCCCTTTCCTCATTTTTCTTAAGGTATCCCGTTATGTTTAAATAACCAATTTTCGGAAATTATTATAGAATAGTAACTGTAGAAAACGAATTTTGTTTTCTGCATATAAAGTGTTTCAGCTTTCAAATCGAAAGTGTGTAGCTAAGTAAACGGAAATGCGTATTTAAGTAACCTTAAGAAACGGAATTTATTTTGTTGTTTACTATTCTTAGAAGTCATCATGACACCAAAAAACTTGTAAAACTAGGTTTACTGTAAAAAATCACATGAATATTTAAAACGCAATTTTTTTTTTCCTAATCGTTATCACAAGTTGCTTTTATATGCTTTTTGCACACAAAAGAGTTACATTTGTCACACTTAAAAGTATTCTTTGCCCTTTTTATTTGCATAGGTGACACCTTCTTTGCCTTTTTTTCATATTTCCAAGACACTTGAAGTACTAGCACACTGATAAAAATGTGAAACTATGTTTAAATATTTATCCCGCTACGTTTAAATAGCCAATTTTCGGAAAATATTATGGAATAGTAACTATAGAAAATGGTTTCTGTTTTCCTCGTACAACGTGTAGTTATGGCTGTTATTATTTCAGATCTCAAATCGAAAGTGTTTAGCTAAGTAACCGGAAATGTGTATTTAAGTAACCTTAAGAAACAAAATTTATTCCGTTGTTTACAATTCTTAGAAGTTATAATGACACTAAAGTGATATTAAACAACAAAAGAAACTTGTAAAACCAGTTTTACCATGCACTGCGAAAATCCAGAAGAATATTTAAAACACATAAAAAAAAAAAATATTTTTCATGACCGTTATCACAAGTTGTTTTTACATGTTTTTCGCACGCAAAAGAGCTACATTCACCATACTAAAAAACATTCTTTGCCATTTTATATGCATATAGATAATACTTTATTTGCTTTTTTTCATATTTCCAAGTCACCACAAGTACTAGTACACTGATAAAAATTTGCAACTACGGTTAAATACCAATTTTCGGAAAATATTTTATAATAGTAGATATAGAAAAAGGATTTTGTTTTCTTCGTCCAGAGGGTAGCTATGGCTGTTATTGTTTCAGCTCTCAAATTGAAAGTGTGTAGCTAAGTAACTGGTAATGTGTATTTAAGTAACCTTAAGAAACTACATTTATTTTCTTGTTTACCATTCTTAGAAGGTTTTATGATACTAAAAGGATATTAAACAATAATAATAATAAAAATACTTGTAAAACCAGGTTTACCATGCACTATGAAAATTCAGAAGGATATTTAAAACATAAAAGAAAATATTTTTCAAAACCATTATCACAAGTTGTTTTAAAATATTTTTTGCACGCAAAAGAAATACATTTAGCACACTTAAAAGTATTCTTTGCATAGGTGACACCTTCTTTGCTTTTTTTCCCTGAAGTACTAGTACACTGTTAAAAATTTGTAACAAACTGTCCAGTCTTTCGACAGTTTTTATAAAAAACGGTTGGATAACCGTCATTGAACTCTATTTTGGCCATAATATGCAGAATAATATGGTCAGAAGAGGGGTAAATTATGGTTATGGAACCGTATTCAATAAAAACGGTCACATGACTAGACAGTTCGCTGCAAATTTTTAACAGCGTAATCTCATAATAAATGTTTTTGCACGTTGAAGAATCTCTATTGCTGCTTTCTCTCTTAGAAAATGTTCTCTTTCAAGATGTCTCTGATGCTTTTTTTACAAGATCTTCGCTTAAGTTTATCAGTATCAGCAATAAATTTATTTATAGCTGCATAGATTATGTGGAAAATCTAAAATATCTGAATTTTAGTTATTCCCTGAGATATATTCAAAATTCAGTTATTCTTTCTTAGAATTGATGCTCCAATGCGAGAAGTATGTAAGCTTTGTTCTTAAACTTTTGTAAGAACAATATCTGATTTAAGGTTGTTCTTAAATCCTAACTGCCACCTTTCTGACACAATTTAAAATACTTTTTGTTCTCAAACGTATAAAATTGGCAGGTGCTCTTATTAAGAAACCATGCAATCGAACTTTTTTTCTATTCTTCGCTAAAAGCGGAAAATGTTCAGTAAATACTGTCAAAGTAGACGTTTTTAACTGAATCTCTCCGGAGGTGCCGGCCTTGGAAAGGTAAAAAACGACCGTCCCGATACAATAATTGCTTATAACTCAAGATATATTTATAAAAAACTGAAAAAAAATTTCGATTACAAAACACTTAAATAATCATGCCTGCAATTATCCTGCTTTTATGCTTAAAAATGATTCAGGAAATTTCCCGTTGTTCAACAGGGAAAAATATTTTTTTGGGAACCGCTTTAATATCAACTGTGTTATTGACCACAACTAATTTAATGAGTCATTCTTAAAGTATAAAGTGTTACAGAAACTTATTAGAAATTCGAGTTTAATGAGCTTTGTCGAAAGTCAGATAAACGAGTTTCAGCAATAAATTGGTTTATAGCTGCCTGAATTATGGGGAAAATCTAAAATATTTGAATTTTAGTTATTCCCTTAGATATTCTCAAAATGCAGTCATTCTTACATTGTACTTATACACGCACATGGAATGCAGGAACTCTTTAAGCACTTAATCGTTTGTAGCAGTAACTAATTTTAATGACTCGCAGCAACTAACTTAATGAGTGATTGTTAAAGTATAAATTGTTACAGGAAACTCTGATTTCAGGAATTTGAAATTAACGAATCTTGTAGTTAAATTAAGTGGATAAAGGTTTTATAAAATTTATTTGACTTAACGTAAATTGAAATCAGATATTTTTCGAAAGCCAAGAACACAATTACAAAAATTCACTGCCAATTTCATTCGCAAAATGAAGTTTTAATAAGTTTATTTTAAAAACAAAATACATATGCTAAAAGTGGTTACACTAAACTTGAAAAACTATTAAATAAACAAGCAGCCTAAAAAGCTTTTAATAAACAAACCGACAAGTTTCGTAGACACAATAACGGTGTCATTCTCAAGATCTTTAATGATAAATAAATTACTTCCGCATAAAATTTCAGAAAGTTTTCAAATTTCTATTTTTTTTAATTATTTTATACGAAAATATTTAATTTTTTAAAATCATTTTAGTAGTATTAAAATGTTATAAAATTACTGCTAAAAATTGCTTGATCTGACTCTGGTTAAGGAGGCAGATCACGTTGACGGTTTCCAAAAAAAAAAAAAAAAAAAAAAAAAAAAAATGATTTTTCACAATTTTCAGAATGAATACCTTCAAAAGTTACAAATCCATTGCAAAAAGAATTTTACAAAAATGCCAATTAGAACAGAAGTTATTTCTAAAAATATCTTGCATAAAAGCATTTGCTGTAATGCTATCAGCCAATTTTGAAGCCGTTTATCTAAAAATTGATTTTTTGGAATTCCATGCACTCTCATTTAAAAACTAATTATCATAGAATCTTGAAATTATGTACAGGGTGAGTACAAAAGATGGACCCGATTTAAAAAAAATCACATTTTCGAAACTACTGCACAGATTACAATAAGTGATACATGAATTTAAAGAGAAATATAGTACCAAGTTTTTTTCAGTTACAAATGTTCGATGTGTGAGCCTCTTGTTACACGGCATACGTCCAATCTGTAATCGAGTTCGTTCCAAACATTGAGTAGCATCACTCTGTCAGTGGTTCTGAATGCTGCACAACTGCGTTCTTTAAGTTCTGACAGTATCAAAGACAATTGAAGAGCTAAGTGGATGAACATGTTAAGTAACAAAAATTACATTTGAAGAAATTTGATGTGAAAGTTTTTGTTGTCAATTTTAATGATTTATTTTCTGTTTGATACCATGCGTTTAAAAAATTAACAGGTGTGATACTGAAATCTATCAAAAAAACTTATTCATATTTTATTTTTAAAGATAAAAAAATATTAATATTATTTACATTATTAAATAATAAAATATTAAATATTAATGAATAATGTCTTGAATCTTCAAGGCTAAATAGAATGTTGGTATTTTAGCTTTACCATGCGATAGAATACCTGATAACGCCTTCGTACAAAAGATAAAATAATTTTTAAGAAAATGTAGCATAACATGTTCTTCCACCCAGCTCTTCAATTGTTTATGTACCACTAATGCCGAAAACACGGCCAGAACTTAAAGAACGCATTTGTGCAGCATTCAGAACCATTGACACAGTGAAGCTATGAAATGTTTGGAACGAACTGGTTTACAGATTGGACGTATGCCGTGTAACAAGAGGGTCACACATCGAACATTTGTAATAAAAAAAAAAAAAACTTTGTTTGTTTCTCTTTAAATTCATGTACCACTTTTTGTAATATGTGCAGTAGTTTCGAAAATACGATTTTTTAAAAATCGCTTCCATCATTTGCACTCACCCTGTTTATTCTTAGTTTACGTGTGTTACATGTGTTAGTTTACGCTGAACCTCAATTTAGTCTGATTTCTGTCACAGAAAATTGTGGATTGAAAAAATAAGTATACATTTTTTGGTGAAATTTATTGTATATAAATAGAAAAGTCATTAATTATGCTAAAGAATTTGTATATACTTTCAAATTTAGGTTCAGTGTAAAATATAGTATTATAAGTAACAAAATATGAGACATTAAACATATATCTGTAGTAGAATTTGTAAAATCGTACGCGCAAAATGCATATTTCGATATTCATATTTTTCAAAAGCCACTTTTGTCGTTATGATTTAATTAATTAATATTTCTAAATATGTGTGTATTTGAATATTTTATCAAATAATAAGAATGTGGGGAAGTAAAGAAAAAAAATTGTTGTGTTTCATTCATTGGTTAAGAAACTACAAAGTTTTTCGTACTGCTTTAAGTACGGTGATTTTCAGGCTGCTCATCGTAATCTGCTCCCTTAAGGCTGTTCTGAAATCCAAATGGGCAACTTTATAACGTATATTTTAATTTTTTTGTTCGGAAATACATGAAACTAGCAGGTGTTGTTGTTCAGAAACTATGTAATCGAGCTTTTTTTTTCAGTTTTAATATAAAACGCAGTAGACCTTTCAGAAAATAGGGTCAAAGTGGACGTTTTGAACCGAATTTCCGCGCGAAAGAAGAATAGGCACTCAAGAAAGGGTGAAAAAAGTCTTTGTCATGTGATTAAAATCGCTTATAACTCAACAGGTAATTTATTTATCAAGAAATGGAAAACACAGTTCGATTCCAAATCGCTTCCATGCTCAGGTTTTCCAATTTTATATCTTTCCGTTAAAAAATGAATTTGTAAATGTGTCAAAACATTTTCCGCTTGTTGAGCAGAGCAGTTATGAACAGGCTTAAAGCATGAGCCAGCTGAGTAAATGATTTTAGAGGCCTCCTGGAAGTTTTCAAAACCTGATATCTTAAATGCATAATGTAACTCAGGAGTTATATGTTTTTTTCGCCATTTGGCGCTTTCTATTGTTCTTTTGGTGAACCATTATGTGTTACTTACGTGGGATAACATGTATTTTAGGTCGTGAAGTCTGCTTTTGTTCTCACTTGTTATCACGAGGAGGTTACAACATATTTTATTGATACTGCTTGCAATGCGCTCGACTGGCGTTTTTTCTTCATCTTTATAAAGTAGTCATTATTAATTCTGAAAACTATTTAAAGCATTATAAAAATTATCATATCATTGAATAGTTGTTATTGTGAAGTGTAACTTCTTTAAAGTAAGTATATAACTTAAAATTATCATTTTTTGAGCAATTTTTGCTAAGTAATTATGACATAAGTAGGTCACAAACTGATATGAGAGGTCAGAAATTAGTAGTAAATTGTTTCCAAATATGCCAATAGGTGGCAGCATAATTCAACTATAAAATGTTAATTTCGAATTTATGAGACAGTAGTTGTACAAGATGAGCAGGGTCGTTCAAAAGTTGTTGACGAAGAGCGAAGTGGTCGTTCAGTTGAGATTGTGACAGAAGAATCAGTGCGGAAGGTTGTGCTGTCTATTATTGTTCGCATGTCAGCTCTAACCATTTCCTCAACCTTCCGAACTGATTCTTCTGTCCCAATTTCAACTGAACGACCACTTCGCTCTTTGTCAACAACTTTTGAACAACCCTGCTCATCTTGTACAACTGCTGTCTCATAAATTCAAAATTATCATCTGATAATTGGATTACGCTGCCACCTTTTGGCATATTTGGAAACAATTTACTACTGATTTCCGACCTCTCATATCAGTTTGTGACCTACTTACTGACTTTCCCTCGTATTTCCACAGAAATAAGAACACTGAAGTTTAGACGTGCTACCACGTAGCATTCTTCACGGATCACTCGACTCAAACATTTATCAGTCTTATTGCAATTTATGACTTGAATTATTTTAACATATTTGATTAAGCCTGATTTGGAACACGTAGTATTCATTATTGTAATTCTAACTTGCTTATTTTTTAACATTTATCATAAAATTTTATTATAAGTAAATTGCTTTAATTTCCTCCGAAAAAAATATAAATATAAATACCTGCTCAAATAAAACAACGTCTCCCTGTATTTCGATAAAAAAACATTACACTTGAGCAAAAATATAAATCAAATTAAATATCCTGAGCATACATGTTTGCTGATGTCACCAGAAGGGTGGTAGCATGAAGCATTGAAGGAACTTAACTTTCGGAGCCAGGCACTGAGGCCCTGAGCTTCTTTCTCTTTGGTCGTAATCAATCAATAATATAATATACCGGGTGTCCTAAAAAGGACTAACTGATTTTAAAATTCAATAACTCGCAAATGGTGACAGATATTTAAAAAATTCTTGCAGGAGGATTATGTATGATGGCAGAAGTTTTTTCCCCGTGATTCTCGAATTTAGTTCGACTTACAAACAATAGATGGCCCTGCAAGCAATAGGCGCTAAATTCAAGCTGGATTTTTTGGCCTTTCCCTTCTCCCATGCCAAAAAAGGAGATTAAAATGTATTGAATGGGTCCAGAAGTACCAAAGATCGGGCCTGGATTTAGCACATATTGCTCGCAACGCCATCTCTTGTTTGTAATTCGAGTTAAATTCGAGAATCACAGTAAAAAACTCCTGACATCATACATAGCGCTCCTGCAAAAAATTTTTAAATATGTGTTACCGTTTGCAAGTTATTGAATTTTAAAATCAGTCAGTCCTTTTTAGGATACTCGGTAGGGGAGACTAGGGACGGTTGACTCACTTTTTACAAAATGATTTTTTATTTTTTAAATATTAAACCTAGAATAAAGTTTTACATATCATTTTATTCGTTATAGAATCAGTTATCAAAATAAAATTGCTACATAAGTGTAATATATAAGAAATTTAAAAAATCATTGATTTTAACCATGAGAAAATAATGGGTCAAGGCTCCCCACATATGGGAAGGTTGACCCACTATATGGGAGGCTTGACCCACTTTGTTTTATATTGAAATAGTTGTGAAGAGGAATAAAATCAGTTAAAAAAAAGCAAAATAACTTTATGCTACATGCTTTAAGTATTATAAAAAATATGTATTTGAAAATATGATGCTTAAACAAACCTGCTTGGATGCAATTGGAAGTCAGAGGAGAAAAAAATTGTTTTAAACATGAATTTGTCTGAGCAGGCATTATTGTACAGCAGGGAAAATGAAATTTTGACATTTAAGACAGTATTCCGTTAGAAACAGGTTCCGTTTTCATAGTGTTTCCTGTATTATTATGACCGGATTTAGGCGCCACTGGCACCCTTTTTTTGTCTCCTTGTCCTACTTTTTGTGACACTCGATCTGACAATTCTAGTTTTCACATAGTTTGGCTTCATCTCAGTGTATTCATCCTGGTGAGATTTGTCTAAAGACTTTCCTAAAGTTTTTCGATCGATGCTATGTTCTTTTGCAGCCGCATGAGCATTAACTTATCATTAACATTTTTTAACGCTTTCAGTGGCAAAGTACTTTCAGTACTAAAATGTTGAAATAAATGACTGGCCCCGGAATTTACGAACAAATTGACTTGGAACAAGAAAAAGGCTATATTTCACATACATATTAAATGGGAAAGATTTTAGAAAACTTCTGGTGCCATTGTGGCGTCTGGAATTAAAATTAAGTGGTTTCATAAACGTACCACTGCCTCTGAAAGGGTTAAAACTGCTGCTTTCATACTTTCTAATTTCCACTGCTTCTATTTACCTGTTGTAAATAATATTTAAATGGAAAAAAGTTCCTATTAACTTTCCAATTTATATTTCATTAATTTTTTTCTTGAAGTGGATACGATAGAAATTTTTCACATCTTTCTTTAAACAGTTTTAAACATTTTCTATTCCATCACCCTATTTTACTGTAGCTTTACAGAATAAATGTGCATTTTTTTTATATAACCATTAACCTTTCATTTCAGACAGTGTATAATAAAAAGATTTCCAAAACCACTTAATTAAGGGAGCCTTGAGCATCTGGTCAACCCTCCCTCACATTGACTGGGTCAAGCCTCCCCATGTATCCCTTTTCTAAAGAATAGCACATTGTTATGTTAAGCCTAACTTACTCTACAATCTTTATGCCTGGAATGAAAGCTTGATAATTCTACATTACTTAAAAGCTACTTACTTAAATTTCTATGATATATTTTATCTGAAAAAAACTTACAAAATATTTCTAAAAAACACAACTTTTAGGGTATAAACCCCTTAACAATGGATTTTTTTCACACATATTTCGATTATCTGTATGAAACTAAGACTGTTGTTTGAGCATTCTAGTAGCTTTGCTTGACACCTATTGATAAAACTCCGAAATTCTTTTAAACATGATAACTATGATGGGTGGGTCAAGCCTCCCGTATGGTCAATCCTCCCTAGTCTCCCCTATATTACTACTACTAATAAAAAAACATAAAAGGAACACTATAGAAGGCTACTTTTTTAATAAGCTATTTTTTGAGTTATTCACTAATTTCAAAACCAGATCAGATAACCTCGTACTCAAACTGTTTTGAATCGAGTGTTATGAATGCTGGGTAGGAGATGGGGGTGAGATGTTCGTAATTAACAGTAACAACCGAATTTTCTCCAATTTATCTTACATTATCAAAACTCGTGGCTTTGCACCCGTAGTTGTTGATATATGCCAAATGATATTTGTGTGCCTTTTTACATTTGTGAAATTATACGACTAGGGATAATTTAAATGTTACTCAACTATTGAAGAAACCACATTCTTGTATTGCAGTAGGTGAACATGAATTGATGACTTGAATTAAAGAGAATATCTCTATTCGAACCTGTTTACAGCCACCCCTTGCAAAAATCAGATACAATGCAGTATCTTTCGAACCTTTTTTATCATCTATCATACGGTGAAACAATTTTTAAAATTGGTTCAGTAGTCTCTGAGTGTATTTCATAAAACTAAACATTTGTTTATTTTTTAAAGTATTGGTATGACTTGAATCATCATAAAAATTAAAATACCGTTAAGTAAAAGGTTGGAAAACAATGGTTTACTATATTTAATAGTCGTTTTTGCGTCGCAAAAATCTAAATATGCAGTACTTCTTGGGAATTATGTTTCTTTATTACTGTCATAATTCAATGTAGTAGCTATTGGAATTTGCGTTTTCTCCAGAAAAGTTGTATCTGACATTGACATTACAAATAATTGTTTTTTATTCTGTTTGCATTTTTTAAAAGTTTAATTACAAAAAAGTACCACAATGTTCGTGAGCATCTTCATCTTAGAAATTATCACCATGCCAAATATAAAGATTTAGGATGGCAATTTCAGAGAAATCATATTGAAAATAAAACTGTAGAACGTCCCCCACAATTCAAAGATTTGAAATTAATTTTTA
Organism: Maratus speciosus; assembly: GCA_963932465.1. Taxonomy (NCBI): domain Eukaryota; kingdom Metazoa; phylum Arthropoda; class Arachnida; order Araneae; family Salticidae; genus Maratus; species Maratus speciosus. The sequence continues at coordinate 442,093,234 of OZ010792.1, read as the reverse complement.
TAAAGTTTCGTTTGAAAAAGTCATACCCTTATAGCAAATGTTATTTAACACATGTTAAATTAAAAAAAAAAAAATCTAGTCTCGATAGTTTTCGAGTAATCCTGATTCTCGAGTATTTTCTGATCATTTCATACTTTTATAGCTCGAATATTTTAAAAGATGTTCACACTGAACATATACGTCTTAACAGTAACCACCGCATCACATGTCATGTTTTTAGCATAGAAAAAATCAAAGAAATCCGAATTTTAGAAGGTTTTTCACTCTTGCACATTTTTGAGGGTAGTTTGGAAAGAGATAAAATATAGCTTATTTTATTAATTTTCCGCTAATTTCACTCTCTTAAATTTTGAAATTTTAGAAACTGTTTTGTGCGAGAATTAACGTCCTAAAAGTAACAACCATGTCGAATTTCAAGTTTCTATCTCTACCAATGAACGTTTTCCACTCATTTTTTTAAGAAACCGTTCTTAGCGCTTATTTGCATCTTATAAATATCCACTCTGTCAAATTTCAAATTTCAAGTCCTAACAGTATCACAGAAATCGCAATTTTAGAACGTTTTCCTTCTCGTGTACCCTTTTAAATTTAATATATTTTTAAACACTCGTGGGTGCGAGCATTTACATCTTAATAGTATCAGCCAAGTTTTAAGTTTCTATCCCTAACAATTCCAAATAAATCATAATTTAGAACGTTTTTAGAACGCTTTCCGCTCATTTTATCCTTTTAAATTTCGATTTTTTTCGAAACCGTTCTTAGAGAACACTTACATCATTTAAGGGTGTTCTCAACTGCTCTGCTCAACAAGCGCAAAACGTTTTGACACATTTACAAATTCATTTTTTAACGGAAATATATAAAATTGGAAAGCCTGTCCATGGAAGCGATTTGGAATCGAACTATTTTTTCCATTTTTTGATCAATCAATTACCTATTGAGTTAAAAGCGATTTTGATCACGTGACACTGCATTTTTCTCCCCTTACTAACTGAATTTTCTTCTTTTGTTCGGAAGTTCAGTTCAAAATGCCAACTTTGACAGTATTTTCTGAAAGATCTATAGCGTTTACAAGAAAACGGAAAAAACAGTTCGATGACATAGTTTCTGAATAACAACACCTTCTAGTTTCAGGCGTTTCCGAACAAAAATGAATTAAAACTTATGTCAGAAAGTTGACACTTTGGATTTGAGAACAGCCTTAAGTAACCATTATGCTAAATGTAAAGTTTTTATCCCTTCGGTATTACAAAAATCGTAATTTTAGAATGTTTTTTGCACTTGCACCTCCTTGGAAGTAGTGAACGGCATAAAATATAGCCTACGTTGGAACAGATACTGTCACCATCATTTTGCCAGCAATACTTTTGAAATCGGTTTGGTACTTCTAGAAATTAATTCCTACAAAAAACACACACACATTTTTCAATAAATAATATTAGCATAGATAATTGAGGACTAAAGGTGGAAAACGCTGAAAATCCAAAAAGGAAATTTTTCAGGAGAACGAAAAAAAAGAAAAACTCCAATTTCTGGTACTTACAGCGTTTTACACCTCACTCCTTTTGGGTTCTTAGTTCAACATTTTAAAATGTAGGTACCTTTTGTTTAGTGTTTAAACACGTAATATTATATGATTTGTAAACATTTATTTTATTTATATATTTAATGTTTTTCACCTTGTTTAAAAATATCCCGTTCACGTAAACAATAACAACATGATCAATTTGTGTAATGGCCACCAGTCAGCGCACATCTTATCACTGGCACATTCAGCGTTCTTCACTTCACTTCGTGTGGCACATTCAACCAGAGACATTTTTCTACTCTTTTTTTTTTAACTCTTTCGACTAGGGTTGGCACTTCAAGGGTTCTCCTATTTGTTAAGCAAGACATTTTTTCGTAAAAAAAGAAAAAAAGATTTTCGATTTTTTGGTACTTTCAGCGTTTTTCATTTTTAGTCCTCAATTAACATCTTTAAAAAGTGTAAATAGTAGTTTTTAACTACTTTTCTAATTATTTTCCGAGGCATAACAACTTCGTCTTTAGTTATTGAAAATAAAATTTTGTTTGCATTAAAAAATAATGAGAGGCAATGGTGCCAATTTTATTCAAAATATCTACTAGAATTTTTCAATGGACACTACTAGGGTCCGACAAACCCCCGGAGACTAATAATTTCCTCTTGGCGACTAACTTTTTTTACCTACTTATGATTTTAATTTTGTTTTCTTTAACCACAAAAATTCCATGTGCGAAGATATTTATTTTTAATAGCACGATTATTTGCAGTGGAAGAAAATACACCATACCGGCGCAACAACTTTCCCTAATTTTTCAGAAATCAGAGATTTTGCTAAGCCAAACTAAAGTACATGCTGAACGAGCACTGCTTTGATTAGAAAACCTTAAAAATACTCCGGCAGGAAAGGAAAAAAATTACATGATGTTTCAATAAGTGGAATGTACCAAAATCTGCAATTGTCAGATATATCTCACAAAAATGACAAATGGACAAATTGTATTTCAAATCAAAATCTCAAATGCATTGTTAATTTATGTATATAATTTCTTGTTGGGAATTAAAGGTAAGAATATTAATTTGTCTACTGCTTTAATGATTAATTTCATAGTTTGTTTCTATTTAATTTTTACAATGTAAAAGTGGTATTATCTTAAAATTTTTGATCAGTTTGATTTTTTTATTGAATAGTTAACTTGTTCACTGCAAAATGACACATATCACTCAAAAATAGCCAAATACGATTATGAGTAGCCAGTGTTCCATTTTGCAGTGAATGCATTAATGTCAGAGAAATGATTCTTCAAGCTGGCTCCTAAGACTTTTTCCTGGCGCCTAAGAATTTTCAACTTTTGTCAGTCCCTGGACATTACCCACGAATGGCAACAGCAACCCCTCTGTGGGTATATACTACCCAAAAAAGACTGCTTATTGGACGACAGAAAAGCAGTATTGAAATATTCTTCACTCCTTCTGATTTTTATTTCTATATACCCGCATCTGACTTGACAAGGGTAAAGTCCATGGTAATTTTTTATTTCTTAAATATCATAATATTTGTTAAAAAATAAATAGAAAATTACTATTCTAAAATTTTTGTACGTATTTTGAATTTAAACAAAACGCTTTAAGTTGGCAACACTGATGAGAGGCTTCCCAATCTGCTGTTTTGAAAAATATGTAAGAATTATTGGGCTTCTCGAAATCGCTAAAGATTCTACTGAAATTTGCCGACATCAAAGTAGTCTGGAATCAGTAAATCAGATATGAACGTGCTCAGATTCTTCTGAATCAGACGTCATGCGCGCGGGGGTGGAGATAGAACACTAGCGTGTCTGTCATTAACCGCAACAATTGATTCTTCTCCATTTTATCTTATATAATTAACAGCTTAAGAATAAATAGTAGTTTTTATCTATTATTTTGATTATGTCCTGAGGCACATCAGCTTTGAATTTACTTATTCAAAACAGATTTTTTTTTGTTGTATTCAAAGCGCAATTAGAGTCTTACTTATCTCCCATTCAGAAAAACATGTAAGACTTATTGGGCTTTATGGAATCGCTATAGCTCCAGCAATTTGCCGAAATCTATGTATATAGTAAGTAAACATATCCTGGTATTATCTCGCCATTGCCCACCAGTATCTTCTTTTAAAAGTTTTATTTTTACCAAAGTGCTATTGTCACCAATACTAGAAAACGTGGCGTGATCAATAAATAAAAAAATATTAATAATAGATTACTGAATAATAATTTTGAAAAAATACATAAAATAAAAACTAAAGACGATTATTTTTCTTAATAAGACATTTCGCAAGATATTCCTTTCGTGAAATATTTATGCAAGATTTTCTGGGTTCTGAGCTATTACCCGGCAAATTATCGCCATCGTGAATTGAGGAAGTAAATCAGATCAGATATCCTCGTACTCAAACTGTTCTCAATCGGCCGTCATGAATGTGGGGGTGGAGATGGTGGTTGGCTGCCTATTCACATTTGCCTTTTCGTATTTCATGTTTTCTTCCGTCGTTCATTGGCCGCATTCAACAGGTGTGCGCATCTCTGCTTCACACGTAAAACTCGCGTGAAGGTCACAGGGATCGTAGGCACACACTCGCAGCAGCAGAAAACGAAAAAGGAACAGCGAGATCGCGTTGCCAAGCAACCACCCAGGTAGCAGCAGGAGCAACAGTTGATCGAAGTTGGAGTACGGAATAAAATGTTATTACGGCGTTTGACCCGCCATTGCCAGACCGTTCAAATAACGCGGAAAGAGGGGGTTGCGGGGTACTTCCAATTTCCAATCCACTTGATTGGGTAAAGGAATTTTAAGGTGTTCCGGGTACTCACAATGCTTGTCAGGATATCACAGACTGCTGTATTTTACGTAGGAACGCTGCAGTAGTGTAAACGTCAGTGGATGCAAAAATGAGAGAAATTTAAAATTAAAATTTCCTGCCACTTTCTCAGATAGATATCAGCTTTCCTGATTTATCGCACTGATTAGAAACATGCATGTTTTTTAATTATAGCATTAAATCAGAGAAACGCGCATTGGAAAAGTGCTGAAACTGAAAATTACTTCAAGAAGTTTAATGCATTTCATTATTAATAATTATTTTCAGGCTTCTTATAAGTTATTTCTAAAACATGATTAAATTTTAAAAATTTATTAAACTGAATGTTTTTAAAATTATGTGATTTAAATATGGGAAAGAGGCGATTGCGGGGTTTTCCAATTTCGAATCTACCTGATTGGGTAAAAGAACTTGAAGGTTTTCCGGGTACTCAAGATGCTTGCCAGCATATCACAGGCGTAGAAACGTCGCGGTGATATAAATGATAATGACTGGAAAAATTAGAGAAACTTTAATTAAAATTTCCAATAACTTTCCCAGATAATATTAATTCTCCTGGTGTATCACAATGATAAGAAAATTACATATTTTACATTATAGTGTTAAATCATAGATGCAAGCGTTTCAAAAGTCATGAAACTGAGAATTATTTTAAGGAAATTAGTGCAGTTCATTATTAATAGTTTTCTCCAGCCTGTTGAAGTTATTTATCAGACTTGATCAGATTTTTTAAAAATTTCTTACACTGAATATATTTTTAAATACTTGATTTATATGTGTAATCAAACTGAGAGTAGGTTTAAATACTGTCGATATCAAATGTATTATTTATAAGTGTATAGCTTTAGGGGTTTCTTAAGGAACTGTTCACTGGCAGTTCACTGGCACAGTGAACTTAATAAATAGTGGGGGCCATGGGGGAGTCATTGAAAGTTCAGTTAAAACGCCTGCTTCAATGCTCCTTTAATAGCGTACATTAAACATACATTTCTCTAAAAAATAAACTACAATAATTATAGATATACGTAATACAGTACAGCGCCGATTATCCGCGGAACTGGGTGGCAAAGGCACCGCGGATAACCCGAAAAAGACTGAAAATGGGGTGCAAACACGGAAAAAAAAAGAAAATTCAACATAAAAACTGTGTTTTAGCGTACAAAAAACATAATAAAACGTTTAAAATACATACATGTGCACAGTATGCATACACAGTATGCACAGTACATATTGTACAAAAAGAGCTGAGTTACACCTGTAAAAAAAAAATAAGTCACTTGTTTTCGCTTCTTACTTTCGAATCACCTTTTCTTTATTCTAAATTGTAAACTTATTGTTTTTCTTTTTGTGTGGAGTAATTTTTATCTCGAAAATAAAGTTATTTTTGATATTCTCTTCTGGAATTTATCATTATAGTCTTATTTAATTGTTAAATATTTATGTTAAAATTGCTATGTTTACGTTTGGTTAATAAAATCAAGAAAAGACATCAAGACTTTATATCTGATATTTCAAATATGGCAACAAAATCTAGAAATATTCTTCTATTACTTTCGAATACATGAATTTTTCTGTTTAAATTTATTTGTAGGGCTTATTGTATTTTCCTTGCTGTTGACTTGAATTAAAAAAAAAAATTTTTTTTCGCTTCACGGATAAACCGCACCGCGGATAATCGAGGCTTTACTGTATAAAGTTTTAGGAATGTATTTTATGTAATAATCTCTAAAACATGTGAAATACAAACAGGATTTTAACTGAGAATAAACAGCTAATGTTCCAGACACAAACAATAAAGAAGATATTCGACAGGTCATCTTTTTTGTGTACTTAACCCGTTATTTCTCATATTATAAATGAACGAAAAGTTTTTGAAGCATTTCAGGATTATAGGTGGATTTTATTTAACATAATTTGAGAAATAACACTGATACTGATTTAGAAACATTATTGACGGAAAAAGTTCCTAAACGATCTCTCTTGATTAATTAACATTTGGCACTCATCAAAAGAATATCTACACACACATACATATATAATAAATATATAAAGTAAAATCTCAAATTAACGGATACCACGCGACCGCAGAATTCGTCCGCTACTTAAAAACATTGAAAAATAAAGGTGGTGAGGATTGAAAAAGTATCCGTTAAATAGAGGCGTCCGCTATTCGGGAGTACCAGTTATAATAATTTATTTAGTTTTAATAATTTAATTATTTGTATATATATGTATAATAAATTTGAAATCACAAATATATAAATAAATTGGTAAAGTTCTAAAGATGAATTAGAAATGAACAAAGGAAACCAGTATGTAAAATAAAAAAAAACTATGAATTGCCCACAGAATCTTCAGATGAGCTTGTGGGTTCATTCATAGAAGATGCGTTATTTCATCCAATTTTGTCGGCATTAAGCCTAAAATGACAAAATTTAGCTTCTTATAACGCAAACATAACAGAAAATAGATAATAAAAATCCAAGAGATCTAAAAAAGATACACCTCACACAGGTTTAGATATTAAAAATTAATAGAGTACAATATCTAAATTACATATTAGGAAGTAATATATATAGTGTCTGGTGATACATATATGCTCTATCTTTAATGGTAATACATATGGGGCATTCTCACAAACTTTTGAATTTCGGGAATAAAAATCTGGCGAAACTAAACTTGCTAAAATAACATTTTAATCTGATAGACGAATGCCTTAATGATTCAAAATAAAGAAAAAATGGTCAGCAGCGAATTTTTTTTATTTAACTGAGGTTTAAATTAAACTTGCGAGTTTAATTCTCCTTACCATTTTACCATTATAACTTTCTATTTTTTTCTAAATTTTTACTTATAATGAATTTGCATAGTACCCACAAGACATTCAAATAAGAAATAATGACAATGTAGTATTTTTAGTACAAAACTTTGGTATAACATTGTCTTAAAGGGGTGTTAAAGAAGGGACGGAGGGAAAAAAAAGGGGGATGGTAAGGATGGGACGGTAAGGAAAATTACCACTATTTTTAGACAAATCATGTTAAGACTAAGTGATAGCCACAGTGTTAATTGATTTTTAGAAACAGTTATTTACATTGGATTAAATTAAAAAAAATTATTTACCTCGAAAAGTGCAGGAATAAACCTTGGGGACGGTAAGACTACCAATAAAGCCACAATACTTGAAATTAATATTTATATTCTGCAGTAAATTTCCTGCCAAATAATTTTAGACATTCTTTCTCTAGCATACTTCTGCATGATAAAAATCTTGAAAAAAATTCTGTGGTTGCGTCTGAATTGATTTTCTGTATAAGTTTAGCAAGAGGGATGGTAAGGAATCTAAAACCCAGGGACAGAGTTCAAAAAATAATATCAACCATAAAAATGTGTGCAGGTTATTTTTTTGCTACATATTTATATAAAACACTTGTCCCAGTTTCCGAAAAAAATTACAACGAATTGCTTTTATTGAAACAATTTTATGCAGACAGCTCCAAACTTAAAAATCAGCATCAGGGACACGGGACGGTATAGGAGTTTTCCAGGTGATTGGACCCCTAACATCAACCAAAACTTAATTATTTCGTTAATATTGTTATGCAATCATGAAATGGGATGTTCCCCAGTATATGAAAAAAAAAAAAAAAAAAAAAAAAAAAAAAAAAACAATAATGTGTACTAAAATAAAAATTATTATTCAGGGACTTAAAAGTCAAACGATTGTGAGAATGCCCTATATATGTATATAGCACCACATAAAGAAAAGACACGAAAACCGCACAGCCACGTTCACATAGGCCTTAAAACCCGTCGGAAGCGAGCCGTATATAAGATTGCCTACTTTAGAATTTTAGTTAAGTGAGCATGTTCGGTCACCATAACCAATTACGGCCGGATTAAGAGAAAGAGGAAAAGAGAGGTGCGTAAGAGAAATTTTATCAATATGAATACATGTTTATCTGATTATCCAAATTAATGTAGTTTTGTAAGTAATCAGTTCTTTTAATAGTTTCGAGCTTATTGGAAAATTGTTTATGATTTTGATTTGTCTGTTCGTCTATCCGTAGTCTAACTCTTGTAAATATACTCGTATAACCATGTAATTGATATATGTCATTGAATTTTACCATTGCGCAACCTCTCTTGAAAATAAAGTGTGGAGGCACATAAAATAATTCCGCTGTACATTATGATCCATTGGGGAAAAATCGTTTGCGGGGGGATTTGGATGATGTTACTATAATTCAAATATAATGAAATTGATATGCATAACTGAGGTAGAAGGCAAAATGTCTTGTAGATAGTATGGAGTAACATTTATAGTTCGTTTACGGAGACATGCAAAATATTTAAATTACATTAAGATCTGTTATGAAACATCGTCTGCAGTGCATGTTAATGATATTACACTATTTCAAGCACAATTAAACAAATATAGGGGAGACTGGGGAGGGTTGACCATAGGAGAGGCTTGACCCACCCTTCAGTTTTCATATTTAAAAGAATTTCAGAACTTTGCCTATAGGTGGCAACCAAAGATACTGAAATGCTCGAACAATAGCCTTTGTTTAATGAAAATAATTGAAACAGGTGTGGAAAAATCAGCTGTGAAGAGTTTTCAGCTTAAAAAGTGTATTTTTTTAAAAAACATTTTGTAAGATTTTCTCAAATAAAATATATCATAGAAATTTAAGTAAGTAGTATTATGTAAGTAAGGTTTTATGTAATGCAGAAATATTGAGCTTTCATTCCAGGCATAAAAATTGTACAGTAAATTAGGCTAAACATAATCATGTGCTATACTTAAAAAAGTGGCTATTTGGGAAGGCTTGACCCAATCAATGTGCTGAGGGTTGACCAGATGGTCAAAGTTCCTTAATTAATCGTTTTTGGAAATCGTTTTATTCCACACTGTACATAATAATGAAGGGTTATTGTTTATATTTCTAAAATAATGTCAATTTATTCTGTAAAGCTACAATAAAATGGGGTGATAGAAAAGAAAATGCTTAAAAACAGATTAAATGAAGATGTGAAAATTTGCTGCGGTGCACTAAAACATGTTTCTATAGATTAATAAGTGCGCAAAATTTATCCTTTATTTGCAGAGACACTCAAAAGAATTGTGTTACAGGACTGACTGTGAGCAATGACTGCCTAATGTGCGTTTTCAGTTGTGATATCTATTTAAAGACTTAACTAATTTTTAGTATATTACCAGACGTGTAGATATTCTACAGGATGGTGCGAAAAAAATTCTCATACATTACCGGCTATGGACAGTATTTGTAGACCGAGAGGCAGCTGCACAAACCATCACCTTATCGAGTTAACGGCTGAATTTCCAGGAATAGTTAAAACTAGATTTGCATATTAAAATGTAACTGGTCTGCCAAGTCATATCTTGGTGGAAAACAGCTGCAAACTCGATTTTAGTGGTTGACTGGTAGGTTTACCATTGTGTTCTTCAGCTCCCAGTCCTCCATTTTACCATACCTTCGGACCATACTTTTGGTGTAGAAAGACAGAGTGATAAACTTACCGATCAATCACTAAAATTGAGTGTGCAGATGATTTCCACCAAGATAAGACTTGGCAGACCAGTTACATTTTAATATGCTAACCCAGTTCTGTCTAATCCTGAATGGATACAGCCCTTAAAATACACTCGTTTTAAAATAATTAATTTCTTGGAAACTTATCTTACGAGGTGCATAAAAATTTGTTTTTAGGCTAATTGAAGGGTGTAGAGTTCATTTATGCTGTCAGAATTGTGTACTGCTATTGAAAAAAAAAACAAAGTTGTGGTTCGTTTTAATATGTAGATGGCCCCCTAAGCAAATATTATATGCATCGTTGAAAAGTAGACTTTATTTCCAATCGTTCGGTACCAGTAACTTTCTTGTATGATAATTTGTTGAGGAGTTTGTAGGGGGTGTTTACTTTTTTTTTTCCACGACTGTACATTCTTTAAATTGTCCTGGAAAAACCGTATTCTATAAATTTTCTCCTTATTCAAAGATTGTACATTTATCATTTAGTCTTTTAACCATTTTTTTTAATTATTAATTTTCGTGAAAATTCATCAATCATAACGAATTTCAAATATATTCTTTAGGGATGCACAGTACTATTTCAAGAAAGAAACATTCTGCGTCAAGCATAGATTATGTAAAGCTTTCCAACATTTTCAGACTATTGTAATGGAAACTGACCGTTTAAAAAGGTGACAGACAGAAAATAACCAAGTAAACAACTTAGAAAACGTATAACACATTTGAAAGCCCAATTTATAGCAATTACCGCCAATAGCTGGAAAGATACCAGAATTCTTTTGTTCACCTCTATACATGATCAACAGATCTGTACATACACTGCATAATTTGAAAATTCACCTTCATCAATATCCACCAATACACGGAAATGCACTCGAATAATTTTGTACAGCCCTGTAATAAAAGGATCTAAAACATTAAAAAGAACAAAAAATGCACATTTAAAAGACTATAGAGCAGCTATGCTCAACTTTTTTCTCTAGCGGGCCGTAAACATATGTTTACGACATTAGGCGGGGCGCAACAAACTTAAAAAGGGTTTAAAAAAGGGTAATTAAAATAGTCATATGACAAAAGTAGTATAACAAAGTTAAAATAATCTCTTAAGAAATGTTGCCAAAAATTTTAATTGCACTATTTTAAAAAAATAAACGTCGTGATATATTTCTATTGCAGATGATGTAGAGATATGCTCGAAGATTATTGTTTAGAAATAGTAGTGTAAAAATGTTTTGGTGCTAATTTTTTCCTCGCAAACGTTATCCGCTAACAAGCAGTATTGGATATATAATAAGTATAAAGCGCAATAATATTAAAATTACGAATTTCCAAGTTCTAAAGAAACTGGTATGTTGTGGCCATCACAAAACTTTTTTCTATCTCATACATGTCAATACTTCAAAATTCACTATCTCAGTGCCAAATTAAATGGCACTCTGTGCTCATCATGAGAATTTTAAAAAGATGAAATTTCGTACATTAGTTCTTGAGATATGACTGCCGCTGAAATCGTGTAAATCCAGCAAAATGCAGCAAAGCAGCGCCACCTATTGGGTTATTTACACCAGAACCCAATTATCACCTACTTAAGTCAACGTCTAACTGAATATGAAGTTTGAGGAAAATTCGTGTATTGGTTCTTGAGATAGAGGTATTGCGCAAATCATGACAAATACAGCATAGCAGTGCCACCTGTTGAGCGATTTACAACACATAATCAGCAGCAATATTAATCAAGTTATACTTAAGTCTGAAGTTTGATGAAAATTCGTGCATTAATTCTTGAGATAGAGCTATTGAGGAAATAGTTCAAAATACAGCACAGCAGCGCCACCTATTGAGCGATTTACACCAACACGTAGTCAGCATCATTTCATGTGAAGGACTAACTAAATACGAAGTTTGATGAAAATGTGTGCATTAGTTCTTGAGATAGAGCTACTGCGAAAATAGTGTAAATCCTGCAAAATGCAGCATAGCAGAGCCACATGTTGGGCAATTTACACCAAAACGTAAACAGCATCCATTCATGTCAAGGACTAACGGAATCTGAAGTTTATAAAATCCGTGCATTAGTTCTTGAGACAGAGCTTTTGCGGAAATCCTGAAAAATGCTACATAGCAGCGCCACTTGCACGGCGATTTACACCAAAAACTAATCAGCAACAATCTATATAAGGGACTACCTGAATATAAATTTTTATTAAATTCCGTTCATTAGTTCTTGAGATAAAGCGCCCACAAAATTTGTGTCATATGCAGACAGACAGACAGACAGACTCACAGACAGACTTTTTGTAAAAACATGTTTTTTGGAATCTCTGACCCATAAAACGTATAAATCCGTCGAAAACTGGAATTCGAAAATTTTCATAAATCCAATACTTTCTTCTTGTAAAGACAAAAGAAAGTAAAAAATCAGGAGATTACCTGTATTAAATCAGAGTTTTTTATTTAATGCAAAACCTTTATATTTATTTTTTAATTTTAGAAATTTATAGTGCAATTTTAATTAATTAAGAATAATGATTAATTAGTGTTAAATATTAAAAAACGCGACTTAAGTATGGGAAAGATGGTGTTGCAGCGTACTTCCAATGCATTTGACTGGGTAAAATAATTTGAAGGTGTTCCAAGTACTCACGACGATTGCCAGTATATGAAATACAGCTGTACTTACCTTGAACTTCGCATTGACGTAAATGGCAGCGGCTTGGAAAATTAGAGAAATTTAAAATTAAAATTTTTGACAACTTCATCAGATAGACGTCAGTTTTCCTTATTTATCACTTTGATTACAAGCATACTTGTTCTTAATTGAAGAACTGAGTGGATGAACATGTTATGCCACATTTTCTAATTTTTTTTTTTTATCTTTTGGATGAAAGCGTTATGAGGTATCCTATCACAGGGTGAAGCTAAAATACTAAGATTCTATTTAGTCTTGCAGATTTAAAATATTATTCATTAATATTTAATATTTTAATATTTAATAATGCCAATAATATTAATAATTTTTAATATTTGAAAATTAAATATGAATGAGTTTTTCTGAGAGAGTTTAGTACCATACCTGTTAACATTTTAAACACATTTTTCAAACAGAAAATAAATCATTAAAATTTACAGCAAAAACTTTCACCTCAAATTTTTTTAAATGTAATTTTCGTTACTTAACATGTTCTTCCACTTAGCTCTTCAATTATGGCATTAAATCAGAGAAACGCGCATTTGAAAAGTGCTGAAACAGAAAAATATTTTAATGCGCTTCATGCAGTTAATTTTTAACATCTATTTTTAGCCTTTTATTGCTAAACCGTGATTAAATTAAAAAAAATTCCTACAACTTTTATACTTTTTTTTTATAAGTATTGGATGCCTTCTAAATGACGTGATCTTGAAATGAAACCATGTAATGCTGTAAATGTAAGTGTCTGGAAAAATTAGAGCAATTTAAAATAAAAATCTCCTACAACTTCCTCAGATAAATATAAGTTTCCTTGATTATAGCAATGATTAGAAACATACGTGTTTTTAATTACGGCGGTTAAATCGGAGGAACGTGCATTTGAAAAGTGCTGAAACTGAAAATTTCTTCATTGAAATGAATGCAGTTCACTATTATTTTTTCAGCCTGTTTAAATTATTTCTCAGATTTGATGAGATTTTTAAGAATTTCTGAAACGGAATTTATATTAAAATATGTGATTTATAAAAGCAATTAAATTGTATTAGGCAATCATAGCAATGTATTTTAGATAATAATCATTAAAATATGTGATATCAGCCGGATTTTAGCTGAAAATACATTATACGTGTTTTAAGAGGCGAAATGCCGAAAATAAATTTTATAAATCTATTTTAACTTCCCTAACCTTAAACAAGAAAAAAAAAATCACGTGTCAAGCATAGATTATCAAATACTTTCTAAAACATTCAGAATAATGTAACAAAACTTCGCCGTTTAATGAGTTGAAATATGATGTCTAATTAAACCATTTGGAAACGCATAACACATTTGAAAACCAAACTTTAGAAATTCCCATCTACAGTCGAAAAATTATCCAAATTCTTTCAGCAGCCCTATATAGGATATATAGATATGTATCTATAAACTACATGCATACAAAAAATTAGTTCCGGCAGGAAATACATATGGAGCATTCTCACAATCTTTTGACTTTCATGTCCCTGAATAATAATTTTTTTTAATACACTTTTTTGTGTTTTTTTTATTTCATATACTTGGGAACATCCCAATGCATGATTGCACAACAATATTAACAAGATAAATAAGTTTTGGACGATGTTGGGGGTCCAAACAGATGGAAAACTCATCTACCGTCCCGTGTTCCTGATGCTGATTTTGAAGTTTGGAGCTGTCTGGATAAAATTGTTTCAATAAAAATAATTCGATGTAATTTTTTTCTGAAACTGGAACTATTGTTTTACATAAATATGTAGCTAAAAATTAACCTGCACACATTTTTAGGGTTGATATTATTTTTTGAACTCTGTTCCTGGGTTTTAGATTTTTTACCTTCCCTCTTCTAAAATGATACAGAAAATCACTTCAGATGCAGCCACAGAATTTTTTTCAAGTTTTTTCTCATGCAGAGAAGTATGCTAGAGAAAGAATATCTAAAGTTCTTTGACAGGAAATTTACTGCAGAATATAAATCAGCATTTAAATATCAATTTCAAGACCCGTGGCTTTATTGGTAGTCTTACCGTCCCCAAGGTTTATTCCTACACTTTTCGAGGTAAATAAAAAAAAAAAAAAAAAATCCAATGTTAACAACTATTTCTAAAAATCAATGAACATTGTGGCTATCACTTAGTCTTAACATGATTTTCCTAAAAATAGGTGGCAATTTTCCTTACCGTTACATCCTTACCGTCTCTTTTTTTTACCATTTAGTCCCTTTTTTTTTTTACCATTTCTTCCCTTTTTTTACCTTACCGTCCCTTCTTTAAGACAATGTTATAGAAAAATTCTGTATTAAAAGTACTACATTTGTATTATTTCTTATTTGAATGTCCTGTGGGTACTATGCAAATTCATTATAAGTAAAAATTTAGAAGAAAATAAAAAGTTATAGGGGTAAAATGGTAAGGAAAAATTAAACTCGCTAGTTTAACTTAAACATCAGTTAAATAAAAAATTTTTCGCTGCTGACCATTTTTTCTTTATTTTCAATCATTAAGGCATTCGTCTATCACATTAAAATGTTATTTTAGCAAGTTTAATTTCACCAGATTTTTTTCCCAAAAGTCAAAAGATTGTGAGAATGCCCCTTATCCGAGTTGAAAATTCCCATTCAGCAATTTCCACTAATAAGGAGAATGGTACGTGAATTTTTATGTGCAGAATTTATACACAGCGAGTAACATGCAAAAAATTAGTTAAATTTAAAAACGCATACTGAAATAGAAAACGTACTTCCAGCAATTATTGTTCAAAGACAGTACTTTAACCGTTTGCTTTTGTGTGTCCCTGTAAATGAACTATGAATGCCTATTCTAATCATGTTGTAGTGAAATGCAGCGATTTATATCGATTTCAATACATTTGAAATAGCGTAATGTCAATTAAAATCACTGCAAACGATTTTTCCCCATTGACCAAAATGTAACGGAATTCTTTTGAGTTCTCCTGTAAATGAACAATTAATGGTAAACACTTCATATTCAATACCGAACAAGCCATGGTAAACATCATTAACATATATCAACTCCATGAAAATCCGAGTATATTTACGCGAGTTACAGCATCGATAGGCAGATAGACAGATACAGAGACAAACCGAAGTCATAAACACTTTTCAACTATGTTGGAAAGTGTTTAAAAAAAGCTACTGTAGATTTACATGTAATCTGAATCATCCAAATGAGTATATCTAATTTCTGTAATATGGGTTCTCATAGTTTGGACAAAAACTTCCAATTTGAGCATGATGCATGTTAGTATATCGCCACTATCTTATAAAGGAACTCCAGTTTAGTAGAACGATAAGATACATTAGATAAACAACTTTGAAAATTTGTTAAATTAGTTAAAACAAAACTTCCCATGCAAGCGGCGCAGAATTATTCGTTTTTAAAGCTTCATGATGTAGGGGAGACTGGGCAGGGCTGACTCACTTTTTACAAAATGGTTTTTATTTTTTTATTATTGAACCTAGAATAAAGTTTTATATATCATTTTATTCGTTATACAATCAGTTATCAAAATAAAATTGCTACATAAGTAAAACATATAAAAATTTTGAAAAATGATTGCTTATATTCAGAGGAGAAAAATTTTGTTTTAAACAGGATTTTGCCTGAGCAGGTATAATTGTACAGCAGGGAAAATGAAATTTTAACTTTTAAGGCAGTATTACGTTACAGACAGGTTCCGTTTTCACAGTGTTTCATGTTATTATGTCCGGATTTAGGAGGCACTGTCCCGCTTTTTTTATCTCCTTGTTCTATTTTTTGTGACACTCGATCTGACAAATCTGGTTGTCACATAGTTCAGCTTCATCTCACTGTATTCACCCTGGTGAAATTTTTCTACATACCTTCCTAAAGTTTTTCGATCGATGCTATGTTCTTTTGCAACCGCATGAACTTATCATTAACATGATTTAAACCTTTAAGGGGCAAAGTTCTTTCAGTACTAAAATGTTGAAATAAATGACTGGCACCGGAATTTATGAACAAATTTATTTGCAAATAAGAAAAAGGCTATATTTCACATACATGTTAAATGAAAAAAATTTAGCAAAATTCTGGTGTCATTGTGATGTTTCGGAATTAAAATTAAGTGGTTTTATAAACATACCACTGACCCTCAAAGGGTTAAGACTGCTGCTTTCATCCTTTCTAGTCCTTTTGAGTCTTTCCCACTATTTCTATTTGCCTATTGTAAGCAATATTTAAATGGAAAAAAGTTCCTATCAACTTTCCCATGTTCTAGCAATTTTTCACATTTTTCTATAGTTAGTTTTAAACATTTTCTTTTCCATCACACCATTTTACTGAAGCTTTACAGAATAAATTTACATTCTTTTATGTATATACCATTAACTTTTCATTATGCACAGTGTATAATAAAAATATTTCCAAAACCACTTAATTAAGGGAGCCTTGAGCATCTGGTAAATCCTCCCTTACATTGACGAGGTCAAGCCTCCCTACATAGACCTTTTCTAAAGAATACCACATTGTTATGTTAAGCCTAACTTACCGTACAGTCTTTACGCCTGGAATGAAAGCTCGATATTTCTGCATTACTTTAAACCTACTTACTTAAATTTCTATTATACAATTTATTTGAAAAAAGCTTACAAAATATTTCTAAAAAGCACAACTTTTAGGTTGTAAACGCCTCCAAATTGATTTTTTCTACACCTATTTCGATTATCTCTATGAAACGAAAACTGTTGTTTGAGCATTCCAATAGCTTTGGTTGACACCTATTGATAAAACTCTGAAATTATTTTAAATATGAAAATTGATGGGTGGATCAAGCCTCCTGTATGGTCAACCGTCCCTAGTCTCTCATATATAATTTTATTTAAACATAATGACAAAAATAGAGTAATAAAACTAACCCCTCTTTTTTTTAGGGTTCCGTACTTAAAAAGTAAAAACGGAACCATTATAAGATCACTCTTGTGCCTGTATCGCCGTCTCAGAGCAACAAGTAGGACATCTAGTAATAATCGGAAATGAGATGTCTGACTTACTGCTATAAAAAACTGTGCCTAGTAGAACAGTAGGGATTTTTTATAAAACGCATCTGAGATAGAGTATTAAACATAACTTTGTGTTTCAGAAGTTGTTCCACCAGATGCAAATACAGTTATTCATACACTGTAAAAAAACCACTGTAGATTTGCCAAAACAAACTCGATCACAGTGAATGTGCTGTATCTTTCTTTGGTTTCCTGACTATATTAACATGGAAAATTCAGTAGTTGCGTAAAATTAACAGCACAATGTGCTGGCAATTTGGACGCATTTTTTTACAGCACAAACTACTGGCGTCCAAATTTCCAGTACATTGTGCTGTTAATTTTACGTAACTACTGTATTTTCCATGTTAATATAGTCAGGAAACAAAAGAAAGATACAGCGCATTCACTGTGATCGAGTTTGTGCGCGAGATGAACAGTACTTTGTACTGTAAAAATGTCGTTTTTTTACAGTTTTTCAGTAAGTCAGACGTCTCATTTTTTTATTATTACTAGATGTCCTGCTGTTGCTCTGAGGCGACGGTATGTCCATCTGTCACAGCCATTTTACTCGCAAACTCTGTAACTTGAAAAGTTCAACTTGGCTGAAGTAATAAAGACTATTGACCTTAACCATTTACAATTATGTTTAGGAATACTGTAGAGGGGCTAATTAACTTACTTGATAAAACAAATATTTTATTTGTATATCGTGTGAAAGTTTTCGTAACGCAGAACTCAAAAATATATTTCTTTTACATTTAGATATTATATTTTGAGAAATATCGTCGAAAATGTGATGCAAAAATATGACCCCCTCTCTATTTCCGAATCTACTGGAACTAAAATTATGAAAAAATTAGGGGTAGTAGAAGTTACTTTAAACCTTGAAAGAAAACTATAGCGATTAACTTAGGTCACAGTTTTTGAGAAAATAGCATGTTTCCATTACACACAAATTTAGCTTTGCGTGTGATCAGCAAAGGAGTTGAGGAGCACTGGAGGTACCTATCGTTGCATATAAGTATAAAAGGATTGTTGATAATGATTTGTAGAAACAAATTGTCTCTAATTAGCCGAGATGTTAATCGGCTTTTAACCCTTCAGCGGGTGATGTCCACGAAAAAGGACACCTAATTTTAAGAGTACTGGCACCAATAAGATTTAATTAAAATTTCCCTTATATAAAGTATGGGAAAACGAGTAAGTTTTTATTTTCTAATAAATTTGTTTATAAATTCCGGTGTCAGTCCATCATTTCATCATCTTACAAACAGAATTACTCCGTGCCGGAAAGGGTTAAATACTAGATAGCACCTTTTAATGATATATTTTTGTAATGCAATACCCAGTGACTAATTCATATATTTATTGCACGGAACCTTCTGTATGCGAGTAATACTCGCATTTGACCGGTTATTTCTTCTTCTTTTCTGTAGCTTTTCATTATCACGAATTGAATGGTTTTGCTTTTCGCTGAGTTCCTTTAAATGTGTTAGAACTTTAACATGTAGGTTTACCATAGGTCACAGATTAGCAGAGGCACATATTTTCCTCCTGTTATCGACGAATTTTTGAGCAGGATAAATTATTAGATACAGAGTAATATATTTTCTAAAAATTCGAATCGATATTGTTCTGAAACTATTAGATGATGAATTTTCCATTGTCGTACAGATATGGGAACGTCCACTGTTACTCTTGTGACATCTGAGCGGTTTTTTACAAATATCGATTTAATATATAAACAAATAAGATGCATTCGGTTGTCAATTAGATACATATTACGAGAGTAGAATACAGTGATATTTAATTGGTTAAATAAATTTTTATCTTAAATACATTTTATAATGAAATAATTGAAAGTATTTATGAAAATTTGCTCTAATTATCACAAGAGTAACGAATGGACGTTCCCATATACAATGCAAGTAAAATAACAAAGTAATATATGAATAATTAACGTTGTAATTTTTCCAAACTGGGCGAAAAAGTTTCCAGGTCAGGATACCAACCAGGGATCTTTTAGCTGAAGCCGCCAATGCTCAACCAACTGATACAGGTTTTTTCCTCTTGGGGCCATTTTGTGAAAAACAAAAGTTATTTTTGTGAAATTTATTATTTTTTTGTGAAAAATAACATTTTGTCACGAAAGATGAAATATAATTTCTCAAATTCTAACCAAACGTTTATTAATAATAACTTCTTGCATCCTTCAGCTAAAGTTTTCCTTTCTGGTGAGCTTATTTTGTTTAATTATTAAACATTTTAATAAAAATAATCAATGAAAAGTATGTTTTTATGGAATAGAATTCTGTGAAGGGGCATGTTTTATTGAAAGGAATTTTGTGAAGGGACCTGTTTTATTAAAGGGATATTTCTGAAGGGGCCTGTTTTATTAAATGGATTTTTGTGAAGGGGCCTGTTTTATTAAATGGATTTTTGTCAAGGTGCCTTAAATAGGCCCCAGATTTTGCCTGGATTGACCCCTGCCATGGCATGTTCGATATTGAAAATGAAGTGTGTTCTATTCATAGTTCATTTACAGGGGCACTCAAAAGTATTCCATTAAATTATGGTCTATGGGGAAAAATCATTTGCGGTGTATTTTGGTAGTGTTATAATATTTCAAACATAATAAAATTTACATACAATATTGAGGTGTAGTAGAAGATGGTTACTACAGAATATGTAATGTGTAGCACTTGCAGTATGTGCACAAGGGAACTCTAAGTATTCCATTATATCATTGTCTACGGAGAAAATCGTTTGCGATGAATTTTAAAAACTGTGATACAAACATAATGATATTGATATGAATTTCTGAGACGCACTAATACATACTTTATGTAGAGTATGAAATGCTTTTATCAATTATTTACAGGGTCACACAAAATAGTTCGGTTATGTAATGGTCCACAGAGAAAAACTGTTTGCAGCGTATTTCAATTATGTTGCACTATTTCACAAATTATGAAATTGATATACATTTAATAAGATTTGCTACAAAATGCTTGTAATAGAATATGAAGTGTATTGCATTAATCTTTCATTTATAGGGACACATAAAAGCTTTCGGATACAATACTATATCGGAAGACCTATTAAGGATGATTGCTGAAAGTGCGTTATCAGTTATGGAATGCGTTTTTAAGTCGTGTGCATACTACTTGGTTATTTTATAGACCCTATTCAGGGTTACACAAAAGAATTTATAACTATTACTGAGAATGAGCGTGAATTGATTAAAAGTATTTTTTAATTGGAATTATGGATTTTCAAGCTCAACCATATTTGGAATGTAAGAGATGTTTGTAGCATATAAAGAAAATCATATATAGGGTCATGCAAAGAACTGGATAGATGACGGCCTATGGAAAGTAATTTCTGAAAGTGTGATTTCAGTAGTTTTAAGCATGTTTTTGCCTGAACTAAATTTCAGCTTAACATGTGGCGTGTAGAAAAAACTGTATGTAATATACATGTTTTTACAAAAGAAGTGAAGTACACGTGTCCGTCTATTGGTAGAAATTGTTGAAGGTGAAGTTTCAACGGCGTTATGCGTTTACTTACTAAACTAAATTTTAAGATAATTTGTAGAATGTACACAAATATATTGATAATATACATAGCTGCACAAAAGAATTTCTGTACCTTCCCGGCTATGTGTTATAATTGTTAAAATCTGGTTTTCAAATGTGTTATAAGTTTTCTAAAATGTTTACTTAGACATTTTCCTTACCTTATTAATCTGTGAAGTTTTGGTAAAGTAGTCTGGAAGTGTTGGAAGGTGTTTTATAATCTATACTTGACGCATGATTTTTCATTCTTGTTTTGTTTTGCATAGAATATCCGAGGTCGATATCTAACCAGATATCTTCCTACTTTTAAAACTTTCGTTTCAGTTTGTTTTCTTTTTCTGCGGATATTTTTTATTTTGGAACCGGTTTGAAAATTGAAATTATCTCCATAATTAAAGATAAACAAGAACGAAAAATCGTGAGTACAGCATAGATTATGAAACACCTTCCAATACATTCAGAATACTATACAAAAAACTTCTCTGCTATTACCATGAATAATATTTAAAATATACGATTTTTTGTGCAGCCCTATATATGGTATACAGATATGTATGCATGCTACATAGTATGCTAAAAGTTAGTTCAGTTAAACGCATAGCACATTTTGAAAATTTCCACTTAGCAATTTCTGCCAATAAACGGACGTTGTTGAGAACTTTTGTGCGACCCTATATATGATCTATAGAATTTATGCATACCAAGTAATATTTAAAAATAGTTAAATTTAAAAACGCATACCAAAACTAAAAACGCACTTCCAACAATTATTGTTCCTAGGCTTATTTTCTTCTACAGTCAAATTCTTTTGTGTGTCCCTGTAATTGAACGATAAGTTCTATGCACACTATATTCTATAGTAAGAACCTCGTAGTACAGCTCAGTGATGCATAGCAATTTCAGTATATTTAAACTACTGCAATATCATTAAAATACGCAGTAAAAGATTTTTCCCCATAGACCGTAATGTAACGGAAATCTTTTGAGTGGCCCTATAAATGAATCGAAAATGCCACACATTTCATTTTGAATACCGAACATGCCATAGTAAACCATTATAAAATCTTCCTCCATATTTCATAGATATCGGACTATATTTACGCGAGTTAGAGCACGGACAGCCAAACCGAATTCAAAAAATTCTTTTCAACTATGTTTGAAAGTGTTTAAAATGTATGCAGCGTTCATCTATTATTTTAGAATTTGATTGGGAATGTTTTGTTTTTAAATTTAAAACACGTTAGCATGGAAATCATCGTAATTCTGTCAGAAAGTTTATAAAAATTCGCATGATTGAGGGACAAAATAAAACACTTGTAAATAATCTTAAACACATTCCGAGATTGTCGGAAGATGTCAGTTGTGTATTCTCCTTCTAGAGTTAATAAAGATAAAATAATCTTCTTCCATTTTTTTCACGTAATGACAAAAAACCGGTCAAGTGCGAGTGTTACTCGCGTACAAAGGGTTCCGTACAATCAATGTACGAGTATGAATTAGTAACTGGGCATTGCATTACACAAATATATTAGGTTGAGCAAAAAGTTCTGGGAAATTTTTAATCTAATAGTCATTAATAACCAGATCTATAACCAGAATTTGTATCGTATATAGGAGTACTAATGGTATATCTATAGGAGTCCAGAACGTGACTCAATCCTATTATGGCCTCCTTCGATCAATGCAACACCTTATCAAGGGCCCTCGATTTGAAACCTTTAATGAAGTTGAAAAAGCATGTCAAGAGATTTTCGATTCCAAGGAGCCACCATGGTACTTCCAACAAACCCGGAATCTGGTAGAACGACGGCAGAAAGTCGTGGACTATGGATGGTCTCTACTTTGAAGAATAGTCCTTGTTGCTTTTGTTGTTAATTTGCGCATAACAATGCAACTTTCACAAATTTCCCAGAACTTTTTGCTCGACCTAGTATCATTAAAATTTGTTATCTAAGCTTTAAAAGACGATGGCGCACCGAGTACGCTGCCGACGTCTTTATGTATGTCCAAACATTTTTTTATTATGTACAAATCTTTAAGGGTTCATATATCGGCTAATTACCGACAATGTTTTTCGAAAATCATTATCAACGTGGTGAATTTGGTGAACGGCCACAAATTTGTGTGTAACGGAAGATGCGATTTTCTTAAACAATATGTGACCTAGGGCAATCGCTATAGTTTTCCTGCAAGGTTCAAATTAACTTCTACCATCCCTGATTTTTTTCATGATTTTAGTTTTAGATTCGGAAATAGAGGTGGGGAGACATATTTTTACATTGCACGAAACTTTTCACACGACTGCATATATTGTATATATACACATACTTATATATATGCATATATATATGTATATATACATACATGTATATGTACATATATATGTATATATAACACTGGCGCCCGGCTAACCGAAAAGTACCGATTTTTTTTTCAAGTAACCTAATTAGCCCCTCTAAATTTTTCCTAAATATATTTGTGAATGGTTGATAATCTATAAATATGTGGGTCAATATCCTTTATTACTTCAGACAATTTGAAATTTCGACATTCCATAGTTTACGAATAGAATGGCTGTGACGGAAAGACAGACACAGGAATGATCTTATAATGGTTCAGTTTTCCCTTTTTAAGTACGTAACCCTAAAAACAGTAACTCTATAAATTGAATAAACATCAAGAATTTATGACGTATTGACACATATTACCAGTTTTCATCTAAAAAATCCGAAGTTCTTTTTTCCCCTAACATTTCCTATAAAATATACTTAAAGATGAAGCCTATACTATAAATAAATGAATAACATAAAACCAGTGCAAATATCACTTTATTAAATGAATTTTTTCCTTTAGGAAAATAAAAACTTAGAAAAAACGAGAGAATTTCCCTTTTAAACCTGAAGCACACGGAATCCCTGCATTAATTAAAAAATGAATAAAAAAAAATATACTGGCCAAGAAATTAACCATGCAAGAATAAGATAACTTGGTTTAACCGCCAGCGCTTTAATTTAACTACTTATTTAATCACTTCGTTAATTTAAATTTTACTAGCTTTGCATTTAATTAGGCTTTAAGTTTATTTAAGTTTATTTATTTTTGAGTGTTTGGTGTTCTAAACTTACTCTAATTACGAATATATGTATATATATGTATATCTATATATATGTTTATATATTTTAATTAGTTTAAATTCCTTACATATGCTTATTTATGACAATTTTTTTTTCACTTTATATCAATGTTTGCACTTTCCATCTCTCTCTCTCTTCCCCTCCCCACCCCCCGCAGTTTTCACTTTTTAATATCATTTAAAAAATGATCAAATATATATATATTTTAAGTTACACTACGTTAAATGGGTAAATTATACATACTTTTCTATTTTATTTGGAATCTTTAGTAATATAGATTGAGTTTTTGTGCACGCATGCAGGGAAATACAGGGTAGATCAAAAGTTGCTAAGTAATATTTAAAATTTATATTTTTAGAAAGCAAATGAAATTTGAAAGCACAGTTCTCACATTTTCATTATAGTCAAATTGATCTTTTTATACAAGTTGTTCGAAATAGTTGACTACTAAATTGCGAACTCTTCCCTCCCCCCCCCCTAGAAAACAGGAATTCTGCTTTTTCAGAATTTAGTGTCGCCACCAATGAAAAATAAAATATGCATATACATAAATATAGATAGTACAAAACATATCTGTTTTAAGACTTAAAATACACACTTTTGTGTTATATAAAATGTCGTCCTTTGCATACGCTGAAGAATTCCATATTTACAACCCAGTCTTAAACAACATCTATAGAAAAGTTTGCATTGGACATCACTATCGCGGAATAATACACAAACCCAGCAAAAAGCGATGTCGTCATTCAAGAAATTCGACAAAAAAAATCGAATATCTGATGATTCATATGCCTTTATTTGTTTGTAACATTAATATGGATACTGAAAAATAAATATAGTTTATAATAGCTCCATGTTTTATAAGAAATCTTTCATTTATATTTTTTCAAAATTCGGAAAATGTTATTTCACACAGATTAATAAAATAAAATTGCATTCTTTCAGATTTTTGATAGGAATTAAGCAAATGCAGAGAAAATAAGTCACACAAATATTCCTTAAAATACATTTTTATGGCAGACGATATCCTTGACATAACACGTATTTTCATTAATTTTTTTTTTCAGTTGTTACGATAAAATGGCAACAAAAACATATAGTAATCAACTATTTTTACTTTAATTTCTACTGAAATGGAGTACGTCAGTTGCCACCATTACAGAAATGGCATTAAAAACTGCAAAAAAAATTTATATATCAAAAATAAATTGAGTTGCAGTTTACAAGCAAACTGCATTTAAAGGTACTGTGTAAAAATTGAAAAATGTCCGATGTTTAGTTTTTAAAAATTGCAGTTGATTATCAGTATTTAACTGTACAATAATACACCTGATTCATTTTACGGGTGGCTTATGGTTAGGTGTAACGTTTTTTTTTTAGTGACGACATTTTAACAGCTGTCTGAAAGAAATAGCCTATCGAGGGCTAAAAAAATTAAGGAACAAGTGCGAGCATCCCGAAAGTCCAAAACCGTTATATCATATTACCGCAAAACTTAGAAAGTACCTAGTTTATCGAAAAATATACGAAAAATGAGAACCGCCTACTTATACCTCGACACTTCTCGCAATTGTTGTATCTTAACACTCTATCTACTGGCGGTACTTATAAGTACCATTAAAATAACTTGTTATAAAATTCATTTAATGCGTCGATTAGGTATAACACAGTTTAGAATGAGTTATAGATGCATTACTTTATCTTGTTCCAAAAGCATAATTGGTTACACAAAACAAAAATATTTTTAAAAGGATGATTTCTTTTTGATTTTTGCATATTTTCAGTTTTCTTGGCGTTAGGAGGAGGAAGCGGGGGGTCAATTCGGAAATATTTCTATATTTCTATTGTAAGAACATTATATTTGTACATTTCCTAATTCTACAAAATACTAAGAAGATTATTTAACCCTTTAGTGCGCAGCTTTGCATTGCAAACAACAGTGTTTTGAATTTAACAGATTTCTTTTTATTCGTATATACGTAATTCACACCAGAAAATTATAATAGCAATATTTTCTTTAATTAATAACAGACATTTCGTTTTTAAATAAAGCTAAATTAACCATTGAAACTTTCTGGTGTAAAGTGAGATTCTCTGAACTACGTAATTTCTAGAACGTATTCCATCATGGGAATTAAAGGGTTAAATATTAAGTTTTATAAAATAATTAACAATATAAAATAAGGCATTTGGGCACATACATATTAAAATATTTACTAATTTGCATTTTTTAGCGTAAAACAGCCGCACGACAGTAGTTTTTACTTATACTGCAGATGTGCAACAGAAGAAAAGATTGACCTATTATATGAAAAATGTGTCTCTGATTTTTTTTCATTATTTTTCCTGTGTAATAAGCCTCCCAGAGAATCATATATAATTTTTTCGAAATAAAATAAAAAATCGTGCATTTAAGGATTAAAATAAAAGATTTGAGTGGAGTTATAAATATTGCACAAAATCCCCATAAATTCAAATTAAATTAATCCTTCTGAATCCTTCAATCATTCTGAAATCCTTCTAAAAATTATTAAATGATTATGTAAATCTTTTAATGTAGTTTCAAAAATTCACGAAAATGCTTTAAAAGATAAAATTTTCATGCATTCATAATTCAGTACATAAAGAATTAAAGTTGTGATTTATTTAATTACACTCTTTTTATTAAATTTGACTAGGTTTTCATACGTATACGTGGATTATAGAAGATTCCCAGATTTCGTCAATATTGAACTTGAATGGGAATTTAAAAAATTAGCCAGCTATCGCAAAGTTAGCTTCATTTATAACGACTTAGTTTTGTCGCCAAATTTAGTGAAATTTCGCCAAGTATTGCGCATTTTGACAGTTTATGACTATCTAGATGGTTGGAACAAATTGTTACAACAATGAAAAAAAATGCGAGTTATTCAAACTGCAGTATATTGTTTCTACTGTCAAATTTCCCGAAAGTGGCGGAACATTTGGTTGAAAACCATACTAAAACTAGTCGGATGTGGCAATCCTAAAACGTTCTTCCATCTCATGCATGTTAATACTTCCTGAAAAATGTAGCATTGCAGCGCCACCGATTAGGTGATTTACACCAAAATCTAATCAGCAACAACTTATGTCAATTTCTAACTGAATCTGAAGCTTGATGAAAATCCTTGCATTCGTTTTTCAGATTCTGTTGCAGAAATCGTAAAAAATTCTGCATAGCAGCCCCATTTGGTGGGCGATTTAAACTAAAAACCAATCAGGACCAATCTATATCAGGGACTAACTGAATCTGAAGTTTGATGAAAATTTGTCCATTAGTTTTTGAGATAAAGCTATTGCGATAATCCTGAATAATGTAGTATAGCAGCGCCATCTGTTGGGCATTTACACGAAAAAGTAATCAGAAGCAACTTATATCAAATACTAACTGAATCTGAAGTTTTATAAAAATCCGTGCATTAGTTCTTGAGATATAGCTATTCCGGAAATCGTGAATAATGCAGCATAGCAGCGCCAACCGTTGGACGATTTGCACCAAAAAGTAATCAGCACCAATTTATATCAGGGACTAACAGAATCTAAAATTTTTATTGAATTCCGTTCATTAGTTCTTGAGATACAGCGTCCACAAAATTTGTGTCACATATAGACAGACAGACTCACAGGCAGATATTTGTAGAAACATGTTTTTCGGGATCTCTGACCCTTAAAATGTGTGAATCCGGCAAAAACCGAAATTCGAAAATTTTCACGAATACAACACTTTTCTCTTGTAAATATAAAAGAAAGTAAAAAATTGTTCTGCTCTTAAACAGTCATGCCATTAAAATAGCCAGACGTCTGATCCATATAAATTATTATTGTCGGAAAAGAATTGGAGAAGAGCAATATGTAAAAATACATAATCCTTTCACAGTTCGTTTCAAAGACATTACTGTTTGTGTAAATTTTATGTCTTTTCTTTGTTTTTTTCAGTTAATTTTAAATGCTCTCCTCTTTTTGTACTTCAAAATATTCAATTTTCACAAGTGTCTATAGAATGCATACTTTGAGACTAGAATGTCTTTTCCCTTTGCAAAGATACCAAAGAAGTTTAGTCAGAACTAATCTCCTTAATGTCGTCATTATTTGATGAAAATATAATATTTTTTGACATTTCAGGTTATTTTCTAGTCCCCACCGAATTTTTTAATCACCAAAGGAAAATAACGTTCACAACATTATATGATTCAATTTAAATTCGTGCTATATCTCTATTAGATTTATCACATTCCTTAAAAACTATGATTTCACCTTTCTCTTTTTTCAGAGTTTTGAGACTCATTATACGTGCAATTTAAAATTTGCTGCTAAGTAATGAAAGCTTCACCTGGAATTCTGTTTTAAAGTCGAGACCACTGAAGAGTCGCAAGTGACGTTACTTTTAATAAAAAATTGTGCGAATCAACTACAGCCGTGCTTAAAATTTGAAAAATATTTAATTGGATCTTGAAACTCTTAAAGAGTAAAAAAAAAAAAAAAAAATGCCTATTTTATATTTAAAAAGTAATTTTAAAAAGTATTTTTCTTTCTTACTCTCAAATTTTAGATAAGGAATCGCCTAGAATTTGTTCGCAAAAAAACTTGGGTGCGTTATTTCAGAAGTCAAATAAGTTTTTAAGGATTTTTATTATTATGTAATGCACTGTAAGAAAAACAAGACGGAAATTGTACGTCATACGTGGCAAATGAGGTGCGTTCGTACTATAACTAGTTTTAGAAATATTCAGATCTTGGTGCAATAGCTTTTGCACTCTTATGCAAAAATGCATGAATGCAAAATTTATTACGATTATATATATTTAATTCAGTAATACGGAAAAATATGACTCCATCTTAAATAGGACGTCGTCACCATGGCAACCTAGAATCATTACCTACCATGGGGTATCATTGAATGAATTACGTATGATAAGATTTAACAGAATGAAGAAAACTTTTATTAATATCTTTTTAAGTATTGATTCAATTTTCATAAAATTTGAAATGACTTGACAAAATTCTGCAGCAATTATATATATTAAATTTCAAATCATTCGGTTGGGTAGTTTTTGCGCTGTTATATGCGGACAGGTGGACGGATCAGACGATGACCATAGGTGCTACGTTTTTATATAATTACGAACGCGCGTAAAAAAAAGATTTTTTTTTAAATTTTAACGCTCACCATTCTCAAAATTGAAGATTCTAGTTGAGAAGAAAAAGAAAATAGGGGCTTCTATTTTAAACATTGATGAAAATGCGAGCTAAATATGAGGGCAGTTTGGAAAGAAACCTCCGTTTGGTTATAAATAAAAAACCCGCATAGAAAAAATATACCTGCGCCAAGCCCGGTTGTAAGTGGGATAATCAAAATCGTCCGATTTGAATTGATTCAAAAGTTCTTGGGTCGAGTGATTTTCATCTCTTCACTCACATGAAGAAGTGGCTTGCGTCGCATCACTTCGATGACCATGAAGACCAGGTGGCCGAATTTTATAAAGATGGAATTTGAAAATTAGTGAAACGCTATGAAAAATGGTTAAACTTAAATGGCGACTATGATGAAAAATAGTGAAAAACTATAGTTTTAAGATGTATGTATAGAAATAATTTTTTTTCGATGTAGGTTTCTTCCCGAACCACCCTTATATTGTAATTGAGAGCTTAACATGGGGAACATTAGTGACTTTATCCAATTACAGATAATACGAGATTTCAATTTATATTTCGTGGATTTAACCCGGAATCCCCACCATTGTGTCTTAGGGACTCAATTTGCAAATAATTCACAATGCGCAAAAAATTGAAGACGTAACATAGGGGTTTAATTTACATGTATACTCGTAAGTTACTGTACTAGACCCAGGTAGAGTAACCACGATTCACATATAATGATAATCAACAGATGAAATTTGAAACTAAGTATTTGGCAACTACAACTTTCCATTGAGATTTTAAACAATCAAAACTATATAGTTTTCTGTAACATTGTAACACCTGTTTGAAATGGTTCTTAAAAATTTCGAAATATTTCAAGTTTTAAAAGATAAAACTATGCTATGAAGGAAAATTCTCTTCTTTCACTTATACGAAGCGTAATAATTTTTCTTCAGATAGATACTAAAGAATTACCTTGTAAAATAAAATATTGCTTTTGTTTGGAGCACATTTTCTTCCCAGAGCTTCTCGCTGACATATTAATATATTTTCTCCCTTGTAAATGTTTATTTTGCTCTCCTAATACAAAAACACATTAACGATCTTTTAAAGCTGCGTAAATAAAGGCAGCGGATATTTTAAAGAGTCCTCTTTGACAAGTTTTCGAAAAATGGTATAAAGTCGTCTTCCTGCTCAGAGGAGAGCTGCTTCCGGCTGATGAGCTTGTTAGAAAACAATTACGTGCGGTGATCAAAATCCAAGATAAGCAGAGCTGCGCGAATCTTTTGTGGTGCCTTTTACGATTAGCAATAATACTGATATCTCTGTAGTTTCTCTTTGGCAGTCAGTGGAACTCTAAATTTCTCTGTCATAGACGCCGGCAAGGTGGGTTTAGGGGAGAGCCATTGCGCCCCCCTGGGTTTTGAAATTTAATGAACAAAATTTCTGAAGCTTTTGAAACTTTTTTTTTTTTTGTAAAATATATTTATTTGAAAAGTGACCTAAAATAATTAAACACGAGAGAAAAATAAATAAAGAATTTTTGCTTCGTGCCGCAAAAGTTTCAATCCTGATTTTTGACATCCGTGTGTTTAAAAAATATATATCTAAAATGGGGGTTCAAGGAAGGTAAAACAGTTATATAATAAGATTATTTTTTCTTAATTGTTAAATTTCTGTGTAGCTTTCTGCGGACCACCAGCACATCTGTTTCGAAATCTCTCCTCTTCCCGTATTTCGTTCTGCTAACGCCTATGCTCACTTATTAATATATTTTCTTCCTTGTAAATGCTTATTTTGCTCTTAATAATACAAAAATACATTAATGATCTTTTAAAACTTATTAAATAAAGGCAGCGAATATTGTAGAGTCTTATTTGACAAGTTGTCAAATAATCGAATAAAGTCTCATTCCTGTTCAGAGAAGAGCTGCTTCCGCACGAGCTATCGGATGCGCTTCCATAGGATAGCCTACAAAGTTACCCGTTGGGGCACGGTAGAAAGCAGAGGTTTCGTCTCCCGTTGTAACGATTAAAGTTTGCTTTGTATCTCAGCCCAAAATTTATATTTCTTTTGATGCATCTGAGCAATTGCTTCGTTTCATATCGTTTAAGATTTCCTGCCCTTTTAAGCCTCGTTTAAGATTACGCCATTCATTTGGCACAAAAATTGTATCTAGTTCAGTTCCGCTGTGCATGAACCTTGAGTGTGCTACGCGGCCAGCCTCTTGGCAACGTAAATATCATCTAACTAGCCGCCCTCGGCGACCAGTTTGGTCGCAAATAAATGCAATGTTAAGCATTGTATCATGTTACTTTTATTCATAATTTAATTTACTTTTTCAATCCTTCGCTATATCCAAAGATTCTGATAGAAAACCAAGAACTCGGTATATTTATGTTAGCCGGACGCAGGAGTTAAACTGCCAAATATTGTTCCTGTCGCATTTTTTTTGTATTTCATTAATTTCATTTATAATATAATCCTTTCATTCATTTTATTTAAAATACACAACTTTAATTTTAAACTGAAACATTTAAATTCATGGCTTTTAATTATTTCTTTAAAAAAAAAAGAAAAAAAAGCAAAATTATAAATGATACCATAAGCCATGACATTTAATTTGAACATCAAAGCATTGTTTTAATTTACCAGGCGAGAAACAAAAAATGCTAACTGGCGAATTAAAAAATGCTATTGGCGAGATTTTTATACCCGGCTATTATAAGAAGTACAGAGAATTCTTTGCGATCATGGCAACAACTTTTATGTTAGTTTTATTCGAAAAAATAATTTTGATTAAAAATGGCCGCGCATATGAAAAGCGTAATTGTTTATGAAAGTCACATGACTTGAACTATTATAACATAGATGAAATGATGGCGATGGAACATTTGGCGATTAATCACCTGCGCCAAGTACCAAAATGGCCACCTGGCATGTAAAAAGCGAAGTGGTCAGCCCGGAACTGTTGATGACAGTCACATGACTTAGGCTATTATTATAGAGATGCCAACAACTCATGGTGTTTTGTTCCACATTAACATTGTCCCCTGTTTTAAGTCTCGTGACATATACTGGCTGCTTGTCAATGGAGAAATGCCATACGTTGATCCGACGAATCTTGCCCTTCAAAAGGTGCATTTCAACTCGTAGTACTAAGGGATAACCTAGTAGGTAACCCGAGACTTTTCTGAGTACTTTCAATGAAACAAAAAGCACGTCAAAATATGCATAATTGTCAATCCCTTGAGTGATGATTTGTTGAAATTTTGCAATTTCAGAAAAATGGCGGACTGTGAAATTTAATATATCACTTTTGAACAAGAAAACTTTTATTAATATCTTTTTAAGTTTTGAATCGATTTTCATCAAATTTGAAATGACTCGACAAAATTCTGCAACTATTATATATATTAAATTTCAAACCATTCGGCTGGGTAGTTTTTGCGCTGTTATATGCGGACAGACGGACAGACAGGCGGACGGAATAGATGACGACTATAGGTGCTACATATTTTTATAATTACGAACGCACCTAAAAACAGATGTTAGTGTATTAAATATGAGTTCGGGCATCTTTTTTGGATCACGTAAGTGTGGCAGATTTCTCTGCAACACATCGGTTTCCGTCCACCGTTACTCAAAATCTACTTTGAACAAGTAAATTCATTATTTTAATTCTTTTTCCTAAAACAATTCATAGTTCTACATTCATATATTTATTTTTTCTTTCTCCTTTCACAATGAACTTTACTCAACACGTATAAAGATTTATAATTTCATATTTTTTTCCACTTATTCAAAATTCTCATTCTCGCTTTCATATTTTTTTTTTCTTTCTTAACGTTTTTTGTTAAAAGCAATCAAGGACACATATATACCTCCGTACATCTGCACTTTTTTTAACGGTTCATTTTCTTTATCGTATTTTATCTGCGTTTTAAATAAACCACTCTTATTTCCTATTAGAATTTGACGGGTAAAATGAAATAAAGAAAAAAGTATTCATTGGAATTGCGATTTCAAATTATATTTCATTTATCATTATGCCTTCTACATGTTACATATATTTGTTAAAGATTTCACAATCACAATCACATTTAACTGCAATCTGTTGTTAAAGTAAACAAAGCCAGACTTTATGTCGCACTTATTCTTGAAACATGTAGGGGTTGCTTCACATCCTGTGGGTGCGCTGAAAGGGGGGCTGCCATATTATTTGTCTGCTAAACCTGCCGCCAATGCTTTGTCTCTATAATCCCGGCATCAAAAACTATGTTAGTTTGCGATAATGCAATATGCCAAGTCATGTGATTTAGTACGGATTAAGTTCAGTTGGCTCCCGACCCCTCTGCTGTAAGGTTCGTGAAAGGACAGCCGTTGTTTTTCCTGTGTTGTGACGTTATGGAGCACTTTGTCATGGATAAATATACTTCTACATAGCTTCATATCTGAGGCTACTTTTTTAACGAAGTGTCTTTTCCATTTGAGAATTAATAAACAGTGACTGTACTTTTACCTATAATATTGGAGTTTTTTTTATCTCACCAGTTCATCGAACCCGTGAATCACCGCTGCATGCAGAATCAAACGCCTCCATAAGTATTTAGGATTCTTCCTCACAGTAAGAGCCCGAATAATTTTGTGTCATCTGATCCTTAATTTCATTTTTTCAATTCCTACTATTAGTTCACACTCTCCCTATATATCTTGTTCAAATTTTCAAACGTTAATAAAATACTTATTGTTCATCCACTCAAGTTCAAATACATTTTTTTAAACTTGTAGTGGATGACACTTGATGTCAGTACAGTTTCTTCAAATATTAATTGATTAATTAAATTTAATTAATGAATTTTAGTTTTATATAGGAGAAAAAATGGCAGCCATTGGTTATTGAACAACATTTAATGCATCAAGGGGGGGGGGGGGGTGTTACCATACGGGAACACTGTTTTGTTGCCAAATAACGCCAAGTTTATCGCCAACTTTGCGATATATCGCCAAATTTGGTGACCAAAATGAGTCACCAAAAGTGACGCCAACTTGTCGATATCTCTAATATTTTTCCAAATTCCTATAGACTATATAAACCAATAGGGTTTACTTCCTTATAGAAAATCAACAAATTCAGATACTTTAATGCAACAAAAACTAATATTAGCTTAAGGTTTATAATATTACTAATATTAGCTTTTATTATATAAATTTTTTCTTTGATGACCTAAGTAGGAATTGACTTAAAATGTTTTTTTTTATATTACTTGTTTGCTATTTATACTCAACCACTCTCAGAAATCTACAAGAGTCACACTTCTTATTCTTTTAAAATATCATTGTACGACTATGGCAGGAAAACATCAGCATTCTTTTCCAGTAATTCTAGAAAATCACTTCAAACAGAAATTGAGGATAGACAAGGGATAGCCAAAGACTTCTTTATTTTACTAACACTGACAATGCAAAGGCATCATGAAATCTGATAGAAAGTTCTCACTTTATCTCTTCAATAACAATCCAATCTCATTTCAAACTTTTTTTTAAAAGGATTGTAAAACACGTTAAGAAATTTAGAATACACTTTTGTTTCTCTCAAAGAAAATTTTTCCTGCTTTTTCAATTTGCAAATATAATCGTCTATTTGAATATTAAAAAGAAATGTTAATTTTAATATATATATATATATTTTTTTTAGCCCGAGTCCCAAGACCGGCCAAATTTTAAAGGATTGTAGAACACGTTAAGAAATTTAGAATACACTCTTGTTTCTCTCAAAGAAAAATTTTCCTGCTTTTTACCCGAGTAAGAAGGGTTATGTGTTTCACGCGTATCTGTCTATGTGGATTTCTTTAAACCCTCGAAACATCCCAACGGCTGGATTGGATTTTAATAAATGAAGTCTCTATCAATTCGTTTTAACGGCCCGGTGGTTATAAGCTAGGGTCTGTTTTTATAAATTCAAAATGGTGGCCGTAAAATACAAAATGGCGGTGGAGACGAAAAAAAAATTACGCACTCTATTGAGTGGCATATCATTGGATAGGTCTTTCAAAATGAAGACGATGTTTCATTCTGCGTTAAAATATTATACAACCTGGAAGTTGTGTATGTAGAATCTCTAGCTTTACTGCAACTCTAACCATCATAGACATCTATAGACCTCATCAAAACAGTGTTTATAGATAGGAACTGACAATTAAACACAACTTAAAAGTCATCAATACAAGTAAAAAAAAGAAAAAAAAAAAGGTAAGTAATATAAACAAGTAATATAAAAAAAATATTTTATGTCAATTCCTACTTAGGTCAATAAGAGAATTTAATTTCTCCCATTCTTCTTTACTGTTGAGTGGCGCTTAAGTGCCTTGATCAAGAAGAGGGCTCTCTCGGTCTTAAAAATACCTTGATGAAGACGAGGGCTCTCTCCATTATTGAAAATTAAATAATTTAATTAATGAATTAATATTTAAAAAAAACTGGATTAACATCAAGTGTCATCCACTACAAGTTAAAAAAAAATTATTTGAGCATGATTGGATGAATAATAAGTATTTTATTAACGATTGAAAATTTGAACAAGATATATATAGCGAGAGTGTGAGCTAATAGTAGGAATTGAAAACAAAATAGTTTTACATTGATGAGAAATAATTAATTAGTTCGCTTTTTACGCAGTCGGGTTTTTTGATTTTTTAAATTTAATTGTTTATTCAATTTGTAAATAAAATCGCCTATTTGAATATTAAAAAGGAATGTTAATTTTAATGTATTATTTTTTTTTTTTTGAGTCCGAGTCCCAAGACAGTCATAAAATTTGTACCCGAGCCCGTTTCGGACTTGAGCTCTGGCTGAGCATGTCAGTTCTCTAATCTGTGTATGTGTGTGTGTGTGTGCGCGCGCGCGCGTTATACAGGATGTTCACTCTCAACGTGTATGATGGCTAATTCCTAAACCGTTAGTCATAGACATATGTTTACAGTTACAAAAATGTTTTAAATGAGGTAAATAAGTATTTAAAAAGCGATTTGGGTCAATAAGAACATTTCTTAAAAAAAAAAAAAAAGAAGTTTAATTTTTTATGCTGTCCCCCGGTGTTATAAGTTATATTCAGTAAAAATATCCTTTTACACTAAGAAGAAAGAAAAAAAACCTCCCATTGTTCTACGATTAAAACTTCCCAAGCTATAGTCGTTTAAAGTTGAAGCCTCTTTTTTGTTACGTAATAGGGGTCATTCACAAATTTACTAGAAATGTAAATAATCGCCAGATAAAAAAAAAAAAAAAAAAAAAAAAAAAAAAGCAATTTAACAAATTACAACGACCATTTGGAAAATGATTTTTTTCAAAGACTAAAATTTAAGACCTAAAAAATCGCACGGAGTTGATCATACATCACGTACGCCATGAATTAAACATTAATAGTGTTATTGCACGTAAAAATTGCAAGCTACAAAAATCGCCTGCGACCCGTTAGATTTCTTAAAACTTACGTATTATCCACCTGAAACTTACGTCTTATCCAAGCATTTCATTGGCTGTTCGGGAAAAAGCTTTTCCACCGTTAAAATCTGACGACCCATTTTAAATGAAATTTCATTCTTAAACTTCTAAACATCCCACAATATTACTTTTTACACCGTCGTATAGAGAAAAAAATGTACTTTTAAATGCAATTTGTTTGAAAGCTGTATCTCAATTTGTTTCTGAGTTATTAATTTTTTTTTGTAGTTTTTATTACTTTTTTGTCATAGTGACAACAGAAGTATCCATCTCTGTTGAAAGTAAAGGGAAATACAGATTACTGTTTAGACTAATCAGAAAACGAATAAAATGCGGATTCAACCAATAAAAAGCTTCAGATATGCTTTTGATTTCCTACCCTGACGAGAACAATAACCATTTTTCCAAATGGTTAAAAAAAATAAATAATTGAGAGTAAAATTTACATTACAATATAAATTTTAAATCTATTTTCTTACTGACATACTAAAGCAAAATATACAACTTATATTTAAAATATAGGAAAAAAAACAGAATTTTTGTTAAATGAAATGATGAAAAGAAACATTGTCATTTCCGTACAAAATAAAACATACCTTAAAATATAATTATTTTAACAAATCTGAAACTTAATAAAAATTAAGACTATCGAATACTTTTACGATGTGACTACTTTAAGTTAAAGTACAGATATACTCAAAATAAATTCCTCTAATACTTTAAGCACTTTGCGTACAATCCCTCGAAGGATGGCCTAACTCATTTGTGTTCAGAAGCAGAATATTTGTATAAACCATGCTATTCAAAGTTTCATAACTTGGTCAATTTTAGTGTTAGACGAATGGGACATTTTTTGTCCTCCTAGTTAGCGTAATAGGAAATTCTTTACTAAATATCACTTATAGGACCGGGGGTCGGTATAAAAATGAAATTTCGTAACTATTTAAGAAATTTTTTTATTGATCCAAACGGTTTTAGAAGTAATTTTTTACCTCATTAAAAATTTTCTGTAACTGGAACTGCGTGGAAGTATAACTGATGGTTTAGGAATTAGCCATTGGACACCGTTGACAGTGGACACCCTGTATACTAGAAAGATTATTTATCCCTCAAGACTACCCCTTTCTCCTACACACTTATCTAATGAATGGATCTGAAATTGTCTCGCCGTTCAAGTTTTCCGACAATGAACCTACATCCGAAAGCAGTAGTAACAAGAAAGAAAAATCATGCGTCAAGCATAGATTATGAAACACTTCCCAACACACTTAGAATAATGTAACAAAATTTCATAGTTTAATAAGTTAAAATATTATGTCTAATTCAACCATATGGAAAATCATAACACATTTAAAAACCCAATTTCAGCAGTTTCCGTCTACAATCATAAAATTATCCGAATACTTTGAGCAACACTGTATATGATTAAAACAGTTAAATTTAAAAGCGCAAGCCGAAATGGAAAACGCATTTCAGAAATTATTACTCAAAGACAGTATTGTAACCGATTCCTTTTGTGTTTCCTTGTAAATGAACGACAAATGTTATGAATAGGGGAGACCGGGGCTAGTAGGCGCAGTTTTTAGTTATTGATTTTTATTATCTTTTTATTTAAGTTTTTTAACAAATTTTAACTGCACTTTTAAAGAACAGGCATTTGGCTATAAATACCCGGAGTTTTGAGTTTGTAGCTTTTGTAGTTTATGTTTAGCGGAAGCCTAAAGTAAAAGGAAAATTGTGCGCCAACCTACCCCGTCACGGGGGAAGTTGCCTATACCTATGGGGTAAGTTGGCACACGCTTCATAAAAATTTAAATGAAACTGAAATAAGACACGCAGTTAAGAGAAATCAATTTCATTATTACCATTAAGTTTAAACAAAGGCGTTCAGGGCTTGAATTTCAGGGCGGGATGGCGGGATTCGCGCCCAACATCTTCAAATCCCGCCCAAAAGAATAACGTGGGCGGGAGGTTCCCGTCCAAAAAATTTCTCTCTTTTCTGGAAAATTTTCCATTTTGAAACTATGATCAACTCCCGCGAACGCCTTGCGAATTCGTTATATTTTCGTGCGACTGATTGACACATTTTTGCGAGTTTTTTACCGCGAAAGATCGTTGAAATTGTTTTTTCCCGCGACCGATAGACAAATTTCACTTTTTTTTTTCGAGATCGGTTGACAAGTTTCGCGTTACTTTCCACGAGCGATTGGCGATTTCAAAGGTGATTCCGTTCCGAATTTTCCGAAAATTATGAAAAATCGGTCATGAATTCGGACATAAATTCGCGATATTTTTCTGTTATTTTTTTAACAGAAAAATATCGCGAATTTCGACAAATGATCGCTGAAAAAATAAATTTCGTCAGTTGTTCGCAGAAGAAAATCGGCAATTTCATCGCAAAGGATCGCAGAAAAACGCAAATTTAGGCAAAAGATCGCGGGGGAAAACGCGAAATTCATCTAAGGATCGTGAAAAAAACGCAAATTTCGGTAAAGGATCGCGGAAAAAACA
The DNA here is from genome assembly GCA_963932465.1 of Maratus speciosus. Lineage (NCBI taxonomy): Eukaryota > Metazoa > Arthropoda > Arachnida > Araneae > Salticidae > Maratus > Maratus speciosus. Next base: position 442,053,681 of record OZ010792.1, on the reverse strand, counting down.
AGAGTTTCGGCAAAGAATCGCAAAAATTACAAATTTCGGCAAAGGATCGCGCAAAAAACGCGAATTTAGTCAAATGGCCGCTGGAAAAAACGCGAATTTTATCAAAAGATTGCAAAAAACGCAAATTTTATCTAAACATTGGAAAAAAACCCTCAAATTTTATCTAAAGGTCGCCAGAAACCGCAAATTCCGTCGAAGAAAAAACGAAATCGCGGAAAAAACGAATTTCGACAAAAGATCGCCGAAAAAACCCGAATTTTGTCAAAGGATCGCAGGAAAAAACTCGAATTTCGTCAAAGGATCGCGGAAAGACGCGAATTTCGTTAAGGGATCACAGCTTGAACTGATCAAGGGATCAAGGAAGGGATCATCCTTGAACGAAAATTTCGTCAAAGGATCGCGGAAAAAACGCAAATTTCGTCAAAGGATCGCGGAAAACGTAAATTTAAGAAGAAAAACGCGGAATTCATCTAAGGATTGCGAAAAAAACGCAAATTTCGGTAAAGGATCGCGAAAAAAAACAAGAGTTTCGGCAAAGGATCGCGGAATAAACACATTTTTTAAAAAGATCGCGGAATAAACGCGAATTTAGTCAAATGGTCGCTGGAAAAAACGCGAATTTTATCAAAAGATTGCAAAAATCGCAAATTTTATCTAAACATTGGGGAAAACCCCCTCAAATTTTATCTAAAGATCGCCAAAAACCGCAAATTCCGTCAAAGGATCGCGGAAAAAACCGAAATTTCGTCAAAAGATAGCCAAAAAAACCCGAATTTCGTCAAAGGATCGCGGGAAAAAAAACGAGAATTTCGTCAAAGGATCGCGGAAAGACGCGAATTTCAAAGGATCGCGGAAAAACGCGAATTTCGTTTAAGGATCGTGGAAAAACACTATTTCCGTCAAAGGATCTCGGAAAAAACGCGAACTTGATCAAATGATCGCGGAAAAAAGCGAATTGCGTTAAATGATCACGGAAAAAGCGAAACTTCGCCAAAGGATCGCGGAAAAAAGCGCAAATTTCGTCAAAGGATCGCGGAAAAACGCAAATTTCGTCAAAGGATCGCAGGAAAAAAAGGCGAGTCTCTTTAGAAAAAACAGCACACAAATATCTATGTTATGATAGGTATAGTTTTTAATCTGAAATACTATACTGAACAAACTTTTGAAAAAGTGGGTTTAACCGGAACCTAACTTGCAGGAATCTACACTCAGCCTGAAATCAAACCAAACCAAAAGAAAAAGTTTACTCGACCTGCAATAAAAAATGATTAGTGCCGGGAGAGGATTTCCGAATCCCTTTCCATCCCCTGCTGTGAAACAGAAAATTTGTTGTGAATTTCAGATTTTTAAAAAAAAAATCAGAATCAGCCGAAAATTTAACGGTTACTTTCTGCGACAGACTGACGAAATTCACAGTTTTATCCCACGGCAGATCGGCGAATTTTACTATTTTATCCTGCAATCAATCGACGAATGTCACGATATTCTTCCCTCGACCGATCTAGAAAATTTACGGTTTTTTTTTTTTTACGCCTGATTGGCATATTTCACAATATTTTTTCCTACGGCAGAAAAAGGAAAATATCCAAAAGTGTGTGCCAAAAAAGGAAAATATCCAAAAGTGTGTGCCAAAAAAGGACAGTAAATGTCACCGTGTGTTGCGCTCTGCCAAATTGGCCTAGATTCAGTACTAAGCAAAAATAAGATTAGAAGGACTGCAAAGATCTCGTGATGCACATGAAAGAAAAATTCCGAGCTCCACTTAAACATATTTAGAAACATCAAACTAGTCGATCCTTGCAATTCACTGAAATTAGGACTTAACAATTTAAAGTTAACCTACATTTCTCGTGTAATAGAATAAATGAATCAACAGTTTCCATTTCAAACTTTGGACTTCGTTTAAAATTTAAATGCATAGAAGCTTGTTCAAAGAAAATACCAGGGAATCGGGTTTTGACTATAACTCCATTAAAGATCTAATAAAACAATTTCGTTCAGAAATGGATATTGATGATGCTATCACCGAATATACATTGTTCATGCAAGTAGTTAAAAATGAAGGCACATCAGATATTCCAAAGTTTTCTGAAAATATTTTAAGCGAAAATAACCATATTTTCCAATAATTTCCAAAGTTATAAATGTTGTGCTTGTACTATCTGTCACAAGTTTTACCTTGTGAAAGCAGATTCAGGGCCCAAAATCGAATAAAAAATCTAAATTCAGAATTTCATTTAAAAACCCCATTATTGAAGACCCATAGAATTTGGTTCAAAGTTGAAAAATAGACTGTATAAAATCTTTACATTCTTCTTTTTAAATAAAAAGCATTTTACATAATTATTCTGAGTTGTTGATTTAAATTGCTTCAATGGTATTTTGTCATATCTGTATTAATGTAATTCTTTAAATAGCATGTAAAATAACAGTGAGTTTTAAAGATTTTTTTTCTCCCTTCCAAATAGCTCAACTCCCCTCCATTTATAATTGTTGGTAGGGAGACTCCCCTCCTCGGAAAAATTGAATTTCAAGCCCTGGCGTTATCGCAGTACAATGTAAATTCTGAATTATACAGACATAAAAATAATGAATAAAACAATAACATTGAGTAACTTCTATCCTACTCGATATCATCATCAGCGCTATAGTTTTTACAAATAAAAAATCGAGTGTCTCCGTTTTGGCAAGCCTCATGTGCCCAAAATCTTGCATTGCAACAACTTTTATTTTCGTTTGCTGTATTTGAAGCTACCAGCACACACAAGACCAACTTGCCCCGTGTTAAATGCGCCTACTAGCCCCATAATAAATTTCTTCACAAAAGGGAGACGTAACGTTCTAATAATAAATAATCCAAGTAAATCGTATATGGGGTAGGCACAGTTAATTATACACAAAGAAAAACTGCACAAATTAAATCGCAATTATTCAGATAAGTATTAAAAATTAGAAAAAGAATGAAGCAATAAAAAATTACTTATGAGTGCAAAAAACAGGAAAATCGTAATAAATATCCACTGCACGTACGTAACGGTGCAAAACTACGATGACGTTTGTAAAAAGCAATAAGAAATGTACTCTCTGACTGGTTGCGCAATCTATCCAAAAACAGGCGATTTATGAGGACTGTGCCTACTTACACCTGTAGCCAACTATCCCCGGTCTCCCCTACCCTATTCTGTCGTAATCATCTTGGAGTGAAATTCAGTGATTTATATAAGTTTCAATACATTTAAAACAGCGTAATGTCATTAAAATACTCTGCAAACGATTTACCCCCCTATACCATAATGTAATGGAATTCTTTTGGTTAGCCCTGTAAATGAAATATTAATCCCATATACTTCATATGCAATACCAAACGTGGGTAGGTGACCTTATATTTGAATTATAAATTGCATAAAACCCCGAGTCTATTTACGGGAGTTAGAGCGTGGACAGACGGACAGACAAACCGAATGCATAAACACTTCTCAACTTTGTTGGAAAGTGTTAAAAATTCATGTAGTGAAATAGCTGATGTACGGGAGATATATGCATGAATACGGAGATATGTGTATGAGGAATGAATATTAATGTGAAGAATAAATTAAATTAAACTAAATCATGTTTGGTAAATTTCCTAATATTTTCCTTCTTTCAGCTTTTATTGTGTGTTATATTCGAGTCGAAAACCCCTCCAAAAAATCCTTATTTAAGCGGCTAAAAATTAAGGTGCGCCTTAGATTCGAATAAATGTGGTATTTTGTGAAAATTAGTTGTTGCTAATTGGTTGTTGTAAATTAAACTAAATCATATTTGATAAATTTTCTAATATTTTTCTTTTTCAAATTTAATTTTATTATGTGTTAAATACGAGTTAAAAAAAATCCTTCTCCGATGCTAAAAATTAAGGTTTGTCTTAGATTTTTATAAATGCGTTATTTTATTAAAATTAGTTGTTGCTATCCAAATTTTAACAGTTATTTCACATTTTAAACATACAAACGTTTTAATAGACAGAAACATTTTAATTCTGGCAAATCCATGATTAGATGCTATTCCTTAACAGCTGGTACACATACCTTTTTCATATGATTATTTGAAGGTAATGGTACGATATTTTTTATACGATTAGTACTGGGGCTTTAAAATTTTTTTTCAGAACTGTGCATTTCCTTATTAATTTTAAAATTTTCTATCTTTTTTAATATTAAAAAAATCTAATTAAGGATTTATAAAAAAAAATATGGATAAAAACGGAATCATTTATGTATCAGAAGTACTGAAAACTGTTCGAATGTAACTAAATTCAAACATTTGAACTCACATACTAACTTCTCTGTATTTGTTTGTATTTTTCAAATTTGCTGTCGTCATTCACATTTAGGTCCGCGATGCTAATATCTAACTCGAAATTAATAATGATTTAAGACTGACGTTTTAGGTATTACTGATATTCCGATTACACGAGTTAGCTGATAGTTTTAATATTGCATTCCATCATGCCAAATAGTAAGGCGCTATGCACTTTACAGTTTTTGATGGATGAATGCATTTAGTTGCATGAGAATTCCAAAGTAAATGCTATCGGAGTATAGTACGTTTATCACTTATTTCCCTGAGAAACAAATTTTAACTATTTTTTTATTTTTTAAATCAAGGTTTCTAAAACTATGGTACGTGTACCAGTTCTGGTACGCGAGCCTTCAAATACTAGTATGGAAAAGACATACAAACAATTATTATAAAAATAAAAACATCATTATTTTCATAATTACTATACGACACTATTTCATATTTGTACAATCGTCTCCTGTTTTTTCCATATTCATCAGATATATAATGAGATATATTGTTCAAAAAATACTGTTTTTCCCTTCAGAAAATTGTATAGGAACTTTTAAACACTACATTGCAATAAACAATTAAATTTAAAAAATAAAAAAAACGACTACGTAAAAAGCGAACTAATTAATTATTTCTCATCAATGTGAAACTATTTTTTTTTTCAATTCCTACTATTAGCTCTCACTCTCTCTATATATATATCTTGTTCAAATTTTCAATCGTTAATAAAATACTTATTATTCATCCATTCAAGCTCAAATAAATTTTTTAAACTTGTAGTGGATGACACTTGATGTTAATCCAGTTTTTTTCAAATATTAATTCACTAATTAAATTAAATTAATTAATTTTCAATAATCGAGAGAGCCCTCTTCTTGATCAAGATAGTTTAAGATCGAGAGAGCCCTCTTCATGATCAAGGCATTTTAAGCGCCACTCAAAAGGAAAGAAGAATGGGAGAAAAAAATTATCTTATTGACCTAAGTAGGAATTGACTTAAAATATTTTTTTTATATTATTTGTTTATCTTACTTACCAATTTTTTTTTATTTACTTGTATTGATGACTTTTAAGTTGTCTTTAATTGTTAGTTTCTATCTATAAACACTGTTTTGATGAGGCTTATAGATGTCTATGAAGGTTAGAGTTGCAGTAAAACTAGAGATCCTATCTACACAACTTTTAGGTTGTGCAATATCTATACGGAGCATCTGACTGTAAAATAGTCAATGAAACATCGTCTTCATTTTGAAAGACCTATCGAATGATATGCCACTCAATAGGGTGCGTAATTTTTTTTCGTCCCTACCGCCATTTTGTATTTTACGGCCGCCATTTTGAATTTATAAAAACAAAACTTAGCCGATAACCATCGAACGGTTAAGACGAATCGATAGAGACCCCATTCATTAAAATCCATCCAGCCGTTGGGATGTTTCGAGGGTATAAAGAAATCCACATACCCAGATACGCGTGAAACACATAACTCTTCTTGTCAGCCGGGTAAAAAGTGTTAAATTCTCAATATACCAATAACTTAAAAAAAATTGAAATGAAAAAAAAAATTCCTTCTTCTTTTTCATTTTTCATATTTGAAAACAGCTTTTTTATACTTTATTCAGATTACTTTTTCTATAAATCTAAGTATCGGATATTTGATTAGTCCATTAGATCAGCAGGAAAAAGTATATATATTAGTGAATGTATATGCAAAAAATGTGGAAAAATAACATGTTTTTAATATCATATACAGTGTGTCCACGTATAACCTGACCGACCTTTATTTTCGCAACCGTTGGTCCTAGATGCATACTTCCAATTACAAAAATTGTTTAAATAAGGCAAAGAATTATCTTTAAAGCGATTTGGGTGAAGAAAAATATTTATTAAAAAAATTACGAAATTTAAATTTTTATACGATCCCCCGGTCCTATAAGTGATATTTATTAAAAAATTACTGTTACACTAACAAGTAAGACAGAGAAAGTCCCATTCTTCTAACATTAAAAATGACCGAGTTATGAAACTTTGAAATGCATGACTTATACCACTTTTTTGCATATCAAAACAGATGATTTCGACCATGCTTGCAGGGGTCGTATATAAAGTACTTAAACTTACTTCAAGGTATCTGCGGTTTGAAAGAAATCGTACAACTATTACGATTCTGTTAACTTTACTAGATAAGTTTCAGATTAATTAAAATAATTGTATTTTAACATATGTTGTATTTTGTAAGGATTTGAGGCTATGATTTCTTTTAACAAAAATTATGTTTTTTTCATAAGGTTTTATTTAACTTGCAACGATCATCTTTCCTATTTAAAATTTGTACTCGAACTTTAACTGACTTTCAAACGTCCGATCGAAGTTAAAATTTTACATACTGACTTAAATCCGATTACAATGTAATATTATTATGATTTTCGACGCTTACCATCTTATACATACTTATATTGAGGATAACACAAAAAAACTCGGATAGATTACTGTCAACAAGTTTAAGAAATGGTTTTAGATTGGATAACATAAACATGCGATGGTTGTGTTTTTTAACTTTTATAATTACATTTTATGTATTTTTTAACGCTAAATAAAAAAATTACCATCACTTTTAACCATCATGTCAAGATTTTTCGCAAATCGTAAATTTTAAGGTTAAAAAATAGCGAAAAATCTGATATTAAAAAATAGATGTAAGACTATTTTATTCAGTTTAATTTTATTTAATTCAATAATTTATTCAATTTTGTGACTCATACTGGGTTTCTTACAGCTCAGGGGTCCGATGAGGTTGTGAAGGGAGGGGTGATCAATTTTAACTTTGAGCTTTTTAGCTTTGAAATTTGCGATTTGAGAAAAATCCTGAAGTGATGGTTCAAAATGAAGGTCATTTTCGGATTCAGCGCTAAAAAATACATATGAATCAATTTTTAAAAGCTAAAAAACGTGGCACAACCCAAAATTTGAAAGACGGTGTAATCTAAAAGCATTTTAAAATATGTATCATTTTTGTAAAGAATTGAGGCTGTTGTTTTTCATCCTTTTATTTAACAAAAATTCTGTTATTTTTATCCTCTTATATGTTCAGTACAAATTGTACATTTTGCAGTAATATGATTAAAGATTTCAAATTTATATTGCAATGCTAATTTCACTCGCAATCATTTCTTAATATATCTGACGATAATTATATTTCTACTAAATTTGTGAATGACCCCTGATTTGCAGCAAAAAATATGCTCCAACATTAAACAGCTATTACTCGGTCAATTTTAATGGTAGAATAACGGGACTTTTTGGCCTTACTTGTCAGTATAACAGGAAAATTTTACTAAATATAACTTATAGGACCGGGAGACCGTATAAAAATTTAGATTATGTAATTCTTCGCTAAATTGTTTTTTCGCTCCAAACTTTTTTATCTGAACTCTGCGCCTAATTTTAACCACTTTTGTAATTGGAAGTATGCATCTAGGACCAACAGTTGCGAAAAAAAAGGTCGGTCAGGTTACACGTGGACACACTGTATATATATTTTTTAAAGTTGCAAACATATGGAAAATCCGATACTTAGTTATCACTTTTTTCATCAGTTTATGCTTTAAAAAATTTTTCAGACAATTTTCTTAATTATTCTAGAAGCTTTACCATTTCAATTAAAATGAAAATACAAAGAATGGCGAACTGAGAAAAATGAGTTTAAACATTTTACTTACATATAAATGATATTAAATTTCATCTTTATGACATAAGTATGTATCTCCTTTATTATTTATCGAATCGTTCCGAAATTTGGACAGAATGTTCTATGAATACCAAGGCTCATTTAAAATAAAAATATGAAATTCGACATTTTTGTCATTTTTTATCAAAATAACAGGTACTAAGTCACCTTAAGATTATGATTTTGTATGCTAAATGTATAAATGCGAGTGAAATTCATCTCTACAACACATCGCCTTTGCGCTATTTATAAATAAAATATGTTTAGTTATACTGATTTTTGACAAGTACGAAATACGCTGAATTTTTTTATTTATCGTGAATTATTCTATGAATTCTAAAAACGTTCCATTACTCTACAATTGTTAGCTTTGGTAAGCATGCAATAAAGTTATTGAAAAAATCACTTCGAATAATTCTATGTGTATAATTATGGAAATAATCTCTGCCGGCCAGGCCTACAGGCGGAGGTAAATTTCGAAGTTTTCACCAACAAAACTAAATCATGATTAGAGATAAACCCACTTTAACAATTTTATCTGGTCGCTTTTGACGAGTTTTTATTTCATTTTTAAATAAGAGCTGATTTTATCAAAATCATGTTAAGGCGGTGTTAAAAAAAATAATATTCCATGTTCAACAACTCGAAATTTTCTGGCACATTTTCAAATTCATTTTTAATAGAAAAAATACGTAATTTGCTGATGTGATTTTTGAAGAAATTTATAAGCGACCTGCGTTTTCATTTTTCGTTCAATTAATTAAAACTTGATTTATAAATAATTATTTTCTCAGTTGTACAATATTTTTCGTTTGTTTGTAACACAGTCGCTTCGGGAAATTCGGTTCAAAATGCCCACTTTAACATCATTTTTTGAAATATATTCTGCCTCTGTCAAAAAATCGAACATTACGTTACATTATATAGTTTCTGAATAAGAGAATCTACCAATTGGAAGCGTTTGAGAGCAATTGTTGGAATGTAACTTTTCCATTTGAAACGTCTTGAAATGCGATGGACACCTGATTTGCTGATGCCAATCTCACGCGTTGTCTGTATTACAATTTTTTTTTTAATGCTTCGCGATAACTTTCCTGTACTCTTTCTTTGCCGGTGAAGCTCTTTGATGTTTTTGGTCTTCCATAACTTTGTCTATGAACATCCTGAACCGTCCCATTCTTTTCAAACTTATCTTTTATCCGATTAACTGTACGTGGTGTAGGTGGATCTGCCTGAAACTCCTGCGATGATGTCTTTGTAACTTTTGCTACAAAACATTTTGCGTACTTTTTGCGACTTCCAAAAGCATTTTAAAATAATTTTTATTTTTTCAAAAGTTAATCTTGGTCAATTAATTACATCCTGAAAAGAAAGAAAAAGCAGAAAATTAGGAACCGTTTGTTAAACAGTACATACATTTTTTGGAATACACACACACTCTCTCTCTATGTATTTATATATAATTTTTGCACATAAAATGACTACTGAATCACATGGTAAAATCGACACTGTAGACATCAATTAATTATTAGAATGCTTTAGATTTCTTCCTCTTCCTCTACATTTTTTTTTCTTTTTTTCTTACTTTTCATATTAAAGAAAAATTATACAATTCTGAAACGAAAAGAAGCATGAACCGTAGCAAAATTTTCAATTAAAAACCGAGCCAACTTGAAAATGAGAATTGGTATTTTAACACAGACTCCAATTGATTCCTAAATTTTCATGTGCTTTTCTCAATACACTGTTTTTGCTACTCGCGCGCGATACAAAAAATCGTTTGCAGACAGATCATTTGTTTTTTCGCTGATATGTATACAATAATTTTTCTGACTGCACTGCACATACTTACTTTTAGGTAGGTTTCATTACAAAAAGCTACCCATTGCAGCCGTTCGGAGGAAAGCTATTTCAAAAAATTTTGGTATATTTTCATCGATCATGACCCCCAGACCCTGAAACCACCCTCCGTTCAATATTGACATATATATATATATATATATCTGACCTATGTCACACTGTAACTCTCGTAATTATGAACCGATTTCGATGTAATTCGGTGTGTACATAGTACATATCAATGTCTCGACCGAGTTCGTTGGCCAGCTTCATCCGCGGTTTTATTTCAAAATGGCGGCCGTTTAAAATTTTTAAAAAAATTTAAAATTTGAAATGTGGTACCAAAAAATTAAAAATGGGAAAATATTTTTTTCTTATGTATTTGACCTTTATACAAAGATTCCGGAGCAGTTTTTGTTTCGTCTATATCTTAAAAAATGTCTGACTTATAGCATTTTAGGTAGCTTTCATTAAAAAGCTACCTATTGCAGCCGTTCGGAGGAAAGAGATTTCAAAAAATTCTGGTATATTTTCATCGATCATGACCCCCAGACCCCGAAACCACCCTCCGTTCAAAATTGATATATATATGACCTATGTCACACTGTAACTCTCGTAATTATGAACCGATTTCGATGTAATTCGGTGTGTACATAGTACATATCAATGTCTCGACCGAGTTCGTTGGCCAGCTTCATCCGCGGTTTTGTTTCAAAATGGCGACCATTTAAAAATTAAAAAAAAAATTAAAATTTGAAATGTGGTACCAAAAAATTAAAAATGGAAAAAATATTTTTTTCTTATGTATTTGACCTTTATACAAAGATTCCGGAGAAGTTTTTGGTTCGTCTATATCTTAAAAAATGTCTGACTTATAGCATTTTGAATTTCTAGCGTGGCTGACATTTTGAAACGTCCTGAATTTTGTCACGCGATAAAAGGCGTATTTGTGAACCGATTTTGATGTAATTCGGTGTGTACATAGTACATACCAATGTCTCGACCGAGTTCGTTGGCCAGCTTCATCCGCCATTTTGTTTCAAAATGGCGGCCATTTAAAATTTTTTAAAAAAAAAATTTAAATTTGAAATGTGGTACCAAAAAATTGAAAATAGAAAAATACTTTTTTCTTATGTATTTGGTCTTTATACAAAGATTTCAGAGCAGTTTTTGTTTCGTCTATATCTTAAAAAATGGCTGAGTTATAGCATTTTGAATTTCTAGCGTGGCTGACATTTTGAAACGTCCTGATTTTTGTCACGTAATAACAGTCGTATTTATGAACCGATTTGGATGTACCTTGGCGGGTACATAGTACATACAAATATCTCGACCGAGTTCGTTGGCCAGCTTCATCCGCCATCTTGTTTCAAAATGGCGGCCATTAAAAAAATTTAAAAATGAAAAAATTAAAATGAGATACCAAAAAATTAGAAAATTAAAAAGATTTTTTTCGTATGTGTTTGACCTTAATACAAAGATTCCGGAACAGTTTTTGTTTTGTCTATATCTTAAGAAATGGCTGAGTAATAGCATTTTGAATTTCTATTGTGGCTGACATTTTAAAACGACCTGATTTTTGTCACGCGATAACAGGCGTATTTATGAACCGATTTGGATGTAACTTGGTCTGTACATAGTACATACCAATGTCTCGACCGAGTTCGTTGGCCAGCTTCATTCGCCATCTTGTTTCAAAATGGCGGCCATTAAAAAAAATTTAAAAATAAAGAAATAAAATGAGTTACCAAAAAATTAGAAAATTAAAAAGATTTTTTTCGTATGTGTTTGACCTTAATACAAAGATTCCGGAACAGTTTTTGTTTTGTCTATATCTTAAGAAATGGCTGAGTAATAGCATTTTGAATTTCTATTGTGGCTGACATTTTAAAACGACCTGATTTTTGTCACGCGATAACAGGCGTATTTATGAACCGATTTGGATGTAACTTGGTCTGTACATAGTACATACCAATGTCTCGACCGAGTTCGTTGGACAGCTTCATTCGCCATCTTGTTTCAAAAGGGTTGCCATTTAAAAAAAATTAAATTTAAAATTTAAAATGAGGTATTAAAAAATTGGAAAATGAAAAAGATTTTTTTTATGTGTTTGGTCTTAATACAAAGATTCTGGAGCAGTTTTTGTTTCTGAAAATTTGTTCTTTTGTTTATATCTTAAAAAATGGTTGAATTATAGCCCTTTGAATTTCTAGCATGGCTAACATTTTGAAACGATCTTGTATTTGTCACGCGATAACACACGTATTTGCCTATTTCGATGTAAGAAGCCATGTGGATAATATACATCAAGATCTCGACCAAGTTCGCTGGCCAGATTCATAAGCCATTTTGTTTCAAAATGGCGGCCATTAAATTAAAAAAAATACATATATTTAAAGTGAGATGCAAAAAAATTAGAAATTGAAAAAGGTTTCTTTCTTAAGTATTTGACCTTGATATAAGGAATCAGGAGCATTTTTTGTTTGTCTTTACCTTAAAAAATGGCTCAGATATAGCAGTTTCAATTTCTATTGTGGGTGACATTTTGAAAAATCTGATTTTTTGTATGCGACAGCACTCGTATATATCAACCGATTCCGATGTGAGTGAGCATGTGCGCAGCAATTACTAAGGTCTCGACCAAGTTCACTGGTTAGCCTCATCCACCATGTTGTCTTAAAATGGCAGGGACTTTAAGAAATCGCCGAATTTGGCAGCCAAATATAAGTTACTTTAAAGAAAAGCAGCCTGGATAAAGCTGACTGATTTCGCGAAACTCTCATTCATTATATTGATAAAAATTAGTATTGAATCTCCTATATTCGGTTTCCACTAAATTGAGCTTCGTGTGTTTGAATGATATAATTTTTAAAATAAGGAATATGAAAGCTACCTCTTCCTCCCGGCACTGGTCGGAAGCACTTTTTGTCAATTTAATGGCTCAAATTTTATTTTTTGCTATTAGAATCCGCTTTTTAACGTGATACATCTTAACGCCACATGATTTAACATTTAACGCAATAGATTTGAAGTAGAACAAGTAATTACTTTTTAAGTGTTAAAACAACTTAAAACAACGACTTTTGTGCCTTTTTTGACACATTCCAACGTAGTTGAAAAGTGTTTATGTCTTCGGTTTGTCTGCCAGTCTGTCTGCGCTTTAACTCTTGTAAATGTACTCGGATTGCTTCAAAATTTTTTGTATGTTATTGACATTTACTATAGCACGATCCCTATTGGAAATAAAGTTTGTAGCATGCATAATTCATTTACAGGGATTGCCAAAAGTATTCCGTTATATTATGACCAATGGAAAAAAATCGTTTCAAATGCATTTGAATAATGTTATACCCTTTCAAACATAATGAATTTGATATGGATTTATGAAGTGCACTAAAATATGCATTCTGTAGACTATATGATGCAAAGAATATTTATTATTCATCTGCAGGACCACACAAAAGAATTCCCTTACATAATGGTATAGGGGAAAAGGATATTGTTTGCGGCGTATTTTAATTATGTTAAACTATTTCATGTATAATGAAATTAAAATACGTAGCTAAGCTTTACTACAAATTATTTCCTGTATAATATGAAGTGCATAACATTTACAGGCACACACAAAAGATTTCAGATACCATACTGTATTCGTAGTACTGTATATTGACGATGATTGATGGAAGTGATTTTTAGTTATGCTATGCTAAGTTTAACTAAATTTTTTCATACCATGGGATGTGTATAAATGCTCTCGATAGCATACAAGGCTACACAAAAAAATTCGTGATGGTTTCTGAGTATCCGCGTAAATTGCTTAAAGGTGTTTTTAAATGAGCTATGAATTTTTACGCTGAATTAGAGTGGCGTGTATATAAAGGTAGTAGGTAAAATATAAGGTTGTACAAAAGTATTCAAGTATGTTTCCGTTTATTGGTTTAAATTGCAAATTTAGAGTGAAATTTCAACCTATTATGTATTTTCTTGCTAAACTAAATTTCAGTATATTATATAAACTATTTTCCAACCTTTAGATCAATTACAGGGCTGTACAAACGAATCGGAATATATATTTGGTTATGGACGGTAATAGCTGAAATCAGTTTTTCAAATGTTCTATGCGTTTTCTGAAATGTTTACTGGGGTATCTTATTTACCTTATTTGCCCAAATAACGAAGTTTTGTTGAAGTATTCTGAAGATATTAGAAAGTGTTTCATAATCTATGCTTAACGCATGGTTTTTCTTTCTTTTTCTTCTGCTTTCTCTTTGCGGCTCTCGTGTTTATCGACATGTTTTGTTTTGTTTTCCTTTTGTCCTATTTTTAAACACTAAGCATCAATGAATGCTTGAAACCGAAAGTGTAAATAAATTCACATTCAAAATTCAGTTTGAAAAATTATTTGATTCCAAAACTACATGATTCATTTTATATGAAACTCTGAAGCAATCACCCTATCGTACATAAGAATCAAATTTCAAAGAAAAACGTTACGTTGCTCGCAAAATGATTGCATGAAACACTTCAAATATATTTACTGAAATACTTACACTGAAAGAAAAAAAAAGAATTTGGACGATAAATTAAAAGAAAAAAAATCAAGAAAAGTAATAACTATTTATAGAATTCATGACAGTGCTTTCTTCTTTTGTAATACTAGTCTTTAGATTCTTATGCGCAACGAATAAAGTTCCAGCTCCACTGCCACAAGTGAATAATGCTACAATATTGGAGTTATTTGAAATTCCTTATAGTTTTGGTAAAACCCGAAATGGATCGCATTTATAACCGATTGCAAAAATATTCCCAACTGAATTTTATCTACTGCGGAAGAAAGCCACATCACGTTTGGAGGTCATACGTGATATCAGGGTTTGCAAAGAAATAAGGACGATGCTAGAGATAATAAAAGAATTCTTTTTAACTTGACCCCTTTTGAAGTTTCAGTTTATAATTTTCTTTAAAGGTGATATAAAAAGAAAGGAAATAGGACGGAGAAAGAAATTATGTGACTAGAATAGTGAAATATTATGTCATCTTACGTAAGTCACATCGGTATTTAGGGTTTGTATTTTTAATTCAATATGCAGAGTCGTGGAAAAGAAAGTAAACACCCCTTACTAACTCTGCAAAAAATTATCCTAGAAGACAGTTACTGGTACCATACGATTGGTAATAAACTACTTTTAAATGATGTATATAAAGTTTGCTTAGGGGGCCATCTACATATTAAAACGAACCGTAACTTTGTTTTCTTCAATAGCAGTACACAATTCTGACAGCATAAATTAACTCTACACCCTTCAATTAGCCTAAAAACAAATTTTTATGCAATTCGTAAGATAAGTTTCCGAGAAATGAATTATTTTAAAACGAGTGTATTTTACGGGATGTATCCAAATTGAAGTTCGGTGCTCGATTGTTAACCCAGAGAGCCCCCTTCTTGATCAAGGCACCTTAAGCGACACTCAATCAGTCATTAAAGCCTGCTAGATTACAGGACAGCATAAGGAATTTCAAAATATCTAGTCACTTCTATCATAGACGGCCCCTTAAACCATCATTTTACCATTTTTTAAGCATAATTTGAAAACTATTTGGATCATTCATCACAAAATGAGCAAAAATTAAAAAAAAGTCGTGACTGCATAGTAACCGATTTTAATAAAATTTCATACACATATTCATTTATATTCAAATAGAGAATTGGAAAATATTTCGACCAAAAAATAAAAAAAAATGGAAGTTCTGGACATTTAAAAAACTTGTGACATTGAATGGCATGCGTACAATCGTTAAAAGTTGCAAGTTTGAAGTTCCGTATCTTGAAAACTCTTTAACATAAATTAAATCTTTTTATAATATTGTAATCTCTGGAAAATTATCTTCATATTTATTTAGTAATAATAATTTGATAACGTCATGATTAATCTTAAATTTGTTGTAAAAATTGAAAATTTTTCAATTTTGAGAAAATTAAAAACGTTATATAAATTAAAGGAATTCAAAAACATCTGTGAAATTGATGCCTGATGTAGTATTACATATTAAGATCGAATTGCTAAAGTTTTTAAGTTGCCATGTATTTCCTTCATCTTCAAAAAAAAAATTAGAAACTTTAAAAAAATGACAAAACCATGATTTTTCCTCTTATTGATAGGCAAAAAAAATATTGAAGGTAAGGTCAGACATTCCAGTTATTGCACAGACATAAAGACCAATAAGTCCATGATATGCTGAAAAAAATTCAAGATTGCCTTTTGATTCCTAACGTCACAAAATTTGGTTAAAAAGGTAATATTTGCTGCATTCCAAGAGCTTTCTTCTTTGAATAAGCGCGCGTTTTTTTTTTTTTTTTTTTTACAAAAAAAAAAAAAAAAAAAAAAAAAAAAAGAAAAAAATCGGCTATATCATGATTTATAGGCCTTCATTTGTTTGTAATATTAATATAATACGTAAAGTTAAGTTCAGTTTATAAATGCTCCATGTTTTATCAGAAACCATTCATTTATATTTTTTCAAAATAGCACGTATTTTAAAGACATTTCTTTTTCAGTTTTTATGAGGAAATGACAACAAAAAGATATAATTGCTATTTTGCAACTATCTTTTCTTTATTTTCTAGAGAAATGGAGTACTTGAGTTGCCAAAATTAAACGAATGGCGCTAAAAACTACCAAATAATAATAATAATAATAATAATAATAATATCTCAAAAATAAATCGAGATGCACTTTTCAAATAAATTGCATTTAAAAGTACTTTTCCCCCCTAATACGACGGTATAAAATTTGAAAATGTGCGATGATTAGAAGTTAAAAAAATTGCAGTAGAGATTATTCCGTACAATGATACCTCTGCTTTGTTTTACGGATGGCTTATACAACGGAATGTTATTTTTTGGAGACGATACTTTATTAGCTGGGAGAAAGAAATAGCATACCGGGGGCTAATAATATATTTAATAGATAGATACAGATGTTCTTTTTGAGTCAGATGATGATTAATAACACTCGACTATGGTTTCGAGAGCTATTAATTTTCAGTTATCATCATGAGGTGAGCAATAACAGAATGTAGTTTCACCCTATAAGACTAAAACACCTTTAGCAAAGAAATTTTCAATTTTGCGGTATAAATATGGAAACAAACAGGGGAGAAGTCAAAAGCCCCAAGCAAGCAATAGAAATGTCTATAAGGACACAGGTTTCAAGAAGTTATCCGTGCGGGGAAATACAAGTCACGCATGCATACATTCTTTAAGAAAGATAAAAGATATCCATTCATTCCATGTTACTCATATTTACCAACACATCTTTTTTTATACCTTGCTATTTCTAAATATTAAACATGAATAAATACATGATAGTGGAAGTTTAAAAAAACAATTGTAATTTAATAGATTACAACGACCATTTGGAATTTATTTCGCCCATCAAATTCTGTCGCATCCTCTTCAACTACAGATCGCAAAGATCAAACTTCAGACGACCAAAACCTTCATCGATAAACTCTCCAAGTCCCGTTTCGAGAAGAAAAACAGTTTACAAATCGAAAGCAGTTCCATCGAATCATCCACAGATTGCGACAAATTACCTACGTTGAGCTCAATTTTTCCCAGTTAGAATCAACCGATTGCAAAACGCCGTGGCTAGTGGATTGGAGCCCCTCGAGACATGGCCTTTTACTATCAATCGATTAAACATTAGATTGTTTCCTTTTTCACGTTCGTCTTTTATTCTGTAATCGATTTTCATGGGCTACATAATCAGTTGAAGACCTCGATTTTCATGGCCTACATAATGAGTTGAAGACCTCGATTTTTGCTTTGCAAGACGATTTTTATTTCGGCGTCGCTCTTTGACTTTGGATTTTTCCATATCTGATAATTTGCGTCTACCCATTTTGTAGCTTTTTCAATTTTTAACGATTTTATGCCTTTCTATTACCTATTCAAATAAAAATTCTTCTAAAAGTAAAGAACATCGTTGAATTTCGTTAAAAAAATAAAATGCGAGCATCATTTCGCCCCATCCTCGACCAAAAACAACAACCATTTCCAAATGGTTAATAAATTCACACTCAAATTTCAATTTGAAAAATTATCTCATTTTAAAACTACATGATTCATTTTAGTAGAAACTTTGAATGAAGCACCCTATCATATATATTTACAGACGAAAGAACCAAATTCCAAAGAATTGCGTTGCGTTGCTCGAAAAATGATTTGCTTGAAACTTTTCAAATATGTTTACTGAAATACTTACGTGGAAAGAAAAAGTATATTGACCGGTAAATGTTAAAAATTCCGGGGAAATAATAACTATTTATAGAATTCATGACAAGAGTTTCTTCTTTTGTCATACAAGTCGTTAGAGTTTTATGCACAAGGAATAAAGTTGCATTCTCTCTGCCACAAGTGAATAATACTAAAATATTGGAGTTATTGAAATTCCTTATAGTTTTGCCAAAACCCGAAATGGACCGCATTTATAACCGATTGCAAAAATATTCCCAACTGAATTTTATCTACTGCGGAAGAAAGCCACATCACGCTTGGAGGTCATACGTGATATCAGGGTTTGCAAAGAAATAAGGACGATGCTAGAGATAATAAAAGAATTCTTTTTAACTTGACTCCCTTTGAAGTTTCAGTTTATATTTTTCTTTAAAGGTGATATAAAAAGAAAGCAAATAAGATGGGATAGAGAAAGAAATTGTGTGACTAGATTCATAAAATTTTACATCAAATTACATAAGTTACATTACTATTGGAGTTCGTATTTTTAATTCAATATACCTACTTCTTTTTCTCCATTAAATTTATCGTACTTAAATGTAATGGAAAATTTTACGAAATTTTGATAATTTAAGACGAAATAAGTTTTAATGAATAATGTTTTAAATATTAGTTTTCAAAATATTTCAGGTTATCTAAAAAACTCTTCATGTATAAATATATAAGTTCTCTGGATATTGGATTTCTTTCTTTTCTTTTTTTTTTCTTTTAATTTCGTATTTAATGATTTTTTGTTATTAAATATGTTTTAGATAAATATATACAAACTTCTAATTTATTTAAGATACAATTTTAAAGGCCTTAATTTTTAATGCCAACTCTAGTTTCATCGTTTTTATATTTACCTTACTGAATATTTATTCATCTCTATAGAAAAGCAACGTGATTAAATATATTAAGGAATTTCAAGTATGCCTTAGATTATTTAGTACGAAATAAATTTTATTAAATAATTTTTCCAATTTTAGTTCTATAAAAATCCAAAAACATTTCTGCGCAATTTAGAAAGTCTTTCCATTAGTAAATAAGTTGCCAGATTTTTAGGTGGGTTAGACCAGGTGTTAGATTTTTTAGATAGTTTAATATGTATATTATGAAGTTAAATTTTATTAGTTTTCTCGAATATAAACATTTAAAGGCTAATAGATGGCGCCACACTTTTTTTATACAGATATTCAACCCCCACTTTCTTTTGCTTACCTCAAAAAATTTTCTACTTTTCTCAGTATATATGACTTATCGATCCATTGTAGTAAAAATATACCAAAAATTGTAGATCAATTTAATTTATTTAATCGATAACAGTGGACAACAGTGGTTTTGTCCTAGAACTAAAATTAGTTGATTCTAGATCAGTTTGTGGCCCTGATTCCGAACATGCTTTCCGTTTATCTCTAGGTGGTCCAGGTTTTGATAAATTTGCATATTTAAATTTATGAAAATTTAAGCTTTTTTGTGCTATTTTATGCAAATTTTAGATACAATATATGTCACATCTAATTACGTTTTCTAGATAATGACTACTTGACTATTTGCTTCAGATAAATGTCACGATATGCATATTCTTAACATTTATTTATCAGTTATTAAGCCTAATTTGCATATTTTTCGATGGTGTAATGTTTACATTACAGTTAATTTTAAAATAGTTGCCACAGAATTGACGTAATGTTTTTCTAGACTAGATTTTTATGCTGATTTCAAATCTGCAGTCTGTTTTCTTATGTCATGTCTAGTTTGTGAGTAAGATGAATTTCTACTTTTGCACGGCATTAACACAGGTTTGATATAAGATACTTTTTAGAGGTGTGCAATTCATTGACAAGAAGGTGAACAGGTCAGATTCATATCAGAGACATAAACAAAAATTTATATAATCGAAAAAAATTATAAGTAGTAGAATCTATCCTAACTAGTTGAAGTTTATCATACAAAGTATCTTAAAAAGCTATTTCTGGCTTTTTTGACCAAAAACTAAAACTTCACTTTCTTCAAAAACTAGATGTGATAGAAGAAAACAGATACAAGATTTGAAATCAGCTCAAAAAACTGGTTTAGAAACATATTAGCGTACTCGTGCGGCAGAAATATTTGAACGTCAAGAAACATTATTAGAAAAACAGGAAAAATATGCAAATTAGGTACAATATTTCACAGTCACATGTCAGTATAATCTCAGAAACAACGTTTTTGTGAAGTAAATTAGGTAGTAATCATAACATAAAACAAAAAACCTTGTCTGATATTGCTTTATACCTTAAATTTGCAAATAATTGTATAAAAATTACTAAATTTGCATAAATTGAAATATGCAAATATCTCTCAAACTTGACGTGCTGGAGTGAATCTAAAACTAGATTCGGAATCAGCACAAAAAACCGCATAAAAAACAACTATTTTCTGTTTTAGGACAGAGCAAAAGTTCAAATTTGTTGACAAGTGTAATTACATGCCAAAGCTTTTAATTTAAAATTTAAAATACGTTTTCCTGAAATAAAAATTAATTTACTTTACTGAACTGAGTTATCAAAACAGAAACAATATCAAAGAATAGGAGTTATAGTTTTCCAGCTGACTGAAAATGTTTCCATGCCTTGATTAGAACCCAGGACCTTCGCTTAAGCTGCCAACGCTCTATCAACACAGCAATCCTGGATAAATCCCAGATAATAAATACTGTTTGTGAAGATAATAAAATCAACGGCATCTTAACATTCGTATTCAAACTTAAGAATAATAAATAAACTATAAATGGTTTATTTATACAAGATTTGGTTACAGTCTATAATATCAATATCATGTCAGGAGCTGAGTTTGACTGCCTCAATAGCTTATCTTGTTCATCTTAAGTATGATTGCACCAACTACTTCGATTTCATTCTTGAAAACTCCACCTTTATTACAATAGCATTTGAATACGGTATACCTTATACTGAGAGAAGAGCACAATCATACTTTATTTATGCTTCCACAACAGGCACACCATAACTCATCACAAACAAAATAATGCTAAATATTTAAATATATATCTTTTAATAAACAATTTTTTTTTGGCACTCGAGGTCCTGTGCTGCAAACACCTGTTGCACACTCCTAAGGCAACACCCTCTTATAGAATAATGCGTAGAGCTGAGTTTTGACATCACGGCAAATCGGCTGATCAACACTAGCGTTGGACCGATTACATCCAACCACTCCTGCAACTTTCGTAGTTGTTTACTATTGATTTAAAGTTCTAAGAAGTAATGTGTTGTCGCTCGGTGGCGTGGTCAGTAAGCGGAGGATGCTGTCACGCCGAGGGCCCGGGTTCGAGTCTCTGGGTAAGACAAGGATGTAATTGTGAATGTTCCATTGTAGTTATGTAATATATGTAATGGAAAATAAAAATTGTTGTGACTTGTTGTTGTTTCTATGTGTAATAAGGATCATTCGAGGCGACAGCCATTGTAGCTATAGGCCTCAAAGCATTCTCCACTTCGGTGGACTTCAAATGTCAAAGTAAGTTGTTTGCAATATGAAATTCTATTAAACAGATTTAAAACAAGCCAAACTCTAAGCCAAGTAATTTGGCTTAACTTTAGACTGATATATATTTGGAATGTAAATCATATGCATTTTATGACCAAAAGAAAAATGTCATGTAAAGAAAAGTGCAAGTTTAACCCATTTATGCCCGACTTTGTTTTTTCACATTTGCTAGTAAAATCATTTTAAAATGCTACAAAATGAACTGGAAAAATACTAAAAAATGTTATGCTAAAATTTTTTTGTATTTATTTGTTAAAATCTAAACGTCCTAAATATGGGAATATGTATAACATTTATTATATAGTCGGAGCTCTATTTAACGAAGTCGCTAAATCCCGAAAAAAAGTTCGTTACACGGAAAATTCGTTAAATAGAGAGTCACCTTTTAAAATACTTTAAACAACATAAAACATATTTTAAACCCATAAACACTAAATATAATTTTTAAAAAGTAATTAATCACGCTTTTTGTATAAATTATATCTATTTGTTTTATATATTTTACCCTTCAAAAAGAAACTTGCAAGGGGAATAAGAATGAAACAAAACATTGTATGAAAATACATTGTATTTTCAGTTAAAAAAATAATTTTGCATTACAATCACGATTTTTTATTATGGTCGATAAGCTGTTTCGAAGAATACCAAATTTTAAAGCAATATTCTTTTTCTTCACGCTTTTATCCACCACATCAAGATTTTTTTTCTTTTATGCCAAGCACTTTCTCTTTGACACTTTCGAGCTAAAAGAACCGAAAATAGCAGCACGACTGAATGATCTAGAAAACGACAGACTCTAGTTAAAGGACACGAGCTAGACACTTCTTGGATGAAAAGCAAATAATCACAGCGATTTCACTGCTCTCGGTGAGTTAGGTGTTGGTAAGACCTGTTCATTGTCATTGATCATCATAAAGTGTGTTAAAAGAAAGAATAAGTTTAAAATGTCCAGTAATATTTTGGCAAATAGGGAGGAAAAAAATTTTAGATTCCAAGAAAAAGTTCGTTAAATAGAGAATGCACTTCGCTATTTGGAGGTTATTTTACGAAGAAATTCGCGAAATGTTCTTGGTCCCAAGAAAAAGTTCGTAAAATAGAGAAATTCGCAAAATAGAGGTTCGACTGTAGTATAATATGCATAATTATATGTTCTGTCTAGATTTCTATAAAATAGGCTTTTAAAATGTATATTATGTACTATAATTAATATTTTTATGTTTTAGTAAAAAGTATATATTTATTTCTTTAGACACAAATAACATTGTAATTATTATTAGTAAAAACTAAGAATAATTATATTTGAGTCTTAACACAATTTATTTCACAATAATCTTGAAAAGAACTTTAGATAAATCAGTGTCCTCTTAATAAAAATATGTACCCATTCGTGCCTAGCGCCTTATATTTGGGACATTACAAACATGCATAAAGAATTGGCTAAAACAATAAATTTGACAATTAAAAAAAAATACCTATACTTCAAAGAAGTCTATAAGATAATACAGTAGACTCGAGATTTAACGAACTTCACGGGACTTCGGAAAATCGGACGTGAAATTGAATGGTCATTAAATCAAAGTTAGTAACATTTTTTTAAGAATGCAGTTCAGTAATACCTAACATTCCCTAAATGTAATAAAAACAAAGGATTTATACAATTTCTATTTGTTCTTAATTGCCTTAATCTTTAAAATTAAAAATGCCCCAAAATTATGGAATAATTTTATAAGAATTAGTTTAAACATTTTTAAAAAGCAAAAAATGAGTTACACTAATTAATTAATACATTTTTTTGAAAAATGATGTTATACATTTTTTGCTTCAAATGGTGGCTGGAAACTTTCAGAATGGACCCATTGATCATTTGAAAGTACAGTCATTCAGGGTAACTTTGAACCACGGGTATAACTTTGCACCACCTCCCAATTTTCAATATTTTTGACTCCAAAAGACTAAATAAACTCCAGAACTGTGCTCTGTTGGCAAGGTTCTGAACTGGGATTTCTACTCTTTATTTTAGAAATTAAATTAGCAACATTATGCGCAATTAATTGCATCATCTAAGTATTTTTGTGAAGTAGGGGGGGGGGGGTAGGGGAGGTATGATACACTTTTATTTTTTTACTAATTTTTTACAACCCTTAGAAATCTATTTTTAAACACATTTTTCGTGTTTTCTTATAAAGTGACCTTTTATTCATTTATTAAAAATATTGTGAATTTAAAAAATAGTCATTCAAAAAATATATTCCAATTATTTTAATGGTTACTACTGTATCAAATCTTGATACACTAGCAAGGGAGGTTTGATACATTGTTATGTAAATTGAAAAAAAAATGCAGACAATTCAATTTATGCGTCATACAATTTTTTATGATAAATCTTGAAATATTTAAGTAAAATTTGAACCGAAATGACATTGACATATTTTTGTTTGAGAAATGTTATTTACAAAAATATTTAAACTATTGCTATTATTTAAACACTCCTATTAACACACTTTTTAGAAAATAAATAATGGAAAAAAAAAAACCCTAGAGATCTAGCTGCAAGTAAAAATGAAGTGAACATTGCTGATTTGCAAACAATTTAACATAAATTTAGCACATTTAAGATTCCTTTAACTCTTTCAGGGGCAAAGCATTTTCAATGCTTAAGTGTTGAATAAATGAATGGCACCGGAATTTACCAACAAATTTAATTAGAAATAAGAAAAGGGATATATTTCACTTTCATACTAAATAGAAAATATTTTACCAAAATGCTGGTGCCAATGTGGCGTTTGGGAATTAAAATTAAGTGGTTTCATAAACATACCACCACCCCTGAAATGGTTAAAAGAAAAACTAATAACTCTATCATTTTGATTAATAAAATCGGGTAGATTTAACGTTTTTTCAGTTTGCCGTTCGTAAATTATAGAAACATTTTTCCTTTCCGTCCATTTAAACTTTTTCCCTTCTACATGACAAGCAAAGCGAACTAACCATCTATCATCACACTGCTTTTCTATGTAACCTACATAATGTCTATGAATAGTCTCTTTGTTCTTCCTTACCAATTTCAGTACCTCTTGCTGTAAAACAATAATGAATATTAAAGTCCTATATTAGTTTGCAAACTTGAAAAAACTATTAAATTCCAAATACACAAGTGTATCATTTCTCCCAGTACTAATGTATCATTTCTCTGTATTATGCCTTATTGGATTTTCAATTACTTTGTACAAATGCAGTTGCAAAATGGTAATCTACTTTCTAGTAAAAGTAATCCTAACAATGTGCTTTATAAATAAAAAAAAATTGCAAGATATTATCTTCACAATAATAAGAGTTGTGAAAGAAAATCAGTCAATGAAAAAATTTACATTGACATTCCAAAAACCTTCAAAATTAAAAGAAAAGAAAAGTTGTCAGTTCTTCACTGATTAGTCCAGCTAATGATGGTTTCAGCAAATAAAAGAAGCCTTCACATATGTTAGAATGGCTGTTAATGCCATTTGTTGAGAAAAATTGTCAATGTATCAACCCTCCCTATGTATCAAACCTCCCCTACCTCCCCTACCTCCCCTACTGTTTTCAAGTTAATTTTGAATGCTGTTTTGAAGTTGTTGTAATCCAATTACATTTTCATAGTAAGTAACAATATACTCATTTATCAGACATATTATTATCTAAATGATGTAAATGTGTTAACATTTTGCGATTATTTATTTATTAATAGTTAATAAAATGTAAAATAAGAAGGCACTAACATTTTACCACATTTTCAGGCTAACTTTGAGCCGGCTCAAAGTTATACTGACGTTTATAATTTACTGATTGTAGGTGCTACTGTCAAAATTTTACCATATTTGCACGTATATTTTATATAAATGCCGAAAGTGTGCATTAGATATAACATGTAAATGCGTAAAATACATAAAATTCATTTAAAGGCGTTATTCGGGGCGGAGCTACTCAAATTTGACATTTCATACATTCGACATTTTTTATTCTTGTTTGAATAATACTAGTACTAGTATGTATTACTGTAACTATGGATATATTATATAGTTAAAACATTGAAAATTGTTTTTCAGCGCATTTTTATGTTTTATATGAACAATAAACAGTTTTTTTTCTAAATATTCATGGTTCTCGTCTTCCATTTTTTCTTATGCATAATACTTGTTGTAATATCATAAAATATACAAATCTTGTGATGTTGGGAAATGTAAATTTGGAGACTTTAGATATCTGAAAATCTTTTACGGGGTTCAAAGTTGTCCTAACTATAATGCTTTTTTTTATAATGAATTATTTTAGATAATATTTATCATATGGTGCAAAGTTACCCTAAATGGCTGGGTAACTTTGAACCAGGATAAAAATTCATTTTTGATTGCTTTTATCATTATTATTCCTTAATTTTTGATAGTCATACAATAATTTAGAATCATCTCTTTTCTTTTATGCCCCTAGTTGCAACAATATTCTTAAAATAAGAGTTTGGCATATGAAAATAGAGAAAATGCGGATCAAAGTTATCCTGAATGACTGTAGTCATTAGAATTTTTTTCCTTCCAAAAATTTTCTGTAGTCTTGATGGCATCCTTTGCTTCTTTTGATCTAGAAGGTGTTTCTGGAACATCGTCAATTTCCTTGTCGGAAGAATTATTTGGAATGTCCTGTTCAGGATTAAGTCATCTTCCGAAAATTACCTCTCAATTTTCAACTTGTCGTCAACGGCAACAAAATTCTTAAATGTTAGATTTCCCGGGAAATCTATATGTTTCCGTAATTTTTGCATTAGATGATTAAAATCTTCAGTTTCAGTTTCTCGAAGAGGTCGCTAAATCAAGATTCGAATTATTTACGAGTCGTTACAACGAGCGAGGAGAAACATTCTGAATATTGGAATATCCAATGGTTGCTAAATCGCGAGGGGTGGCTAAATCAGTGGTCGTAAAATCGCGAGTCTACTGTATTACAAATTATTTATTTGGATCTAATATAGAAAAAGTGCAAATAAATTTACTTTTTGCATTTCGCAATCTTGAACAATGAAAAATCTACGAACATCGAAAAAAGGGTCTTCATTTAAGCAAATAAATATCAATTTAGTGCTCTCATCTCTCGGTAAAAGATACAGACATTTATAGACAATTATTTCATGCAGATTTCATGCTGCAGAGGGAAAAAGAAGGAAACAAAATTTTTAAATTCGAAGCGTCCCAATTTACCGAGCTACTGTCAGAATTCTGAGACTGAAAGGGTAAACTTTTAAAAGGTGGCTTGTTTTTTCTCTCTCTTTTTTAAAAATAATATATTCATGTAAAGGGAAAATCGTTTTTTTAGTGTGCATAAATATTAAAAAAGTTTATTATTTTATATTTTTTAAGAAAATATAACTTATTTTTGAGAAACATTTGCGAAATCAATTTTTCCATTATTTCTAGTTTTTCCAGAAAAAAACTGGAAAAAACCGGGATTTTTTCCACACTTCAAATTTGCCTGAAAATGTTCATCGCTAGGTCGCAAACCACCTATTTAATCAAGAGTACAAGATGTTCTACCCTAACTCAACTTGGGTTGCCGGTTTTAACTTTCAGAAAACTGAAGTAAATTCTAATGTAACTTTTAATAGACGTGCTCACCTTCATTGTAAATGTGATAAAGTAAAAAAAAAAGTGGTAGAAATTATGGACTGCGATTATCTGTTCATACAGTATCATCGATTGCGTGAGCACCCTGGTTTACCAGAATCTTTCGTGATGTTACCACATTTTATACCAAACGAGGTACCTATCGTTGCATTTTCATTGAAGTATTTTTATTAGCCATTTGGAAAAATGGTTATTGTCCTCGGTCAGGGTAGGAAATCAAAAACATATCTGAAGTGTTTTATTAGTTGAATCCCGCATTTTATTCGTTTTCTGATTAGTCTATACAGTAATCTGTATTTTCCATTTACTTTCAACAGAGATGGATACTTCTGTTGCCACTATGACAAAAAAGTAATAAAAACTACAAAAAAAATTAATAACTCAGAAACAAATGGAGATACAGCTTTCAAACAAATTGCATTTAAAAGTACATTTTTTTCTCTATACGATGGTGTAAAAAGTAATATTGTGAGATGTTTAGAAGTTTAAGACTGAAATTTCATTTAAAATTGATCCAGGAATATTAATGTTTAATCCATGGCGTACATAATGTATGACCAGCTCCGTAGAAGTTTAAAAATGTACAGTACCGAAAAATGTAATCCATGGCGTACGTAATGTATGATCAACTCCGTGTGATTTTTTATGTCTTAAATTTTAGTCTTTGAAAAAATCATTTTCCAAATGGTCGTTGTAATTTGTTAAATTGCATTTTTTCCCCTTAAAATTATTCTTTGTTTCGACCTGTTTGTTTTCCTAAGTCGAGCTTCATTTTACTCTTGTCGCCCCAGTATGCGGCCTGCCTAAGTAAGTCCCCTATCAATATTTTTAGTTAAAATACAACGCGACGTTCATCTGAAGTAAGATCTTTAGATTATGAGTCATTTATCATAATAGAATTATTCGTAATTTTAATTTCTACAGCAGAATCTATAAATTGAAATGAATTAAATAGATAATATTGCTTATGATAAATTATTTAACTGTAGCCAACTGATTGTTTCTAATAATACTATTACTAAAAGTAGAACTTAAAAGTTGTGTTAGTCGACATTATTAAACGATCGTCGTTGCTCAGAATTATTTCAAAGTTTTGTTAAAGTTATTTCAGTAAACACCAAAATCTACAAATTTAAATTATTTAAGTAAATGACATTGTTTATGATAAATTACATAACTGCATCAATTTCTCCTTCTTTATATTCATTGATCATGCTCCCAGACATAAAATTTAAAAGCTCTGTTACTTAAGTCGATATTATTAAACTATTGTGGTTACTCAGAATTCTTTCAAAGTTTTGTGAAAGTTAATTTACCGAACACTAAAATCTCTAAATCGAAATTAATAAGTAAATGACATTGTTTAGGATAAATTACATAATTGAAATCAACCCCTCCTTCCTTATATTCATTGACCATGCTCTTAAATATAAAATTCAGAAGCTCCGTTACGTAAGTCGACATTATTAAACCACTGTCGTTACTCTGAATTCTTTCAAAGCTTTGTCAAAATTTAAAGTAGATGGAATATATCATCGATCGCTGAAATGTTTTCTACTGAATTTTTTTAAAACAAAGAGTCATGAGTAGCAGCACGTACAACGGTAAAACGTGAGAGAAGACAAGATGAAGCAGCAAAAACAACGTTACTAGTAGTATGAAAGTGCTTTTGAATGGATCGCTTTTATGAAGCTTTATCTTAAATTTCATTGAAATGATACTAAATTCGAAGAAGGTTTTAGTAAAAAAATATGCGCAAACGATGAAGATTTAGTAATTCAAGTTTAAAGCATCTAATGGAATTAAAAAAAAAATAATAATAAAATTATCAAGCAATCCTTCGAGAATTATGGTGCAAGAATATTTTTAATATAGTTCAATTTAATGTTTTTGCTAACTTGCTATAACATTGCTTTATGATCATTTCTACAGCCACGGAAATAATTTTAAGGATACCTTGAAAAATGAGTAATATGTATTACAGTAATCATCAACTGAAAACAAAATCAAACATAATTTATTACTCGTAATTAGGGAAGATTACGAACTTATAAATACGGAATTACATTACAATAAAATTTATAAATCACATATTGATAGAAATATAAGACGTGAAACATGGAAAAAATTATAAGGACATAATGAAATATGTCTGGAAATAAATTAATATTCTACAAAATCAGCTTTTTTCCCCCCTTATTAATTGTGTAGTCATTGACTCAGAAAGTCCAGTTAAAGTTTGTTTAGAAATGTTTTTCTACGCTAATTCGATGGATGATGTCAAATCGTCTGTATTTGCATATTGTGTGCCATGCTTATATACTTCTCTACATAAAATGCACCACAGATTCTTTGTGGGATTTACATCAGAGCTTCTTGGCGGCCAATCCAAAAGTTGGACAGAATTGGCCTCGAACCATGAACGTGATGCACGTGACGCATGACAACTTACATTGTCTTGTTGAAACAAATAATCTCCATCTGTGATAAGGTGTGCTTCAGGCAATATTTTTTCAACTAGCATATCCTTATATGTTTCTGAATTCATGAGACCTTCAATAGACACGATTGGTGTTGTTTCAATGGCTGCAAAACTTGCCCACACCATCACAGAACCTCCTCCGAATCGGCGTTTGGAAAAAACAAATTTATCTTTTAGCAAGTCATACCAACAATGGCGAAAACCAACTGGTCCGTCCAAATTAATTTTTTTTTCGTTCGAAAATACCATATAATACTTTCGTATATTATACTTTTTCGTTATATTATACTTTCGTAGATAAAAAAATACATTTGTCACAGCAGGCATGCGTAGTAATTTTAGTCACAAAGTATCAAATAACACATTGTTGGCTGGCTGTGTTTCCATATTAGCACGTTGTACCAGAATCATTCGACAGTAGTTTTCGACTTATTTTTGACAGACATTCCGAAAATAAACAAAACAAAAATTACTATTCAAAATTTTTGGTTGATATTTTGAATATAAAAACGTGCTAAATTTATGAAGAGAATATTCATTACTTGTCCACAAAGTGTTAAATTATTTAGGGAATACAACCAGGCTACCCAGGTTACAGAATACAGTTACTGCCCGGTATGCAGTATGATTAATATATATATATATATATATATATATATATATATATATATACAAACGATGGCAAAAATTTCAGTTCTCAACAACGCTAGAAAAAAATGAAAAACATACTTTCGATTCTTATAAAGATCATTATTATTACATGCGATTTATTTTGTCATAAGAAACCATCTACATATTAAAAAGTCCTTCCGGCCAGTGCCCGGAGGAAGAGGTAGCTTTCATATTCCTTATTTTAAAAAAACCAACTTATATTATTCAAACACACGAAGCTCAATTTAGTGGAAACCGAATATAGGAGATTCAATACTAATTTTTATCAATACTAAATCATTATGAATGAGAATTTCGCGAAATTAGTCAGCTTTATCCAAGCTGCTTTTTTTTTAAAAGTAACTTATATTTGGCTGCAAAATTCGGCGATTTCTTAAAGTGCCTGCCATTTTAAGACAACATGGTGGATGAGGCTAACCAGTGAACTTGGTCGAGACCTTAATGATAATTGCTGTGCACATGCTCACTCACATCGGAATCGATGGATATATACGAATGCTTTCGCAGGCAAAAAATCAGATTTTTCAAAATGTCACCCACATTAGATATTGAAATTGCTATATCTGAGCCATTTTTTAAGATAAAGACAAACAAAAAATTCTCCTGAATCCTTATATCAAGGTCAAATACTTAAGAAAGAAATCTTTTTCAATTTCTAATTTTTTTGCACCTCACTTTAAATATAATTTGTTTTTAATTTAATGGTCGCCATTTTGAAACAAGATGGCTGATGAAACTGGCCAGCGAACTTGGTCGAGATATTCATGTATACTATCCACATGCCTTCTTACATCGAAATAGGCGAATACGTGCGTTATCGCGTGACAAATACAAGATCGTTTCAAAATGTTAACCATGCTAGACATTCAAAGTGCTATAATTCAAACATTTTTTAAGATATAAACAAAAGAACAAATTTTCAGAAACAAAAACTGCTCCGGAATCTTTGTATCAAGGCCAAACACATAAAAAAATCTTTTTCATTTTCCAATTTTTTAATACCTCATTTTAAATTTTAAATTAAATTTTTTTTAAATGGAAACCTTTTGAAACAAGATGGCGAATGAAGCTGGCCAACGAACTCGGTCGAGACATTGGTATGTACTATGTACAGACCAAGTTACATCCAAATCGGTTCATAAATACGACTGATATCGCGTGACAAAAATCAGGTCATTTTAAAATGTCAGTTACAATAGAAATTCAAAATGCTATAACGCAGCCATTTTTTTAGATATAGACAAAACAAAAACTCTTCCGGAATCTTTGTATTAAGGTGAAACACATACAAAAAATCTTTTTCATTTTCCAATTTTTTGGTATCTCATTTTAAATTTTAATTTTTTTAAAAATTTTTTAAATGGCCGCTATTTTGAAACAAGATGGCGGATGAAGCTGGACAACGAACTCGGTCGAGATATTTGTAAGTACTATGTACACACCAAGTTACATCCAAATCGGTTCATCTGGTAGACGGGAAGTGCTGGGTTCGATCCCAATCGCGCCGGTCGGCCTAATCGTTCGGAGTTTTCGTGGTTTTCTTCGAGCCGTGGATCTTCCATGCGTTAATACGGATTAGGTTCCCTTAGAAAGACCCCCACGGAGGGCACTCCCCCCGGGCCTATATCCCTCGTGTAGATAATTGGCCGTCAAAAATCAACCCAAATCGGTTCACGATCAAAAATCAGGACGTTTCAAAATGTCAGCCACGCTAGAAATTCAAAATGCTATAACTCAGCCATTTTTTAAGATATAGACGAAACTAAAACTGCTCCCGAATCTTTTTATCAAGGTCAAACACATACGAAAAAAATATTTTTTCAATTTTCAATTTTTTGGTACCACATTTGAAATTTAAATTTTTCTTAAAAATTTAAATGGCCGCTATTTTTAAACAAGATTTCGGATGAGGCTGGCCAACGAACTCGGTCGAGACATTGGTATGTACTATGTATAAACGAAGTTACATCCAAATCGGTTCATAAATACGCCTTTATCGCGTGACGAAATTCAGGACGTTTCAAAATGTGAGCCACGCTAGAAATTCAAAATACTATAACTCAGCCATTTTGTAAGATATAGACAAAAAAAAAACTGTTCCGGAATCTTTGTATAAAGGTCAAATACATAAGAAAAAAATATTTTTCCATTTTCAATTTTTTGGTACCACATTTCAAATTTTAAATTTTTTTAAAAATTTTAAATGGCCGACATTTTGAAACAAAATGGCGGATGAAGCTGGCCAACGAACTCGGTCGAGACATTGGTATGTACTATGTACACACTGAATTACATCCAAATCGGTTCATAAATACGAGAGTTACAGTGTGACAAAGGTAAGGTATATATATATATATATATATATATATTACATTAATTAAACATAACCTACCACCGTCAATTATTATGAATTAAAGCTGTAAGTATTAAAAAAAATATATATATATTATAAGAATTATTATGGAAGAAAAAAGAAAAAAGTGGACACCGACAAAAATTGAAAAGCTTATACATTGAATTACGTTATCAAGGGCACAGAATTCAATGATATAAGCAAAATGGTGTTTTCTGTGGGAAAAATAAGCTAAAGCTAAAATTAATTTTCCCCTGTGCCCAAACAACCACAAAAATCAAGTGAATTGATTAAAAATGAAAGCAGAATAGAAACAAATAATATGAAATGGAAGAATCAATAAAACGTATTTAAATATTTATAGGATATAAAATATAAATAATAAACACCATACCGATTAATATTTCAGTATTTTACAAAAATCCATGTGCACATGTCAACCAGTATATCAAAAAGATTAAGGTGAATAAAACAGTTAAGAAATCACAGTAAATGATACCAAAGGATGCAGTTAATACATTTTGAAATAAAATTTGAAATACCTTGTAAAACAAATTTAATCTAATATAAAATAAACAGATATTAATTACATTATTTAAAATGCACTATTAAATTAATAGATAACAGTTTAACAATATCGTCAAAATTTAGCTAAAAATACACCCTGGTGTATAAATTATAACTGAAATGGAGCTAGAAAAAAATAAAAATTAGAGCAATCTGAAAGAGACAAGAGAGTTGGTGCTGCCATCTGTTATTAATTATATTAAACATTTATCGCAAGATAAAAATTTGTAAGCTTTTGAATGTAAATAACTGTTTAAACAGCAAAACCAAACAAAT
Source organism: Maratus speciosus (assembly GCA_963932465.1). Taxonomy (NCBI): domain Eukaryota; kingdom Metazoa; phylum Arthropoda; class Arachnida; order Araneae; family Salticidae; genus Maratus; species Maratus speciosus. Next base: position 442,019,958 of record OZ010792.1, on the reverse strand, counting down.
CCTTATATATAGAGAATTATAAACCTAATATAAATCACACAATGTATTTAAAACTATTGTTAATAAAATTTAAAAGCATACAATATATTCTATTAGCTAACTGATTTAAACTAAACTAATAGTTTAAATAATGCTAGAACATTGATAATATATAGCATATAGCTATATGCTATAAAACAAAATAAATTCAGTAATAATTAATATAAATAATTATTAAAAATAATTTAAAAATTATTTTTTAATGAATTATATATAAGATATTTATAAAATGAACAGGAAATAAAAAACATGTGGAAGTATATAGAAGGTTAAATAATACTTAAAATCCCATTACTTAAAAAGTACAAATATAGAATGAGGATTATTTTCAGACATCCATAAAAATCCATAAAGTATGAATGTGGGACATTCAAAAACATTAAACTAAGAGTGGCATACTATTAGTAATTAATATGATATTGTCCTTAGTAAATTAAAATTTAATAACAAATAATTGTAAATTAGATTAATGAATAATTAAGCTAATTATAATATTAATGAAAATCTCCAATTTACATATAAAATATCAAATCAACATCCACATAAAATACATAACAAAAATATAGTAATAATACAAGAGCCCCCCCCCCTTTTTTTTTTTTTTTTTTTTTTTTTTTTATAAATAATTAACCATTGCGTATTATCCAGACAACACCACCCTCCTCCGTACTCTAACATCTACCCACCCAACCAACCTATAATATTTTTTTTATATTATTTTACAATTTTTAATTTTTTATAGATATTTTTTTATTTTATAATTTTTTTGTAATTTTGTTTACGCATGTGTTAATTTGTGTTTATAGATCATGTAAGAAAAGTACTAATTGTATATTAATGAATATATGAATTTTTTTGGAAAACCATGATTTAATGCATCATAAATTAGTTTTTTAATATTATTGTTAATTAGAGGAGAAGAACATAAACATTTTATTCTATATAAATGATTAAGTATTATATTACGAAATACAGAATGATGTAGACAAGATTTAAAATTTGTAAATGTATTAACTGTGAATTTAAATTCTTTACGTTTGTCATATAAATCTGTGATTGTTTTATTGTCTTTTATTGTAATTTTAAGATCTAAGAAGTTAATTGTATTGTTAGATAAAAGGTTTTCCGTTAATTCCAAATTAGTGGGATAATCAACTGGAAATCGAGTAATTGCAGATTGATCAGTTTCAATTAAAATGATGTCATCAATATAACGATATAAATGTAGATTATTATTAGTAAAATTACGTTCATAATGAGATAAGTATAAGTCTGAGAGTAAACTGGAAGTACAACCGCCTTGTGGTATACCGACATGCTGTAAATATAAAGTATTATCTTGCAATATATAATTATTATAGATAATGAAGTTAGTTAAAGATTTAAAATATGCAATATCTATATTAGATGGTAATTCCAGTTTTTTATAATACTTTTTAAATAATGCATTTATAATTTTATGTAAATCTAATAGGTCTATATTATTAAAAAGATCTTTGAAGTCATATGTCGTTATATTACAAACAGAATGAAGATTTTTTAAAATATTAACAAGTTGATAGCTATTTTTTATACAATGTGTATTATCATTGTTTGTAGTAAGTACATATATTTGATTAAGAATTTTTAAGAGAAGTGTATTGGCTTTATTATTATATGTATTACAACCAATAGTAACAGTCCTAAATTTAATAGGAGTTTTATATATATATATATATATATATATATCAATTTTTAACGGAGGGTGGTTTCGGTGTCTGGGGGTCATGATCGATGAAAATATAAAAAAATCTTTTGAAATCGCTTTCCTCCGAACGTCTGCAATAGGTAGCTTTTTGTAATGAAAGCTACCTAAAATGAACATAACTGTTAAAAGGGAAAAAAATGCATATTTAAATTTCCCCTCCCAAAAATATAGAAATAAAAATTGTCATTAATTCTGATTGATAAGTTACTGAAATACAAATTATTGTACTACGAACCAAACAATGTTAAATATAAACGTTCATTATTTAAGTCTAATTAAAAGAAATAATGATCTATGTATTTCGTTACTTTTGGTTTTATACGACACTTTGAAAAAGCACTACTATTATGCGCATTAATATTTTGTACAAATGTGTTTTGTAATACCTCGGTTTTCTAATAATTTGTATGGGTTTTTGTTAATATGTTGAAATTCTACAGTCAGAAACTTTCCAAAATGAATTTTCTTTCACTTCTGAGCATTAGTAGCCAAGCTATTATAGATATGCAAAATGAGCAATTGTGTAAGAACTGCATGCATAAACTAATTAATGAAATACCCTATATCTTTTTTTGGGTTAAATAAAATAGTGTGCAAATTTAGAAAAGCATTAATTCATTTATTTTGTCGCTGAGTTCAGCCAAACATTCAAACACACTTTCACATTAATAATATTATCCGGATTAGGATTAGAATTTACTACTTTACACTGCATCGAAACATATCATTATTAAAGCTTACACATTGCCAATAAACGCATTATCAAAGTGTTAACACAAACCTTTACTAAGGTATAAGCATATATGGAGACGCATTTCATCTATACATAAATATCTTGCAGACTACGAACAAAAACGAATGTGAAAGAAGGGAATTACATTTCTCTTGTAAATTGAATAAATGTAAATTTTTGTCAATTAAAATACATGAATAAATGTTCAAACTGAAAAGAAAAATTATTATAAGATCCTGTCATAATTTGAAGGAAGCACGATAACAATAACCTCTACAAAGATAGAAATTAGCAGTACTGTGTACTAAGGACTGGGCTTCTTACATTTTGATTCTCAAATCAAACTAGTCGCTGAGGGTCACAGTAATACTTACCCATCATGGGTATGCATACTATAAAATATTAAAAGAAAACATGCGTAAACTATTTATAAAATGCATTGCAATTCCAAAATAAAATTTAAACGTATTTATTGTCAATTTGTTTGCAGATAGAGTGTGATAATCGTGGCTTGATGACGTCATAAACTTTAAATGCTCTACTACTAAATTGCATAAAAGAAACATTCTTATAACTCCAAAAATTATAATCGTATTAACTAACAGCCTACTGCATCGGATTAAGCGTCTCATTTCCAATTACAATATATCTTTGAATTAAAATTTGAACGGAATACAGTGTCATGAAAAATCGAAGAGTGTGGAATATATGATTACAAATATCTCGGCAGCTAATTATCCGATCGACTTCATTCTTTATGCAAAATTTATGTTTTAGGTAGCTTTCATTACAAAAAGCTACCTATTGCAGCCGTTCGGAGGAAAGCGATTTCCAAAAATTTTGGTATATTTTCATCGATCATGACCCCCAGACCCCGAAACCACCCTCCGTTCAAAATTGATATATATATATATATATATATATATATATATATATATATGACCTATGTCACACTCTAACTCTCGTAATTATGAAGCGATTTGGATGTAATTCGGTGTGTACATAGTACATACCAATGTCTCGACCGAGTTCGTTGGCCAGCTTCATCCGCCGTTTTGTTTCAAAATGGCGGCCATTTCAAATTTAAAAAAAAATTTAAAATTTGAAATGTGGTACCAAAAAATTAAAAATGGAAAAATATTTTTTTCTTATGTATTTGACCTTTATACAAAGATTTCGGAGGAGTTTTTGTTTCGTCTATATCTTAAAAAAATGGCTGAGTTTCAGCATTTTGAATTTCTAGCGTGGCTGACATTTTGAAACGTCCGGATTTTTGTCACGTAATAACTGGCGTATTTATGAACTGATTTGGATGTACCTTGGTTTGTACATAGTACATACAAATATCTCGACCGAGTTCGTTGGCCAGCTTCATCCGTCATCTTGTTTCAAAATGGCGGCCATTTAAAAAATTTTAAAAAATTAAAAAATTAAAATGAGATACCAAAAAATTGGAAAATGAAAAAGATTTTTTTTGTATGTGTTTGACCTTAATACAAAGATTCCGGAACAGTTTTTGTTTCGTCTATATCTAAAAAAATGGCTGAGTAATAGCATTTTGAATTTCTATTGTGGCTGATATTTTAAAACGACCTGATTTTTGTCACGCGATAACAGGCGTATTTATGAACCGATTTGGGTGTAACTTGGTCTGTACATAGTATATAAAAATGTCTCGACCGAGTTCGTTGGCCAGCTTCATTCGCCATCTTGTTTCAAAAGGGTTGCCATTTAAAAATAAATTAAATTTAAAATTTAAAATGAAGTATTAAAAAATTGGAAAATGAAAAAGATTTTTTTTATGTGTTTGGCCTTGATACAAAGATTCCGGAGCAGTTTTTGTTTCTGAAAGTTTGTTCTTTTGTTTATATCTTAAAAAATGTTTGAATTATAGCACTTTGAATTTCTAGCATGGCTAACATTTTGAAACGATCTTGCATTTGTCACGCGATAACACACGTATTCGCCTATTTCGATGTGAGAAAGCATGTGGATAGTATACATCAATACCTCGACCAAATTCGCTGGCCAGATTCATAAGCCATCTTGTTTCAAAATGGCGGCCATTAAATAAAAAAATATATATATATTTAAAGTGAGGTGCAAAAAAATTAGAAATTGAAAAAGGTTTCTTTCTTAAGTATTTGACCTTGATATAAGGATTCAGGAGCATTTTTTGTGTGTCTTTACCTTAAAAAATGGCTCAGATATAGCAGTTTCAATTTCTATTGTGGGTGACATTTTGAAAAATCTGATTTTTTGCATGCGACAGCAGTCGTATATATCAACCGATTCCGATGTGAGTGAGCATGTGCGCAGCAATTACTAAGATCTCGACCATGTTCACTGGTTAGCCTCATCTACCACGTTGTCTTAAAATGGCAGGCACTTTAAGAAATCACCGAATTTGGCAGCCAAATATGAGTTACTTTAAAGAAAAGCAGCTTGGATAAAGCTGACTAATTTCGCGAAATTCTCTTTCATTATATTGATAAAAATTAGTATTGAATCTCCTATATTCGGTTTCCACTAAATTGAGCTTCGTGTGTTTGAGTGATATAAGTTGGCTTTTTTAAAATAAGGAATATGAAAGCTACCTCTTCCTCCCGGCACTGGCCGGAAGGACTTTTTTATTGTCTTTTATATTCACTCCTTAAAATAAACAATTTCGGAAATTTTTATGTACCTTTTATCCGAACGAATATTTCGAGGGTGTGAAAAAAAAATAGTTTCGAATAATCGAGGTTACTGAAATTCAATAGGCTTCTTCTCATTATTACGTACTAAGTACGCATTAAATTTTAAGTCTCTATCTGAATTTGTTCGGGAGATAGAGCGTTTACAGACACGCACACACAGACACACATACAGACGGACGGCAATTTTTCGTTTCCTAAAAATATGTTTTCTGGAATATGCATTGTCTGAAACGTGTAAATCCGTCAAATTTTTTCTTCGATTTTTAAAACGATTACAAGATTTACCCTATACTATGCATGACGGGTAAGTAAAATTCTACTGAGAACATCTTAAGATTTCCGAAACAAATTCTTTTCTTCGACGAGAATGTAAGTGAAATCTATGTACGATGTAAAAAGGGGGAAGTTAAAAAACGTCAAAACAATCTCTATTACATCTCAATAAAATTTTTAACATGAATCGGTTAAGCTTAATCAGTTAATTTTGTAATAAGAAAACAAATGCTTCCAACATAACTATTGTATAATATGCTTATTTCGAGTGATGTTTAGATGTGCAATATTTTCCGAAGACTTTGAAAAGCTTACTTTCATATCCAAAGTTGGAGACATATCCTAAAGAATCCGATCAACTACAGTAACTCAAACCACATCACGTAAAGAGGGCATACGTGATATCATATATATCTTAGAAACACAAATATGACATATGTGGTGTACATTTTTCTTCTGCCTTTCAGTTCTAGCTTTCAGATCTTCCCATTTATTATGTAATAGCATTATATTGCTTACGAAAGGCATTTCGAAAGGTAATCAAAGGATATACGAAATAAATTAATGAAGCAATCATATATATCTATATATATACATGCATAAACAGACTCACATGTATATACGGGTCCATTCCTTAAGCCGGTTTCGCCTGAAATAACTCGGGAATTGAATTAGCTACTGTCATGAATGTGGTGTCTAGATAAAGTAAAACGAGTTTGCACTATACAAAGATAAAGAACATCACAGGTTACCCAGTGGTAAATTAAGAAGTTAGAGATCACAAAGCGAAAACTGTACGACAAAAATCTCACTTACAAAGTTGTAGAGCATCATCGGTTTTGTAAGGAAATACACATTATGCACGCGGATAAGAAAAATAGTTGCTTGTATTGTCCAAATTACCTGACTTTTATACGGGACGTTTTGAAACACATGAAAATGCAATATCTTTAAATCGGTATGCGATTGTACGCAAATATGATGAAAAAACTGTGTCTAAGCACATGCGAGGAAAACAAAGCGGAACTTTTAGGATATTTTTGTTTTTAAATAAAAGTTTTTTTTTAGAGTTCAGGCATGTTTATATGCAAACAGAAGTGTTTAAAATTGTAAAACGAATTTATTGTGTACCATTGTATATTTTTCGCAATAAAGCCTCTGACTTTGATTTCGGATATTTTCATACCAGCAATTATTTATGATATTCGCGTATGCCTTTCTTACTAAATAGATCAAGCTCATAAATTAACTAAAAAAATAGCCTATATCCTTTTCCGGGTTATAATAAACTAGTGTGCAAATTTAGAAAAGCGTTAATTCATTCATTTTGACGCTAAGTTCAGCCAAACATTCAAACACACTTTCACTTTAATAAAATTATCAAGATTAGGATTAGCATATGATGTGGCATTAACACACGACATTAAAATATGTCATTATTAAAGCTTACACACAGTTAATAAATGTATTATCAAAACGTTAATACTCACATTTACTAAGGCATACGCAAATATAGCATATAGGAAGACGCATTGTTATTTCAGCTATATTTAAATATCCTCCAGAACACGAACAAAAACGAATGTGGAAGAAGGGAATTACACGACTCCAGTAATTGAATAAATGCAAATTTTTGTGCATGAAAATACATGAATAAATGTTTAAATTGAAATGAAGAATTATTATAAGATCCTGTCATAATTTGAAGGAAACAACAACCGCTGCCAAAGATACAAACTAGTAGTACTCTGTGCTAAGGACTGTAACTCCGTACTTCTTACTTTTTGATTGCCAGATTACAATTTCTACTAAGAACATCTTAAGATTTTTCAAGAAAATTATTTTCTTACAGAAGAATGTAAGTGCAATCTGTTTACGAAGTAAAAAAAAACAGCGGGATACAAAACGGGAAAATAATTGATATTATAATTAAATAAATTTTAAAAGTAGATCGGTTAAACTTAGTTGTACAATTTAATTAGTTAATTTTGTAATAAGAAGGCAAATGTTTCAAACATAACTATTGTATAATACACTATATGGCCAAAGGTGATCGGTCACTTGCGATTTTAGATGTTTTTTTAAATATCTAGAAAAATACATGAGGAATTAACCTGAAACTGCATGTGTGTATACAGTATAGTATAGGTCATATATTTCCGCGAAGATTTTTTTCCCGAAACCCCATAAAAACCAAATATAGTAGTACGTGCAGTATTGTGTAGGCTATCTTGGCACTAATCAACAGATATTTGATACAACCCCTCATCTGTTTGCTTCTTTAGGGGAACAACGGATTTCGAGCTTATTCTATCGACGATAATTTTCAGAATTTTCTAGCTATGATTTTGAGACTTTCACAAAAGTTGCTCTATATACTTAGCTAATATATTATGCATATTATATTTTGATTGCATTCGCGCATGCGCAGTGAAACATTTTTTAGCAAACTTGCTCATTTTTCATCCAATTATTATTTTTTAAAAATTATGATTGCAGAGTATTGTGTACAATGTTGTTTGTCATGTTTTCTGAAAAGAACTTTTTTATATTAAGAACTCTGCAAATTATAAGCAAAAAACTTGGCGAAATTTGGGACTGTTTTTATAAAAACCTTAATTTCTCTACGAGTATACATGCTATGCTCATAAAAATGAACACAGTATATTAAAATAAGCCACTTAATAATAATCTCGAGTTTGAACGCTTTTGCTACATTAATTTTTACAGGGTTATCATTGAGATATTCGTTCTCTTTCAATTTGTTGACGGTTCCCTATGGGGTTTCGGGAAAACAACTTTGTGGAAATATATGACCTATACTATACTGTTTCCACACCTGCAGTTTCAGGTTAATTCCTCATGTATTTTTCTAGATATTTAACAAAATGTCTAAAATCGCAAGTGACCGGTAACCTTTGGCCATATAAGTGTATGCATCTGAATTTTTGATTATACCTCCTATAGTTTTCGAGATGCAATCTCCATTTTTTCTTTGTTTCTTTATTGGTTATCGTATTTCAGGCGTAATAACAGTGCGTTTCTCTATAGCGTTCGAAGTGGAACTAATGCAGTGTCCCTGTATAACCGGCTTGTTATAGCTTTTATTTGTAGCTTTCTTGTTAAAATTATTACAACACACTTAAGGAAAAAAAAAAACATTTTTTAAATCATTTGTAAAGCAATGATTTTTCTTCTTCTAAAAGTAATCATATTTGTTATATATATTAATGAAAAAAAATATTCCTCTCTCGCTATTATTTTATCTCACGGTTATTTTCGGTTCAAAAACGTGCGCTATACTTACAAGGGAACCACTTTTGGTGCTGCTCGCACCTAGCATTGAGACCTGGTGCATTTTAAAACCCTATATTACGAAGTTTGAGAATCGATAAAATTTTTCTGTTAAAATAATATTTCTTCATTTTACAGCGTCATAAGTTTCTGAAAAGGCAATTTTCGAGACCACTTATCGAATTATTAACATTGAAGTTTTTTAAAGAAAAGCATTTACAAACAAAAATTAGTTAATAAAAAGCATAAAATATTGAAAAAAGTTTAAAAATTCCTTCAAAACCCCACGAATTTGATTTTGAAAAATCGCAACATTATATTCACAATTTGGCGGGGAAAACGTTGGCGGTATTTTTCGAAAGTAGAGCTTTCCGGCAACCCTAGCCAAATGTCATAGCTGTTAGTCTTGCGTGAGGAGTGGTTTGGACTTCAGTTTAAATTGTAATGTCCGACCTAATTAGCCACAGTAATTTTTCTAAATTGTCAAAATATTAATTTACTTTATGATTACTTTTAACAAAGGACCATTTAATACAGCAACATTTCATTTTAAACATTCGAAACTTTATTCCATTCGATTTCAAAAGAAAATAATTTGCTTATTTTGAATTTGACTAAAAAATAGTTTTCAATGATCTTAAAAGCTTTTATAGAAATATATTTACTATTTATATATTTATCGTCTGCATAGAAAAAAAAAAAAAAAACAGGAAAAACCCAATTATTTTTTCTTATGATATCAATTATCAAGCAAATCCCAGTCTGATATAATTATTGTTCTGTACATTCCTCGGATAAAGTGGGCGGAAAAATTGTAACGCCATATTTGGCGACTTAACTCACTTTTGGTGTCAAATAAATAAATAAAAATGTAATAAAAAAAATTAAAAGTATAAAAAAGTACATAAAATATGATTTTATCAGAGAAATTTTATCGGTTCTCTAACTTTTATGTATAGCTAAACAAAATGCACCAGGTCTCGATGCTAGGTGCGATCAGCACCAAAAGTGGTTCCCTTGTTAGTTTTGTTTTGAGGCGTTTGTGATTTATCTTGTTTTTCGTTATTCAACATATTTTCGGTGTGGTACTTTAATACTTTTAAAATCCGTAATTAAGTTTTGGATAAAATTATATAATAAGAACTATCTTACAGATTGAAATATAAGAAGCAACTATCTATGTACAGTAGAGTCCCGGTTATCCGAGTTAATATGGACCAAGCTCAACTCGGATAAGCAAAAAACTTAGATAAACCGGATTTACACAAATCGTCACCGACTAAGGAGATGAAATATAAATTTTCACTTAATTCATTAACTTTTATGGTACTAGCAACATTTCTTTGATGTATATTTCCGTTACTTTTATAAGAAAAACGGGGAATGAAATTGTTTATTTGAAAAAAGCCTTTGATAGTTTTTTGTTTGTTAAATGTCAATTTTGCTGCAGTTTTTTTTTCTGCAGAATTACTCTACTGCATAGGTATTAATTTCTAAGATTTTTATTTACTGCTAAAACTTACCAGTAAATTTTGTCTAATTTAACCGCCGAAATCTAACAGTTGTCACGGATTAAATATGGCAAAAATTTATATTAAATTTTAGAGGTAACAAAACCGTACAAATTAGCAGCTATGTGATTCTACTAGTGTCATGAAAATTGCAAGTGTAGCTTCTTCTTTCTGCGCAAAATATTAAATAGTTTTTTCAACCGAAGTTATACCTTTGGAATAGATCACTTTCTTCCGATGGACTGATGGTTTCTATTATTATGAAACAGGCATTATAAATGTAGTGTTAGGTGAGCAGCAGTAAAAGTTAGAACTCTGATTTTCTGGTCAGAATGGGGGAAAAATTATGGCCATTTTTTCCCCCATTCTGACCAGAAAATCAGAGTCCTAACTTTTTACGATTGCTCTTTCATCTTCCCCTAACACTTCACTTATAATGGCGGTTTCATAATAATGGAAGCCGTCAGTCCATCAAAAGAAAATAACTCGGTTAAAGCGGAAACTCGGTTAAGCGGGACTCGGATAAGCGGAACTCGAATAAGCGGGACTCTACTGCAATTCCTTTTTACTTTCTTCTATCTTCAATAGAAGAAAGTATTGTAATCGAAATTTTTTTCGACTTCCGGTTTTCGACGGATTTGCATGTTTTAGGGGTCAGAGATTCCAAAAAACATGTTTATAGAAAATGTCTGTCTGTCTGTGTGTCCGTCTGTCCGTCTGTCCGTCTGTCCGTCTGTCCGTCTGTCTGTCGCCATTGTACCATCAAAAAGTGTATGAAGTTATGAATAGAATTAAACCAAAATTTTATTATAAGTTTTTGGCTATGGCAAGCAGGTCCTCCCGGAATTTGGAAAAAATTTGCCGGTAGGGGGCGCTGATATAACAATTTTTGTGCGATTTTGAATATTGTACCATCCAAAAGTGTATGGAGTTATGCATAGAATTGAACCAAATTTTTAGTTTAAGTTTTTGGATATGACAAGCAAGTCCTCCCTGAATTTGGAAAAAATTCGCCGGTAGGGGGCGCTGTAAATGCGTTTTTTGTGCGATTTTGAATATTGTACCATCGAAAAGTGTATGAAGTTATGCATAGAATTGAACCAAATTTTTATTTTAAGTTTTTGGCTATGGTAAGCAGGTCCTCCCTGAATTTGGAAAAAATGGGCCGGTAGGGGGCGCTGTAATAGCGATTTTTGTGCGATTTTGAATATTGTACCGTCCAAAAGTATATGAAGTTATGCATAGAATTAAACCAAATTTTTATTTTAAGTTTTTGGATATAGCAAGCAGGTCCTCCATGAATTTGCAAAAAATTCGCCGTTAGGGGGCGCTGTAATAGCGATTTTTATGCGATTTTGAATATTGCACCATCGAAAAGTGTATGAAGTTATGCATAGAATTAAACCAAATTTTTATTTTAAGTTTTTGGATATGGCAAGCAGGTCCTCCATGAATTTGCAAAAAATTCGCCGTTAGGGGGCGCTGTAATAGCGATTTTTGTGCGATTTTGAATATTGCACCATCGAAAAGTGTACGAAGTTATGCATAGAATTAAACCAAATTTTTATTTTAAGTTTTTGGATACGGCAAGCAGGTCTTCCATGAATTTGCAAAAAATTCGCCGTTAGGGGGCGCTGTAATAGCGATTTTGAATATTGCACCATCGAAAAGTGTATGAAGTTATGCATAGAATTGAACCAAAATAAATTTTAAGTTCTTGGCAAGGAGGTCCTCCCTTAATTTGTAAAAAAATCGCTCGTAGAGGGCGCTGTAATAGCGATTTTTGTACAATTTTTGTGCCATTTTGAATATTGTACCGCCGAAAAGTGTATGAAGTTATGCATAGAATTGAACCAAATTTTACGTGTTTATTTTTGGTCATGTCACGAAGGTCCTCCCTGAATTTGGAAAAATTCTGCCGGAAGGGGGCACTATAATTGCGATGTCTGTACCATTTTCATTATTGTACCATCGAAAAGTGTATGAAGTTATCCATATAATTGAACCAAATTTTTTGTGCATGTTTCTGGCTATGGCAAACAAGTCCTCCCTGAACTTGAAAAAATTCCGAAAGAAGGGGGCGCTATAATTCCGATCTCTGTGCCGTTTTCATTATTTTACCATCGAACAGCGTATAAAATTATGCATACAATTGAACCAAAATGTTTGTGCTTGTTTTTGGCTTTGGCCAACAGGTTCTCCTTGAATTTGGAAATATTGCTCGGTAAAGGGGCTCCGTGCTAGCGATTTTTGTATACTTTTCTTGATTTTTCGTAGTTCTATTGTGCATCGGCGGCTCATGCAGCGGCGGGAACTCGCTTCCTGCTATGCCGGCTATTCACAAACAGCTGATAACGACAGAATAAGGAAAAATTAATAATTTTAACAAATATCATGATATAGATTAACTCGTTTTTAGTCCGTTTAATTGACTTGAGCAGAAATTTAAGATGAAAATCAAAGTTGGTATAGTATTGAACTAATAATATTGAAGTATTAACATGTGTAACTAGGTTTTGAAATATTAAGATGTATAAGATAGAAGAAAGTTTTGGGATTGGCACATCCAACTAGTTTATTAACGGGCATAAAACAAACGAGGTTAAATACAATTCGTCTGTATGTTTTTACTTTCTTCTATCTTGACAAGAAGAAAGTATTGGTTTCATGAAAATTTTCGAATTCCAGTTTTCGACGGATTTATACGTTTTATGGGTCAGAGATTCCAAAAAACATGTTTTTACAAAATGTCTGTCTGTGAGTCTGTCTGTCTGTCCGTCCGTCTGTCTGTCTGTATGTGACACAAATTTTGTGGGCGCTCTATCTCAAGAACTAATGCACGGAATTTAATAAAAATTTATATTCAGGTAGTCCCTGATATAAATTAGTGCTGATTAGTTTTTGGTGTAAATCGCCCTGCAGGTGGCGCTGCTATGTAGCATTTTTCAGGATTTCCGCAAAAGCTCTATCTCAAGAACTAATGCACGGATTTTTATAAAACTTCAGATTCCGTTAATCCTTGATATGAATTGGTGCTTGTAACGTTTTGGTGCAAATCGCCCAACAGATGGCGCTGCTATGCTGCATTTTGTAGAATTTACACGATTTTCGTAATAGCTCAATCTCAAGAAATAATGCACGGATTTTCATCAAACTTCAGATTCAGTTAGTGCTTGACATGAATTGACGTTTTGCCTCTTGTGATGTAAATCGCTCAACAGGTGGCGCTGCTATGCTGCATTTTTTGAGATTTCCGCAATAGCTCTATCTCAAGAACTAATACTTGGGTTTTCAACAAACTTCAGAATCAGGTATACCTGGATATGAATTAGTGCTGTTTATGTTTTGGTGTAAATCGCTCAACAGGTGGCGCTGCTATGCAGCATTTTTCACGATTTCCACAATAGCTCAATGTCCAGAACTAATGCACGGATTTTCATCAAACTTCAGATTCAGCTAGTCCTTGACATGAAATGATGTTTTGTACCTTTTCGTGTAAATCACTCAACAGGTGGCGCTGCTGTGCTTCATTTTTTGTGATTTCCACAATAGCTCTAGCTCCAGAACTAATGCACCGATTTTCATCAAACTTCAGATTCCGGTATACCTTAATATGAATTAGTGCTGTTTGTGTTTTGGTGCAAATCGCTCAACAGATGGCGCTGCTGTGCTGAATTTCTCAGAATTTTCCCTACAGCTCTATCTCAATAACTAATGCACGAATTTTCATCAAACTTCGAATTCAGGTATACTTTGATACGAATTGATGTAATTTCTTATACTATTTAAATGATTTAATTGATGTGATTTATATAGAAGAAAGTTTTGTGATGGCCACAACATACTAGTTTTTTTTGTGTGTGTGTGCGTGTGTGTGTCCACGCAAATCTTTTGAACGGATGCTTCAATTTTGATATATATATTTTTTTACTTTCTTCTATCTTGACAAGAAGAAAGTATTGGTTTCATGAAAATTTTCGAATTCCAGTTTTCGACGGATTTACACATTTTATGGGTCAGAGATTCCAAAAAACATGTTTTTACAAAATGTCTGTCTGTGAGTCTGTCTGTCTGTCTGTCTGTCCGTCTGTCTGTCTGTCTGTCCGTCTGTCTGTATGTGACACAAATTTTGTGGGCGCTCTATCTCAAGAACTAATGCACGGAATTTAATAAAAAGTTATATTCAGCTAGTCCTTGATATAGATTGGTGCTGATTAGTTTTTGATGTAAATCGCCCGGCAGGTGGCGCTGCTATGTAGCATTTTGCAGGTTTTCCGCAAAATCTCTATCTCAAGAACTAATGCACGGATTTTTATAAAACTTCAGATTCCGTTAATCTTTGATATGAATTGGTGCTGGTAAAGTTTTGGTGCAAATCGCCCAACAGATGGCGCTGCTATGCTGCATTTTGCAGCATTTACACGATTTTCGTAATAGCTCAATCTCAAAAAATAATGCACGGATTTTCATCAAACTTCAGATTCTGTTAGTGCTTGACATGAATTGACATTTTGCCTCTTGTGGTGTAAATCGCTCAACAGGTGGCGCTGCTATGCCGCGTTTTTTGAGATTTCCGCAATAGCTCTATCTCAAGAACTAATGCTTGGGTTTTCAACAAACTTCAGATTTAGGTATACCTGGATATGAATTAGTGCTGTTTATGTTTTGGTGTAAATCGCTCAATAGGTGGCGCTGGTATGCAGCATTTCTCACTATTTCCACAATAGCTCAATTTCCAGAACTAATGCACGGATTTTCATTAAACTTCAGGTTCAGTTAGTCCTTGACATGAATTGATGTTTTGTACCTTTTCGTGTAAATCGCTCAACAGGTGGCGCTGCTGTGCTGCATTTTTGTGATTTCCACAATAGCTCTAGCTCCAGAACTAATGCACCGATTTTCATCAAACTTCAGATTCCGGTATACCTTAATATGAATTAGTGCTGTTTGTGTTTTGGTGCAAATCGCTCAACAGGTGGCGCTGCTATGCTGCATTTTTCAGAATTTCCCCTACAGCTCTATCTCAATAAGTAATGCACAAATTTTCATCAAACTTCAAATTCAGGTATACTTTGATACGAATTGGTTCTAAATTGATGTAATTTCTTTTACTATTTAAATGATTTAATTGACGTGATTTATTTAGAAGAAAGTTTTGTGATGGCCACAACATACTAGTTTACTATTGGGAAGACCTCATTTTGGTGGTGGTTCCAATTTAATTTCATGGTGATCCAAAAATGACCTGTTTGTGTTCGTCCGTTTTCCTGCCTTTTTTTAATTTCTAGACTGCAACTTTCGAAAAATTGACCACTCACAGTGAAATTTTAAAGTACTCGTCAATAAGGTACCTACTGCTACTTTAAGTTTTCAAAATAGTTGTCGGTTGTCGAACTGTTTTTATATAGGGTGTCCCTAAACTCATGGTACATACATTAGGGAATGATAGAATACAACTAGACAAGCAAAAATCACCACACAATCCATGGTCGGAACGCTAGTAAGAAGCTAGAGTGTGAAACATACTGTGGCACAAAATGAGGAGAAAGAAGGTAGACAGCGATGGAATGAAAGGAAACCGATAATATGAAGAAAAACATTTTATTCAACCAAATTTGTTTTTATAATAAATAATTAAAGACTAATAATGAGCTCAAAGTAGCTAGGAGTCGTTCGATAGCTTCATCGCCCCGAGCCCTCCCTTCCCGCTTTTCGGTGTCTTTAATTTGTCTAATTTCCCTTTTAAATTTGTCCGGTTTCAATTTTTGTTTTTTTCCCTTTCATTCTGACTTCCGCTAGAGTGTCTTATACTCGGGACGTGGCTGGGGACCTACGAATCTTGCTTCCGCAAAAGAGTCGGGATAGAGTGGAAGAATAAAGGGCTTCTTCTTAACTTATCTTCTAGCTTATTATCGGAGTTCTTAGTCTTATTAGTAAACAACACGTACTTCCCCCGTCACAGCAACTGCGCAAACAGTAACGTAAGCTTCACACCGTCGATGAAGTGACCGCCATACATTGGCGAAAACACCAGGCATCTCTCGTATGGTGTCAGCAGCTACGGATATCCGGGCAACAAGGTCTTCAACGGAATCTATGGAACCATCATCGTAGATGCGGCTCTTCATGTGACGACAAAAGAAAAAGTCGAGACATGACAAATAGGGTAAGCGGGTCGACCAGTTGATTGGTATAACCTTTGGGTTTCCCTTGCATTGCCGTCAGCCACTCCGTACATGTGATGCATCTCGGCCTTCTCCTAATTTGAGTACGCATCCAGCTCAGAGATGATCCACAGAACGAATGAAGACAGCTGAGGTGAACAGCCTTTTTATTGCGGTCGCTGGGAGGCGCTCTTTAGCGCTTTACGGCTTGCGTTCCGACCATGGGTTGTATGGTGATTTGTGCTTGTCTAGTTGTGTTCTATCATCCCTGTGTATTACTATGAGTTTAGGGACACCCTGTATCTATGTTTTTTATTTCTTACAGGGAATATCAAGCCTTTTAATAGTCTGGACTCTTGAGGATCTATATCGCCGAACGAAGGCTCGCAGTTTCGCTGCGAGAGCTAGTTTTATATCATCGTCTACTGCGCGTCAAAATGAGCGATATAGGCAACAATGAGATTTAGAGTGAATGTGGACATTAATAAAAGGTTGCACAAGCACTTTCTTGTGGCAAACCATTCTCATTGAAATACGCTAACTGGCGTAAAATCAGTAATTATCAATACAATAAGGTAAAAACAATAGCTTGAAGTTGGTTTTATTGTTTTCTTAAAAATTATTTTTATAGCTTTTTGTGAAAACTTCTAAAATCAAACTTTGAATTTAAAATTTTGTAAATTCTGACAGAAAACACTAAAATCTCATTTCTATTCTTAAACATTTATTCCTAAATTTGTAGTCTTAAAATCATGTAAAAGAGAGCAGGAAATGATAATTTTTTATATGCTTTATAATTCATACTATGATTTCTTTTAGTTTCGTCATTTCCGAAAAATACTTTCTGCAGGAACCATCATGTAACAGGAAATTGATTACCGGATCATGAAAGCGGAGCGAATATTGCGTATTTTTATTTATTTTAAATGAACCGTAATCCTAAAGACATGCTTTTCTATATAACCTTAAATCAACAAAACTCCCATTTAAGAATTTAAGTCACGTAACACGGCAGATATAAATGAAGAGAAGTTAGCTCTCAGAATTAAAGTTTTAGAAAGATTCTGAGATAACTGTGAATGATAGTTAATTATTTTTAAACTTTTTATGTCGCGAAGTTTCTATTTATTTCTTTATACGATGTTTGTAATCTATAATACATTTTTGTAGCCCTAAAAAAAACCTGCAGTATAAAGAGAAATTGTTCCTTTTTTTGAAATACATAATAGTGGAGAATAAGACGAAAAGAGATCACGAAAAAAAAAAAAAAAAATAAACCGGAAATTAAGGGAAATAAAGAAAAAGAAGATACAGAAATACTAAGGAAATGTTAAGGGAAGAAGCAAATATAAAATTTGAAAGAAAGATCGTGATTCTTTTAGCAGCAGAGGTCTAAAAAAATTTATCTCATAAAAGCAGGATATACAGATGAATGCAAATCGCATTTAATAAAGTTTATATTTATTACAAATATTTACAGATTGTTACTTCTCGACCGTAATTTGGAAACTGTTAATTCTCCTGGTATTGCACTGAAGGAATTGCGCACACAAAGAAGGAATTGCGCACTGATGCTGTGACCGCTAGATGGGAAAAGGATATGGGACAGGAAATCTCTAACTTCTGGTAATGATCAAAAAAGGAAACGTAGGTCTTCCTTTCTGCTGAACTACCAATGTTCTAGAATACCTGTAAACTTTTGATTTGATTGCCCAAGAGGGACTGCTGAGGCAAGGAAACTAAGTCTGTAGAGCATGGTGTCCCGTCCCGGTCCCTTTTATTGAGTTCTTAAACAAAAATACCGTTTTCAGTCAGAGTTGAAGTCGTCAGAAAACGTGACAGTGGACGGTATTTCCATAAATGTTCGTGAAAAAAGTTCTTGCCTTACAGCCGACATTGCCAGGGAAATCCCAATCGCGAGCAAGGGACAGGGACTGGTTAAGGCTTTACAGGAGTCAATCGCGGCCAGAAAACAGATTCCCCACGCAACACTGGGCAGCGACGGGCAGTAGTAGGTGGTGAGAACTTCTGGGTGCGCCGGAGACCTCGCGTTACTCTGTGAAAGGGGAGCTCCATTCACGACAGGTAACGGAGATTAGAAGTGTGAACTTTCATATATGTTTTTGAGTTTCCTCTTAAGAACTGGGCGAGTGAGGATATTAGTAAGCCAATTTCTATGTGGGTTTTGAATATATCTGAGATGTCATTGTCTTGTTAGTGTGCAGTGACTTGTTCTCTATAGTTAGTATGGATGAGACTTTGTACCTTGCTCACCGCACTCGCATCGGTCTGAAGAAGCACAATGGAATTGGTTAGACATCCTGGAAGATGTTCATTACTCATCTTGTTTGGTGGTATTTCTGCGACAAAATTTTTTACATCAACCTTTCACGCTTTTTCGCTAGTGAAATGCATTTCTGGGGAGAAAAAGAAAGTGATCACGCCTACTAATTCTGATTCAAATAAAATTCTGTTTCATATAAAAAATACATAAAACCAATAAACTTGGAATAATGTTTACTATTTAATGCTATTCATAAATCATGCTTCGGGGGCCATCGACATATTACATATTGTACCAAATTTCATTTTTCTAATGTTAATACCCGATTTTTATCAGGGTTTGATTTCTACCGATAAAATTTAATAAAGAAAACCTGGTAAGAACTATTAGCGTCCACATATATATAATATATTGATAAATATTATATTATTGTTTATAATTTATATACATATATACAATAATTCTTTATTGAAAAATGAAAATATAATTAGTATATAATATTAATTTAAAAATTAATGTAATAATAATTATTAGGTGCATTTGTTTAATGGAATTAAAAATTAAAAGAATAAAGAATAAACCACTGTGTAAAACCACTGTAAAGGCGCACTTATTGTTATTTTGTTATTGACTCTACTTATATTTAATCAAAATACGTAACAAAATGTGATAATATATATCCTAAAATAATTAGAATATTAGCCTTTTAGAGTGAGAATATATATTTTAATATGCGGTAAAATATGATTTTAATAATCTTTGAATTCACCTGTACAATGTTTGTTTTATAAACAATTATATCTTTTCAGTAAAAAGTGGGAAAAAATGATAAAGGGATCTTTATACTAGTAAAAGGGAAAAGGTAAAAAAAAAAACAGTAATAGTTTAAAAAAGGAAAAAAAAAAAAAAAGATTTTCAAAAATGGCAAAAATTATGGGAAAAATATTTTTTCTGAAAAAGTTAAAAACTAGCGTAAATACCGATAAAAACCATCACGTTGGTAAATACCTGCTAACCCTACTTCTGATGGTTTATTTTAGTTTCTTGAAAGAAGGCATCCAGAAAAAGTACAATCGGCCGATCAAATAAACAAACAAACAAACAAAAAAAAAAAAAAAAAAAAAAAAAAAGAGAGAGAGAGAGAGAGAGAGAGAGAGAGAGAGAGAGAGAGACTATATACATTTTAATCCACAAAATTGTTCACACAGAAACAGCCGTTCGATTGGAAATTATGTCTTCATTCAATATCTGTTAAAAAAATAAGCTAGAGTCCATCTTAATATTAAAATTGTACCGAACTGTAAAATTTTCTATATAAACACATAATTTTGGTTTTCTATTAAATTTTTCGGTAAATTTTACATAAGGATATCAAAAGAAAGGTCATTTGGTCAAGTAGTTTAGGAATAACTAAGATTTAAATTTTAGAACGCCTAATGTTAAATTCATTCGTAAATCGATGCAATACAGATTGCAATGCGGGTCGTTTTTTAAACATAACTCATAAACTACTTGGAGAGATGAGCAGTAATTTTTGGATTCGCATGTTTGAAGCTTCTGAAATTTGATTTCTGAGTTAAAATATTTATAGCCTAATGTTTTTTTCGGAAATAAATATATGTATATTTATAAACTTTCTATATATACAGGGTGGTCATAAAAAACTTCTCCGATATATGAACTCCTAGCGGCCTAACCGCTGAACTAATAGGAAAGAAATTTTCGATATATCTATTTAAAGGTATGCGCTCGAGATCGTGATGATTTAAAACAATAAAGCTCTCACAGTTGTTACAGCTACAGTGAAAAAATTTCGAAACTGATTAGGATTGAGTACCACAATATTACACCTGCAATTTTAGTCATACGTGTAACGTTCCAACGACATTTACGGTTTTCAATGCGCTGATGAATTTCGGCAGGAAAAAAGGGTGTTGCCATTCAAAAATTTCGAAATTTTTTCACTGTAACCGTAACCATGAGAGATCTATTGTTTTAAATCATCACGATCTCGAACGCATACATTCAAATAACTAAATCTGAAATTTCCTTCCGATTGGTTGAGCGCTTAGGTCGCTAGGGGTACATATATTGGGGAAGTTTTTTTATGCCCCTCCCCCCTGTATTTATAAATATAATACCTTTGAAAATCAAAAGACACCTATCAAGTTCTTTTAACATTACTTGACAAAATGTCTACTGTTAAGATTTCATTTATGTGATTTATATAATAAATACCTAATATGAAGTAAAACTAACATATTCGAACAGTAAAATGACCAAAACTCCAAATTTAGAGTTGGCATACAATAATACACAGTATTGTTACAGAAAAATTACAAAACATCAATTTAAACAAATCTTTCAATAATTAAATTGTAACAGGAAAAAGAAACTATTGATCCACAAATAAAACAAAGATACAAGATGACGATAAAATTTAAGAAGCCAAAGTGACAGGTGGATGTTTAAAAAGAAAAAAAGGAATAAAAAGAAATGAAAAAAGATTTTTTTTTATAACAGAAATCTATTTCTATAAGCTTCAAATATGCGAATCTAAAATTACAGCTCATTTCGCTAAGTAGGTTCATGGTCATGTTTAAAAAGCTATCAGTATTGCAATGTGCTTTGTAATGATCATAAATGAATTTAACATTAGGAATTCCTTTCTTTAAAACTTCATAAATCCGCACCTATTTGACTGAATGACTTCCTGATTCTATTCGACTGTAAAATTTACCGAAAAGCCAAATAAATTAAAATTAGGTGCTCGTATTAAAAATTTTAGAGTTTGATACAATTTCAGAAGATGGTAGCTTTATTGTAAACATAAATTGAAAGAATATATAATTTCTAGTCGAATATCTATTTCTGTTTTTTTATCTGTGACAATTTTAAAGATTAAAATGTATAGGATGGCCTCTTTATATTTTGATCGACTGTATTATTTTTACTTTTTATAGTTTGGCGATTTGTGTAAACTTTCATAAATCTACATTATTTTTTTTAAATAATATATGTTGATTTTGGTGATTGTTTATTGTTTGTTAATTGTTTATTGATGAATAATATACATGACAATTTTAGAGATTAAGATGTACAGGGTGGTCTCTTTATATTTTATCCGACTGTATTATTTTTACCTTTTATAGTTTGAACGATTTATGTAAAATTTCATAAATATACATTAAATTTATAAAATAACATATGTTAGGTTTTTTCCAAATATTAAAAATAAAATAAAAATGAGACCGTACTCGGAAAGATAACAGGGTTATTCAATTAGTAATCGGGAATAAAATTTATAAAATCTAACTAACATTAACTTTATATAAAAGAAAATTTTATACAACCATTCCAGTCACGCTTTAAGAATCTTTTTTCTGCGGATTTGAATGATAACAGGAGATGGTCTTTTCAATTCATATAAAAGTAAAATTTCACTTTATCTCTAAAACTATCGATAGGAATGAGATCTACGTTTATACGGTCATGTTTTTAGCAATTCTGATTCTTTCTATGTAAAAACCAAAGTATAAGATCGTGGAAAAATAAATGGTCAAGTGAGAGTATTTCTCGCGCTAAGAGGGCTTCGTACAATAAATGTATGAATTATTAACTGTATTATTAAAAAAATCGTTGCTAAAAGAATAAAAAGAATTTGAAAAAAAAAAAAAACTACACAACGTACGGTTGGGTATAGATGTATATAATAGAAAAGTGCGAATGGGTTTACCATAAAAATTCAAAGAGATATAAAGACTAAATAATGCCATATATTGCCATTCTGTATACCTCTTTTTTTAATCTTATCCGAATCTGTTTATGATGAATTTAATTCGGTACTGACAATAAAAGTAGTGCATATCAGTAGTGCTTCATTTGGTATTTCATAAAAATAATTCAGCGTAGTATTTTACTTTTACAGTGTAGCTAAAACAAAACACTTGTTCAAAGTTTAAACTTGGCATTGTGCTAAGCGAGCCTCGAAAGAAGGTCGCAAAGTTCCAATGCCCCCTTGGTCCGTGCCGCGTACTTACAGAAAGGTTTTTACTTAACTTTTAAAGACACAGAAGTCCTACAGAGAGATCCACTCAATGCAAACTAGTCGTGAATCCAATAGTATTTATGTGATTCATTCTAGTTAAGGGGTCTTGTACCTTTTAAACGCGATGAATATTAGCGAAAAAGTTCAAAATTTTAATTAATCTATCTTCAAAACCTTTTATGTATAAACAAGAAATTTTGACTATTGATTAACAGATTGTGCTTTGTAATATGCTACCAATAGAAATTTATTAGACTTTTACAGAATTTGTGCATTGTTGAAATCAAAATAGATCTTTTTTTTTACTCCATAAGCCATTGCGCACATGATATCTTAAGAAAGTATGTATGGAATGACAGGAAATTTGATAAAGATACTAAACAAATATTCGTGTTTAAAATGATCTACTCTTACGCAAAAATTATTCCATTAACTATATAATAAAAAAAAAAATCAAAATTTTACATTTTAAAGAATAAAAATAGTCATAACTAAAAATATTACCATTGTAAATACTTAAAAGTAGTAATTTTAAACACACATATTTGTTTAGTACATTTACCAAATTTCATGACAATCCATACGTAATTTCTCAAGATATGCGCGCAATGACTCATGGAGTAAAAAAAGAGCTATTTTGAGTTTCAACTATACACAAATTCTGTAAAAGGCTAATAAATTTCTGATGGTAGCACGATCTGTTTAATCAAGATCCAAAATTTCATGTTTATACATAAAAAGGTTTTGTAGATAGACTAATTGAAAGTTTTTCGTTAATTTTCGACGCGTTTAAAAGGTACAGGACCCAATAAATAAGTCTGTTTTTAATAATTTGACGTTTATTGCTTTTATACTGCTACTCGGCATTGTATTACACAAATATATCATTAAAAGTTGTTATCTGGGCTTTAAAAGTCTATGGAAGATCGGGTACACCGCCCCTGTCATTATGTATGTCCAAACCGTCCGTATATTTAAGGGTTAATATCTCGGCTAATTACAGACGATTTTTTTCGAAAATCAGTATCAACAATGCTTTTATACTTCTGCTGCGATAAGTACCTCCAGCGCTCCTCAACACCTTCGCTGAATGCCTGCAAATCGAAATTTATGTGTAACGGAAAAATACGCTTTTCTCAAAAACTATGTGACCTGGAGTAATCGCTATAATTTTCCTGCAAGATTTACATTAACGTCTACTACCACTAATTTTTTCATAATTTTAGTTTCAGTAGATTCGGAATTAGATGGAGGGGGGAACATATTTTTGCGCTGCATTTTGGACGATATTTTTGAAAATATAATACCTAAAATTAAAAGGAATGTATTTTTGAGTTCAGCCTTACGAAAGCTTTTACCCGATACCCCACACGATATACAAAGAAAAGATTTTTTTTCAACTTGCTTAATTAGCCCCTATACATTTTCCCTAAATATATTTGTCAATGTTTAATAATCGGAAAATATTTGGGTCAATAGTCTTTATTAAATCCCCCAATTTGAACTTTCCACGTTCCATAGTTTACGAGTAAAGTAGCTGTGAAAAACCGGCAGACAGACACAGAAGTGATCTTATAATGGTTCCGTTTTCACTTTTTTACGGATCCCTAAAAAAGTAAACATGCCTTACTAACGCTGCAAAAAAATATCGTAGAAGAAAGTTACTGATACCACACGATTGGTAATAAAGTCTACTTTTAAATGCTGTATATAAAATTTGCTTCGGGGGCCATCTACATATTAAAACGAACCAAAAACATTGTTTTTTTTTCAATAGCAGTACACAGTTCTGACAGCATAAATGAACTCTACACCCTTGAATTACCCTAAAAAGAAATTTTTATGCAATTCGTACGAGAAGTTTCCGAGAAATTAATTGTTTTTAAACGAGCGTATTTTAGGGGCTGTATCCAAATTGAAGTTTGGTACTCGATTGTTCACAGAGAGAACCCCCTTCTTGATCAAGGCGTCTTAAGCGCCATTGAAGACTGCTAGATTACAGGATAGCATAAGCAATTTCAAAATATCTAGTCACTTCTATCATAGACGGCCCCTTATACATCATTTTGCCGTTTTTTAAGCATAATTTGAAAACTACTTGGAAGAAAAATGTGAAATTTTGGATTTCCATAAAGCAGGACTTAATAAATCTAAATCCATCAAAAAAATTGTAGGCTGCAATTCATAATTTTTCTAATATTAATTTCATTATTCATAATTCATGTCATAAAATTATAAAAAATGCAAATTCAACGTATTTGTGTTTGGGTATTTTAGTATTATTTCTACACAAAAAAATAGCACATTAGGAGTATAATTTCAGGAGATATTAATGAAAATATGAAAATGTAATTTAGCCTTAGAAGCACTAAATTTTGAATGTTTATAATTCAAAAACTTATCATTCAAATGACTTGAAATTTGGTGTCTAGGGATAGTTTGAACCGAAGATTTGAAATATCTCGTTAAAATTGGGTATTGCCCTTGAAAAAAAAAAAAGAAGTTTGGGTTCGTTTTAATGTGTAGATGGCCCCCTAAGCAAATTTTATATACATCCTTTAAAAGTAGACTTTATTTCTCATCGTTCGGTACCAGTAATTTTCTTCTACGATAATTTTATGAAGAGTTAGTAGGGGGTGTATACTTTTAGGTAGCTTTCATTACAAAAAGCTACCAATTGCAGCCGTTCGGAGGAAAGCGATTTGAAAAAATTTTAGTATATTTTCAACGATTATGACCCCCAGACCCCGAAACCACCCTCCGTTCAAAATTGACACACACACACACATATATATATATATATATATATATATATATATCTGACCTTTGTCACACTGTAACTCTCGTATTTATGAACCGATTTGGATGTAATTCGATGTATACATAGTACATACCAATGACTTGACCGAGTTCGTTGGCCAGCTTCATCCGCCATTTTGTTTCAAAATGACGGCCATTTAAAATTTTTAAAAAAATTTAAAATTTGAAATGTGGTACCAAAAAATTGAAAATGGAAAAATATTTTTTTTTTATGTATTTGATCTTTATACAAAGATTCCGGAGCAGTTTTTGCTTCGTCTATATCTTAAAAAATGGCTGAGTTATAGCATTTTAGGTAGCTTTCTTTACAAAAAGCTACCTACTGCAGCCGTTCGGAGGAAAGCGATTTCAAAAAATTTTGGTATATTTTCATCGATCATGACCCCCAGACCCCAAAACCACCCTCCGTTCAAAATTGATATATATATATATATCTGACCTATGTCACACTGTAACTCTCGTATTTATGAACCGATTTGGATGTAATTCGGTGTGTACATAGTACATACCAATGTCTCGACCGAGTTCGTTGCCCAGCTTCATCCGCCATTTTGTTTCAAAATGGCGGCCATTTAAAATTTTTTTAAAAATTTAAAATTTGAAATGTGGTACCAAAAAATTGAAAATGGAAAAATATTTTTTTCTTATGTATTTGACCTTTATACAAAGACTCCGTAGCAGTTTTTGTTTCGTCTATATCTTAAAAAATGGCTGAGTTATAGCATTTTGAATTTCTAGCGAAGCTGACATTTTGAAACGTCCTGAATTTTGTCACGCGATAAAAGGCGTATTTATGAACCGATTTGGATGTAACTTCGTTTATACATAGTACAAACCAATGTCTCGAACGAGTTCGTTGGCCAGCTTCATCCGCCATCTTGTTTAAAAATGACGGCTAATTAAAATTTTAAGAAAAATTTAAATTTGAAATGTGGTAGCAAAAAATTGAAAATTGAAAAAATATTTTTTTTTTATGCGTTTGACCTTGATAAAAAGATTCGGGAGCAGTTTTTGTTTCGTCTATATCTTAAAAAATGGCTGAGTTATAGCATTTTGAATTTCTAGAGTGGCTGACATTTTGAAACGTCCTGATTTTTGCCACGTGATAGCAGACGTATTTATGAACCGATTTGGATGTACCTTGGTGTGTACATAGTACATACAAATAACTCAACCGAGTTCGTTGACCAGCTTCATTCGCCATCTTGTTTCAAAATGGTGGCCATTTAAAAAAATTAAAAAACAATAAATTTAAAATGAGATACCAAAAAATTGGAAAATGAAAAAGATTTTTTTTGTATGTGTTTGACCTTAATACAAAGATTCTGGAACAGGTTTTGTTTCGTCTACATCTAAAAAAATGGCTGAGTTATAACATTTTGAATTTCTATTGTGACTGACATTTTAAAACGACCTGATTTTTGTCACGCGATAACAGGCATATTTATGAACCGATTTGAATGTAACCTGGTCTGTACATAGTAAATACCAATGTCTCGACCGAGTTCGTTGGCCAGCTTCATTCGCCATCTTGTTTCAAAAGGGTTGCCATTTTTTTTAAAAAATGTAATTTAAAATTTAAAAAAAGGTATTAAAAAATTGGAAAATGAAAAAGATTTTTTTTATGTGTTTGGCCTTGATACAAAGATTCTGGAGCAGTTTTTGTTTCTGAAAATTTGTTCTTTTGTTTATATCTTAAAAAGTGGTTGAGTTATAGCACTTTGAATTTCTAGCATGGCTAACACTTTGAAACGATCTTGTATTTGTCACGCGATACCACACTTATTCGCCTATTTCGGTGGAAGAAGGCATGTGGATAGTATACATCAATATCTCGACCAAGTTCGCTGGCCAGCTTCATCAGCCATCTGGTTTCAAAATGGCGGCCATTAAATTAAAAAAAAAATTATATTTAAAATGAGGTGCAAAAAATTAGAAATTGAAAAAGGTTTCTTTCTTAAGTATTTGACCTTGATATAAGGATTCAGGAGCATTTTTTGTTTGTCTTTATCTTAAAAAATGGCTCAGATATAGCAGTTTCAATTTCTAAAGTGGGTGACATTTTGAAAAATCTGATTTTTTGCCTGCGACAGAACTGGTATATATCAACCGATTCCGATATGAGTGAGCATGTGCACAGCAATTATTAAGGTCTCGACCAAGTTCACTGGTTAGCCTCATCTAGCATGTTGTCTTAAAATGGCAGGCACTTTAAGAAATCGCCGAATTTGGCAGCCAAATATAATTGACTTTAAATAAAAGCAGCTTGGATAAAGCTGACTAATTTCGCGAAATTCTCATTCATAATGATTTAGTATTGATAAAAATTAGTATTGAATCTCCTACATTCGGTTTCTACTTAATTGAGCTTCGTGTGTTTGAATAATATAAGTTGGCTTTTTAAAAATAAGGAATATGAAAGCTACCTCTTCCTCCCGGCACTGGCCGGAAGGACATTTGAATTTCTAGCGTGGCTGACATTTTGAAACGTCCTGAATTTTGTCACGCCGTAAAAGGCGTATTTATGAAACGATTTGGATGTAACTTCGTTTATACATAGGACATACTAAAGTCTCGACCGAGTTCGTTGGCCAGCTTCATCCGCCATCTTGTTTAAAAATGGCGGCCATTTAAATTTTTAAGAAAAATTTAAATTTGAAATGTGGTACCAAAAAATTGAAAATTAAAAAAATATTTTTTTTTATGTTTTTGACCTTGATAAAAAGATTCGGGAGCAGTTTTTGTTTCGTCTATATCTTAAAAAATGGCTGAGTTATAGCATTTTGAATTTCTCGCGTGGCTGATATTTTTGAAACGTCCTGATTTTTGTCACGTGATAACGGGCTTATTTATGAACTGATTTGGATGTACCTTGGTGGGTACACAGTACATACAAATATCTCGACCGAGTTCGTTGGCCAGCTTCATCCGCCATTTTGTTTCAAAATGGCGGCCATTTAAATAATTAAAAAAAAATATTTAATTTAAAATGAGATACCAAAATATTGGAAAATGAAAAAGATTTTTTTTGTATGTGTTTGACCTTAGTACAAAGATTCCGGAACAGTTTTTGTTTCGTCTGTATCTAAAAAAATGGCTGAGTTATAGCATTTTGAATTTCTATTGTGGCTGACATTTTAAGACGACCTGATTTTTGTCACGCGATATCAGGCGTATTTATGAACCGATTTGGATGTAACTTGGTCTGTACATAGTACATACCAATGTCTCGACCGAGTTCGTTGGCCAGCTTCATTCGCCATCTTGTTTCAAAAGGGTTGCCATTTAAAAAAAAAATTAAATTTAAAATTTAAAATGAGGTATTAAAAAAATGGAAAATGAAAAAGATTTTTTTTTATGTGTTTGGCCTTGATGCAAAGATTCCGGAGCAGTTTTTGTTTCTGTAACTTTGTTCTTTTGTTTATATCTTAAAAAATGGTTGAATTATAGCACTTTGAATTTCTAGCATGGCTAACATTTTGAAACAATCTTGTATTTGTCACGCGATAACACACGTATTTGCCTATTTCGATGTAAGAAGGCATGTGGATAGTATACATCAATATCTCGACCAAGTTCGCTGGCCAGCTTCATCAGCCATCTTGTTTCAAAATGGCGGTCATTAAATTAAAAAAAAATATATTTAAAGTGAGGTGCAAAAAAAAAATTAGAAATTGAAAAAGGTATATTTCTTAAGTATTTGACCTTGATATAAGGATTCAGGAGCATTTTTTGTTTGTCCTTATCTTAAAAAATGGCTCAGATATAGCAATTTCAATATCTAATGTGGGGGACATTTTGAAAAATTTGATTTTTTGCCTGCGAAAGCACTCGTATATATCAATCGATTCCGATGTGTGTGAGCATGTGCACAGCAATTACTAAGGTCTCGACCAAGTTAACTGGTTAGCCTCATCCACCATGTTGTCTTAAAATGGCAGGCACTTTAATAAATCGCTGAATTTGGCAGCCAAATATAAGTTACTTTAAATAAAAGCAGCTTGGATAAAGCTGACTAATTTCGCGAAATTCTCATTAATAGTGATTTAGTATTGATAAAAATTAGTATCGAATCTCCTATATTCGGTTTCCACTAAATTGAGCTTCGTGTGTTTGAATAATATAAGTTGGCTTTTTAAAAATAAGGAATATGAAAGCTACCTCTTCCTCCCGGCACTGGCCGGAAGTACTTTTTTTTTTCCCACGACTGTACGTTATAATTCATGATTTTTATAATATGGATTTATTAATAATACTGATAATTCAGAAACATTCTTTTCAATCAAGTAAATTCCAAGATGATGTTTGAGTTCTATTCTTTGTACATTATTAAAAGTGAAACATCTCAATCGGATGACTTTTTGGGGAGATATAAATTAAAGTTTGTGACGTGAATTTAACATTGCTTTCCTCAAATTCGGATTCCTTCTTAGACGTCTACTCGAGCCCGAGCCGATGAAAAACATAAACGGGCTGAGTCGTGCCGAGTTGGTAAAAAAATTCGGCCCTATACAAACTTTTAAAAGAATTAAATTATGCTAATAAAATGTAAATAGTTTTCAATGGAGGTGACTGGGGCAAGATTAAGTATAAATATGTTACACGAGCCAATGCTAGATTGACAACATCAGTACAGCAGAGCCCCGATTATCCGAGTTTATAGTTTAACCGAGTTATTTTCTTCTGATGGACTGATGGCTTCCACTATTATGAATCAGCAATTATAAATGAAATGTTAGGCGAAGATGAAAGAGCAGCCGTCAAAAGTTAGAACTCTGATTTTCTGGTGAGAATGGGAAAAAAAATGGCCATAATTAAAAAAAAAAAAACATGAATGTCGATAAATTAATTTTTGTCCACAGAAATAACTGCCTTTTGTAATGCCCTTATTTAACAAAAAAATTATGGCCATTTTTTTCCCATTCAGACCAGAAAATCTGAGTTCTAACTTTTTACAGCTGCTCTTTCATCTTCGCCTAACACTTTATTCGTAATGGCTGTTTCATAATAATGGTAGTCATCAGTCCATCAGAAGAAAATGATCTATTTAAAAGGTATAAGTTCGATTGAAAAAAACTCTTTAGTACTTTGAACAGAAAGAAGAAGCTACACTTGCAATTTTCATGACACTAATAGAACCACAAAGCTGCCAATTTGTATGGTTTTGCTACCTCTAAAATTTGATCCAAATTTTTGCCATATTTAATCGTTGACAATTATTAGATTTCGGCGATAAAATTAGACAAAATTTACTGGTAAGTTTTAGAGGTAAGAAAAAAATCTTAGAAATTGGTAGCTATGCAGTAGCGTAATACTGAAGAAAAAAAAAAACTGCAGAAAAATTGATATTCAACAAACAAAAAACTATCAAAGGTTTTTTTCAAATAAACAATTTCATTCCCCTCTTTTCTTAAATGTAACGGAAATGTTCATGAAATAAATATTACTAGTTCCATAAAAATTAATGAATTAAGTGAAAATTTATATTTCCTCTACTTAGTTGGTGACGAGTTGTGTAAATCCGGTTTATCCGAGTTTTTTGCTTATCCGAGGGGATCTTGGTCCATATTAACTAGGACAATCGAGACTCTACTAACATATCCAGTGTAGAGATCGGCATTGGCAATTGCATCATCTCTGAACCAGGGCTTAATTATTTCAGTAGACTTGGTCCGAGCTAGAATCCGCAGCTTACATTTTCTGCATAACGGGCTGGTATTGATGCTATTCTGCATTCTATGGCTTGCGAACATAATGTAATCTAAAACATGAAATAATCTATAACGTTAAATTTTCCCATAAATATGCAGGCTGTATTTAATTAATTTTTATCGACAGAAATAACTGCCTTTTGTAATGTCCGTATTATACTTATACTTATCCTATGCCAATCTTCAGGCATTATTATCATATTAGGGAGCTATCACACTAGAGACATTTTTCCATTATCTGTTATTCAAGTTATATAAAAAACCTGAGACACTATTTTTCTATTTAAAAAATTCTTTATCCTGTTTGTATACTTTTACATTAATTATGAAAACATTTTTATGAAAAATAACGAAATATGTCTCATAGAAATTGATTTCAATGTAAAAGTATACAAACAAGATAAAGATTTTTTTTAATGGAAAAATAGTGTGTTGGTTTTTTTTTTTTATAACTTGAATAACAGATAATGGAAAAATGTCTATACTGTGATAGCTCCCTGATATGATAATAAGCCCTGAAGATATGGTGTAGGATAAGTATAAATATATGTATGCAGTATTCTAGAAAAATATCTTAAGTGTATGTTAAGAAAAATCGGCTTTTTCTGTGGAAATTGAGTTGGGTCTGGTTGCATTGTTTTTTACACGGATCGGGTCAAGATAGCTTTTGTTCGGGCCGGGCCAAGATAGCTTTCGTTCGGGTCGGGCCCTGGCCTGGAACTTCCGGCCCGCGCAGACCTCTACCCTTCTAATTCTATGAATATTTAAGAAAAAAATAAATATATTATATAATTTTCGGCCAGATTCGATTCTGGAAACTCTAATGTAGTGTCTACTTTGCCATCTAAAAAATGAAAGTTGGCATAATTTTTGATATGAAGGCAAACTTCGAAGCATAATTTATGCATATTATTAATTAATACACCGTGTCCTAAAAGTTTAGAGAATCAATAAAATTTGCATTAACATAAAAAGTAATAAGGTACAATTAAAATTCGTGAGATAGGTAATAAATAAAAGCAGTTTTGCTGATATACACATATAAATTATGATCAAAGGTTTGAAATTATAAAATATACATTAAATTATATAAAAATGCGCTATCCAAAAGTATAGGCACAATACAACATTACATGTTTTCTTTTACATTTTTGTTCACAAAATAAAATATTTTTATTTTCGCCTGCTTCTATAAATGCAGAATAATTTTTCACTTTAATTGAAATATCGTCTGCTGTATTTTAGCATAATAATTTATTGAAATTGTGTGGAATCAAATGAGTTCAATGTAATGTTTTGTTTGTGATTCGGAAAAGACATTTCCTGCATATTCTGATAAAAATGACACGTTCTAAATAAATTTCTAAAGATGAAATTATTAAGATTTTACATTTAAAAGCGCAAGGACAAAATCTTGTACAAATATAGAGAAGAATAAAAATATCCTTGAGCAGTATTTATAGAGTTTTGAGCTCAGGTGGAACATGGAATACTAGAAAGCGACTCGGGAGACCAAATAAAAAATCGGGAGACCAATGTTACGTGATGATAGAATTTTATTAAAAATGGCTTCAGTTGATGCGTGAAATTGCATCAAATTCCAGAATTTCAAAAACTACTGTACACAGAAGAATTAAAGCTTAAAAAAAATATCGTTTACCGGAGAATGAAAGCAAAACCTTGCTTAAAGCAGAGACATAAAGATGCACGTCTAAAGTGGGCTAGAAAGCATATGTTATACAGTGAAAGATGGATTTCTGTCATCTTCAGTGATGAAAAGAAATGGAATTTAGACGGCCCTGATGGTCATAAATTTTACCTTCATGACCTAAGAAAAGAACCGAAGAACTGTTTCAGCAGGCAACAAGGCGGAGGATCCATAATGACCTGGGGAAGATTTTCTTTCAACGGCCAAACATTTCTAGGATTTATGGACAGAAAAATGAAATCAGAGGATTATCAGGATATTTTACGTACCAATTTACTGCCAATTATGGATTTGCTAACAGGACCGGACAGTGTTTTCCAACAAGATGGGGCATCCATCCATACCTCCACATCATCAAAAACATGGTTTAGGCAAAACAATATCACACTATTAGACTGGCCAGAACTTAGTCCAGATTTGAATCCCATGGAGAATATATGGGGGATCTTATCTCGTAAAATATATGAAAATAGAAAGCAATATACATGTGTAAGTGACTTAAAAATTGCAATTGACAAAGCGTGGTATGAAATACTTCCTTCTGCAATGCAATGCTTAGTTAATTCTATGGAACAACGTGTATTTGATGTTATAAAGTGTTGTGGCAATACAATTAAATATTAAAAGTAAGTTTTTAGTTACTTTTCTAAATGTAAAACCAAAAAAAATTACAATTGTCTATACTTTTGGGACAGCACATTTTTATATAATTTAATGTATATTTTATAATTTCAAACCTTTGATAATAATTTATATGTGTATATCAGAAAAACTGCTTTTATTTATTACTTATCCCACGAATTTTAATTGTACCTTATTACTTTTTATGTTAATGCAAATTTCATTGATTCTCTAAACTTTTGAGATGCGGTGTAGATATTATTCTCAATCAAATTGTAGTTTTATCTTTTTTTATATAATTATTTGCAGTAGAATTAGCTGGTAGGTTGTGATTTCTTTCTTTCTTTTTTAGAACTGCACAGAAGTTTTTCCCTTTAAGGAGGTTCGGTCCATATTTTAAAATAATTTTTATTTATTGAGTTAAAAACTTGAATTTTTCTGTGATGGTTTACCATCACAGTTTGTAAACAAAATCACATGATAAAACTTCTCATAATCGTTTAAAAAAATTAAAATTTTAAATTTATTAAAAAAGTGTGTTAATTTAAAATTGTTATAACTCGAAATATTATTTGTAGAACTAATTTTGTTTTCATTTAAATAAACAGAAATATATTTTTAATTTTGCTTCAGCATTTTTAAAAATAGTAATTCTTTTAAAAATTAAAAATATTTAAAGTAAAAAAAAAAATGATGTAACTTTAAAAAAAATCATATTTTCAAAACTGAATATTTATTTTTAAATTTCCTGAATCAAAATTAAAGTAAAATAATTGAAAAAAGACATGTTCCAAGTTTGAACCATTTATCTTTAACGGTTCTTGACTTATAATAACTTAAATACGAGAAATGGTGAAAAAACACATCATGAAGAAAAACGCATTTTCACAAGAAGTCGTTTCCATGAAAAGCAATGCTTGAAAGCTAGATTTTGAAAACAAACCAAAACGAAAAAATTAATATTTCTTGTTCTAATTAAGACAGAAACATGATGTAAACGTCATTTTAAACAGTAAAAACAGAGGAATTTTTAATGCAATAAAATGATTTTAGAATATTTGAAGATTTTTGTGTCCCGGACCCCCTTAAGAGCAATTAGTAAAAGCACAGAAATTGGGATGACAATTAAAATACGAATGTGTACAATATTTAGTTAATTTATCAGAACTATAGTTATAGGGAAATTCCTTCCCACCCTCTTATTTGAAGCTATTACACATAACTCAAAAAGTAGTCTTCTGCGAATCTTCAAATGAAACTTTCTTAAGCTTTATAATTTTAACAAATGAAATATTAGAAGAAAGTATTCTTTTTATGTGGAAATATACATTTTTCAAACAGAAAGAATGATAGAGGAAAGAAAATGCATACTCTACGTTATAATATATAATATATATATATATTATATACTTCCGATTTAATAGATCCTTTATATATACTTGGAAAGATGCCTTTTATTCCGGGAATGCAATAATAAAAAAGGGAGAAAAATCCTTCTAAATTTTCAGAAATACCACACTGTGGGAAATACCAGTTCAAACGGAAATGCATGAGAAATTTATGGATGTAGAACGTTTTGATTGACTTCTGATTTTCATCTTTCACTTGAACTGAATCCATTCTCTAAGAGAGGCGATGTATTGAATACACAAGCATATTTTCTTTTAGGAAATTATCATATTTTCTTGGAAATGAGAAATTCTGATTAAGACATATGAGCTATTGATTTTGAAAGAGGAACGAGTCCATTTTTGGGACAAAAATTACTTAAGGGGGCAGTTCACGTTGACGGTAAAAAAAAAAAAAAAAAAAAAAAGTATTTTTCACAAATTTCAGAATGGATACCTTCAAAAGTTGCAAATCCACTGGTAAAAGAATTTTACAAAAATACCAATTAAAACAGAAGTTATGGCTAAAAATATCTTGCATAAAAGCATTTGACGTAGTGTTATATGCCAGCTTTGAAACCGTTTTTCTAAAAATGGATTTTTTGGTATTGCGTGCACTCTCATTTAAAACTATCATAGAACTTTGAAATTATGTATATTCTTCGTTTACATGTGTTAGTTTATGCTGAACCTCAATTTACTCTGATTTTTGTCACAGAAAATCGTGGATTGAAAAAATAATTATATTTCTTTTTGGTGAAATTTAGTGAATATGATTAGAAAAGCCATTAAGTATGTATAAGAATTGGAATATACTTTCAAAGTTAGATTCAGTGTAAAATATAGTATTATAAGTAACAAAATATGAAACATTAAACATATATCTGCAGTAGAATTTGTGAAATCGAGCGCGCAAAATGCATATAACAATATTCATATTTTTCAAAAGCCACTTTTGTCGTTATTATTTAACTAATTAGTATTACTAAATATATGTGTATTCGAATATTTTATCAAACCATAAGAATGGGTGGAGGAACCATAAGAATGGGTGGTAAGGAAAAAAATTGTTGCGTTTCATTCACTGGTTGAGAAACTACAGTTTTCCGTACTGCTTTAAATACTGTCATTTTCTGGTTGCTGAACGTGATATGCCCCCTTAAAGCTGCAAATTGTTACAAATCAACCTAAAATTTATGTTTTCAATCAATTCACAAATAATATATTTCAATGTCAGTATAAATTACTAGTAATTTATTTGTTCAATGCTATATGAAATGCGTTGATTTTGAAAGTGAGTTAAGTTCACTTTGAATAGATTTTTTTTTTTTTTTTTAATGTTGCATAATATTAACGACAATAATCAGAATTTCATCATGGATACTTTAAAAATCTTCTCTATCTAAAATAAGATATGTAATTTATATGCATACAACTTATTACTGAATGTTTTTCTCATTTTTTTTTCTTTTTCCTATAAAATTGAATTAATATTTTGTTTTATTGTGATTTTTCTAAAGAAGAATGAAATATGAAAATAAAATAAAATGTTCATATTTTTTGTTATTATAAATACAAGAGGGATAAACCGGGGTTTACCGGGCTACAGAATATAGGTAAAAACCATTATTTTTACTTTCTTCTATCTTCAATAGACGCGAATTCTTTTATAGACATTCATGAAAGAGGCTTAAACGCAATAGAGCCATCATTAATGCAATTTTCAGCTAACTATAGTTATTTTGCTGCAGCAGGAAGGACATTTGCCATAGTTTTATTAATTGCTATAAAACTACACATGTCGGAAATTGTACGTCAAACGTGGCAAATGAGGTGCGTTCGTACTAGAACTAGTTTTGTAAATATTCAGATCTTGGTGCAATAGCTGTTGTACTTTTACGAGAAATGTATGAATACAAAATTTATTACGATTATATAGTATAGTAAATTTAGTAATACGGAAATAATATAACTCCATCTATAACATGATGACACCATGACAATCTAGAATCATTACCTATCATGGGATATCATTGAATTAAGGCTCCACTGCACTGAAACTCCCCGATCGCGAAATCCCATGTAAGCCTATGGGAAAACTTTGAAGCGTGATGACTCATTACCTAATATAATTATTAAAATACCGTTTTCACCATCAGAAAGTGGACGTCAGATGCCGATGATGCGCGTTTTTAAATATTATCTCCGTAAATTTTAAGTACATAAAAAATTCTGATAGACTTTGATATTTCCATTTGATTAAATCTTATCATCTTCTTAAACATACTTATAATTTACGTAGACAATTTTTAAAAACGCACATCATCGGCATCTGACGTCTACTTTCTGATGGTGTAAACGGTATTTGAATCATTATATTAGGTAATGAGTAATCGCGCTTGAAAGTTTTCCCATAGGTTAACATGGGATTTCGAGTTCTGGGAGTTTCAGTGCAGCGGCCCCTTAATTACGTATGATAGGATTTAATCGAATGAAAAAAACTTTTATTAATATCTTTTTAAGTTTTGATTCGATTTTCATAAAATTCGAAATGACTCGACAAAATTCTGAAACGATTATGTATATTAAATTTCAAATCATTCAGTTGGGTAGTTTTTGCGCTGCTATATGCGGACAGACGGATCAGACGGCGACTATAAGTGCTACGCATTTGTATAATTACGAACTCACCTAGCAAGATAAAAACTATAAATCTACTGTATCTGTAAAAGATTTTTCTCAGAAAGTCTAGACTATCATTTTCTTTGCAGAGTAGATTTCCTGGAAGCTTTTACATTTTAAGATCTAGATATCGCAAATATGACTGAGGTAAAGTGTAAAAATCATTCATTAGCAAAAGTAGAAAATGATGCGAACATGCAGTCAAACATACACTGGTTATCAAAAATTAAGGAAAAGTCACAAAATGCTAATTTTTAAATAGGCGAATTCTCAAAAGGAAGTAATATAATTTGAATAATTACTATCTCTGCAGAACAGCTAGTCCATATAACATCTCATTCAGGTCACACATGGTCACAAGAGTCACAGTCACTACGGCGAAACAAAAATAGGAAATTCCATACGTCTCTTTTATGAGTCTCAAATGACTACTATATGTGACTCCACTGACACCGTGTCTGCTGCTTTGTGACGAGTCACTAGGTGACTTTGCAATGTCGTTTCATTGAGACTCTCGTGTGACTCTCATCTGGAGATTCAATTTCAAAGTCATTGTGCACGTTGCATTATGATAAATCACCAAATAATGTCAAATTAAAGTCACATGGTGACTTTCTGTCACATGACTTTGTCAAATGGTGACAGAGACCCTACTGTAAAGTCACCACTGTGAAAAGTGGTGAAAAGTCACCATGTGACTTTAATTTGACATTATTTGGTGATTTATCATAATGCAACGTTCACAATGACTTTGAAATTGAGTCTCCAGATGAGAGTCACACGAGAGTCTCAATGAAATGACATTGTAAAGTCACCCGGTGACTCGCCACAAAGCAGCAGTCACAGTGACCTGTCAGTGGAGTCACATATAGTAGTCATTTGAGACTCATAGAGACGTACGGAATTTCCTAATTTTTGTTTCGCCGTAGTGACTGTGACTCTTGTGACTATGTGTGACCTGAATAAGATGTTATATGGACTAGCTGTTCTGCAGGAATAGTAATTATTCGAATTATATTACTTCCTTTTGAGTATTCCGTATTTAAAAATTGGCATTTTGTGACTTTTCCTTAATTTTTGATAACCAGTGTAGTTTGTGATCAAGTATATTTATTGTTCAAGGTCGAAACATTCTTTTACTGGAAATGATATTATGTAAATTTTAATTTAAGTTAAAATATATTTCTTCTAATATTGTATATAATAACAAAATCGCTGGAAGTAAATAATAAACTGAATTGATAAAAAATAAATTTCTAATTGAATGTTTGATAAATTATTAATAGCATGCAGAAAGTGTTTTTTTTATCAAATAAATTTTGATTTGAATGCACAAAATAATTAATAAGCTAAAAGAAAAATATAGTTTAATGGAAATAAGTGATTGAAATTCGTAGTTTTCACCAATTCGTAGAAACAATTCGTAGTTTTACATCGAGTTTAAGAAAAGCGTGGGCTGCCTGAAAATGAAATATAATCAAGCTAAACTATTAAATATACATGCTGGTGGCTAATTCCTAATTGGTGATATTGTATGATATGATTAAATAAATGGTTAACTATCCTGAAAACAAATCCTGAAAACTTAAAACACCCAATAATTTTCCTCTACGTAGATTTAATCCGAAGCTACTTCTACTACTTCCCCTTTAAAGCGAAGTGACGTATGTGAACAAAGTGACACATGAAAATGAATAGAACGGCAATTAAATATTTTCCTCTACACAAGTTTAATCAGAAGCACTGCTACTTCTATTACGGTAAAGCTACGCATTTAAAAACGAAAGTGACGTATTAAAATGAATGGATCTGCAGTTAAATATTTTTCCCTCAAAAGTTTAATCCAGGGCACTACTACTTCTACTTCCAGCCAGCCTAAGAATTATAGGCTCTCGCATTTCAACAGAAGTGACGCATTTGAAATGAATAGAACGGCAATTAATGAAAATATTCCCTGACGACGGCTGCGGGATTGCAGACCGAAAGTACTAGGAAATTTAAATAAAATGTATATTTTAAACTTAAAACATCTGTATTATTAACATCTGTCACCTTTTTAAGCAAACAGAGAATTTTTTTAAGTTCCTATTGTGTAGTTTGTGATTGAATCAAGGTGGAATATTGCATTTCGTCGTATGATTTTATTTACAGTAGATTACACAAGCCTGCGATGGTTGTGTTGTTTAATTTTGATAATTGATTTTTATGTATTTTTTAGCGCTGAATTCGAAAAGGACCTTAATTTTTAACCATCACATCAGGATTTTTTTGCAAATCGTAAATTTCAACGGTAAAAAGTAAAAGAATAGAGAATATCTGATACAGAAAGATACAGGAAATGGTTGTGTTTCTTAACTTTTGATAACTGATTTTTATATATTTTTTAGCGCTGAATTCAAAAATGACCTTCGTTTTTAACATCTAATCAGGATTTTTTGCAAATTGCAAATTTCAAAGTAAAAAAAATAGCAAAATTCTGATACTGTAAAATAAATGTAATGGTTGTATTTTTTAAATGTTGGTAATTGATTTTTATGCACAGTCATGGAAAGAAAAAAGTAAACACCCCATACTAACTCCTCAACAAATTTTCGTATAAGAACGTTACTGGTACCGAACGATTGGAAATAAAGTCTACTTTTAAATGACGTATATAAAATTTGCTTAGGGGGCCATCTACATATTAAAACGAATTCAAACTGCATTTTTTTTCAATGGCAATAGGAAATT
Source organism: Maratus speciosus (assembly GCA_963932465.1). NCBI lineage: Eukaryota > Metazoa > Arthropoda > Arachnida > Araneae > Salticidae > Maratus > Maratus speciosus. Next base: position 441,979,506 of record OZ010792.1, on the reverse strand, counting down.
TTAACGAGATATTTCAAATCTTTGGTTCAAACAATGCCTAGACCCCGAATTTCAAGTCATTTGAATGATAAGTTTTTGAATTATAAACATTCAAAATTGAGTGCTTCTAATGTTAAATTACATTTTCATATTTTTATTTATAACTTCTGAAATTATGATCCTAATGTTCTAATTTTTTGTGTAGCAATAATACTAATATACCCAAATATAAATACGTTGAATTTGCAATTTTTATAATTTTCTGATATGAATTATGAAATTAATATTCGAAAAAATTATGAATTGCAACCTACAATCTTTTTGATGGATTCAGATTTATTAAGTCCTGCTTTATGGAAATCCGAAATTTCAGATTTTTCTTCCAAGTAGTTTTTAAATTATGCTTAAAAAACGGCAAAATGATGGTTTAAAGGGCCGTCTATGATAGAAATGACTAAATACTTTGAAATTTCTTATGCTATCCTGTAATCTAACAGGCTTAATTGGCTACTTGAGGTGCCTTGATCAAGAAGGGAGCTCTCTCGGTTAACAATCGAGCACCGAATTTCAATTTGGATACAGCCTCTAAAATACGCTTGTTTTAAAATAATTAATTTCTCGGAAACTTATGGTACGAATTGCATACAAATTTGTTTGTAGACTAATTGAAGGGCGTAGAGATCATTTATGCTGTCAGAGTTGTGTACTGTTATTGAAAAAAAAAACAAAGTTATGGTTTGTTTTAATATGTAGATGGCCTCCTAAATAAATTTTATATGCGTCATTTAAAAGAAGACTTTATTTCCAATCGTTCGGTACTAGTAACTTTCTTCTACGATAATTTGTTGAGGAGTTCGTAGGGGGTGTTTACTTTTTTTTTTCCACGACTGTACTTTTTAGCACTAAATCTGAAAATAAACTTTCTTTTTAACCATCGCGTCAGAATTTTTCGCAAATCGTCAATTTCAAAGTTAAAAAAGTACAAATTTTACAAAAGAATCCTGACTTGATGGTAAAAAATGAAAGTCATTTTCGGATTCAGCGCTACAGAATACGTAAGAATCAATTATTACATAAAAGCTGAGCAATATGACACAACCCAAATTTTGCAAGTCGCTTCGCGATTCTTCATTTTCTATGCATTCAATTTTTAGATTCCACTTGGCATAAACGCGATCCTCCCCAACTCCTGACGATTTTATTTCCTTATCTCCAAGAAGGTAATCATTAGAGCTTACAGAATTCCATAATTAAAAGAATTATTAAATGTAAAAGGTAAAATTTATAATTTATTTGAATAATTACAGATTAAATAAAAATTATATATACAGTGTTACGAATATTGTAAGTAGTTTGTGTTTGTGTAAAAATAATGTAAATAGTTCAATTAAGCTCTATTCGTAAGCTAATATAAGTTTTTGTTGTATTGAAATATCTCAATTTGTTGATTTTCTGCAAGCAAGTAAACCCTATTGGATTTCAATGGGAGTCTATGGAAATTTGGAGAAATACTGGAAATAGCGCCAAGTTGGCGTCACTTTTGGCGACTAATTTTGATCGCCAAATTTGGCGGTATATCGCCAAGTTGGCGACAAACTTGGCGATATTTGGTGACAGAGCCGGTATCCCTCCCTTGGTAACCCGCCATATAGCGTCAGAAAGCTCTGACCAATCACATGCGTTTCACGGTATCTACGCAGATTTTCATTGGCCCATTTTCAAAGCGTTACTTTTTTTTATATATAGAAGGATTAAGTTTTATAAAATGCATTATTATCTTCAATATTTAGTATCGAATATATAATATGCATTTCAAATATAGAATTAACTAAATGCATATTTAATTAGAACCTTTAGCATATATTTTTTGTAAACGAAAGATGCACATAAGTTAAATAAAAATTATGTTAGGGGAAAGGAAATAGATATACAACGCATTATTTTTAACATTTTTGCATTTTGTTCTTCTTATTTTATAGATGTTTATATTTTATACTTGGAAAGATGCCTTCAATTCCGATAATGGAATCCTCAAATAAATAAATAAAATAAATGAATGGTTAAAAAAAAAAGAAAAAAAAATCTTCACTTTAGGAAATTTTATTGGAAGTGAAGAGAGAACATATATGAGAAAATTATGGATATAGACCGATTTGATTGACTACTGACTTTAATATTTGGATTGAAAAAAAAAAATAACCACTCAATATCATATCCAATATTTTCCAAAAGGAAGTAGAAAATAAGTTATTTCTAGAAAAGACATGTTTCTTCGATTATTTCAAGGGAATGTAACAGAATTTTGATTAAGTTATATTTTGCAGAATTTTATATGAAATTCGCTTGTGTTAATAGCCATTATGTTGCAAGTCATTTCTATGTTTTGAAGAAAAACACGGCCTATGCAATTAAAAAAAAAATCATTTACATTCTGTTTTCCTTGTAATATCATTAGAATTCACAAAGGTTTTATGGCATTTTCCTTTATGTTTTAGAATGAATAACACCAATTCAAAAACAATGGAACAATGATAAATAGGCGAATTTTTAACACTAGAAAGACTGAAACTTAGTATATATCTATATTGCCCCAAAACAGTCAAAATGACTGCATTGTGAAAAAATAACTAATGTGTAAAGAAATTTGTTTAAAATAAATTTTTAATATTTTTTATATTATTTACAGTTATATAACATATTATTAGTAAGTATTAACAATAAAATAATCCCTGAATTATTATTTGTACATTTTATGCAAATGAAAGTGGAAAACTTTTTATGTGTACATCTTCCGCAAACATACTTTTGACATTTTTCACATATATTTTTTGTTTTTGTGGCAAAGTCGTACTTGATAAATTTTCCATTTGTTAGAATGGGTTGCATTTGATGATGTTGCAGTTGATCTTTGTGGGTCTTCATGTTCTGATGAATTTTTCTGTCTTGCAGCTCTGTATTCGGTGGAAAGCTCTTCTGCTAATTGAAACAAGAACTCTTTTCGTTGTATTTGTATTCCTGTCGTTTCTTTGTAAAGGATCCAAGCATTTATAGCAGCCAAATCTAAAATATTGAAAAATATTTGGAGGGGCCATCTACGAGAACTAGCTTTTACTGTATATTTTCCGGCCATTTGATCCGCCATATCAACTCCAAATTTTGTGCTGTTATAAAATTGAATAGATTTCGGTAAAAAAAAAAAAAAAATTATTACATTTATCAATTTTCGCAAATTTATGCTTGAAACTTAGAACAGCTACTCTTTTATTTGGTTTGCTTTTATATATTGTAAGAACACAATTCTCTGATTTATATAGCAGAGTGGAAAAACAAGGCATGTTACCCTTCATTTGCTTGACTGCTTTGGGTTCTTTTATTTCCCCTAATAGTTCCAACTAGAGTTGTTTGTTTGGCCAATAGTTTTGTAGCGAGTGACATGCTAGTGAAAAAGTTGTCGGTCGTAATATTTCTTCCACAGCTTGTATATGGCTCGACAAGTTTCAGAACAACGTGTTCACTGAGAAGCATTGACGATGGTCGTTGTTCATCTTTTCTCAAATAAAGAAAACCATTCAAAACATATTTGCTAGTAACATCTGATGCAAGCCAGAATTTGATTCCAAATTTGTTGGGTTTATTAGGGTTGGGTTGGGTTTATTAGGGTTGGGTTGGGTTTATTTATTACTGTGTAAACCTGCATCGGGCTTTTGACGGAAATAATTGCTCCTCAACTGTTATATTTTGCCCTGTTTGATAGAAAGCTTGACTATTTTCAATGAACTTGTCCCTTATTTCCGAAACAAAGGCAAATTTATTTGTTTGTAGGAACCTACTTCTTTCAGTTCTGTTGTCAAAACGAATAAATCGTAGGATTTGCTTGAACTTTTCTCTGGCCATAGTTTTTCTAGAAAACTCGGGACCCCACTTTGCTGACCATAAATAACTCAGTTTTAATTTTTTTGCCTCGTAGGCTCCACGAGCATGTAAAATCCCAATAAATGCACGTATTTCCGGTAATGCTGTTATCCAATTGTTTATCAAAATTCGGAGGCCTTCTTCCTCTGTGCTCTTTTTTTATATGTTTGATAATATAGTTTCTATATAATGTAATATGGCATATAATCTATTACAACGAGAATGCACTGATGGGATTATCTGCCATAATGTACCTTTTTGCGTAGCCTGTTGGCCCTTTCACACCCTTGAAAATATAAGTAGATGGTAACCTTCCAGTAATACCACCTTTGTCAAATTTTGACCACACAGTACCATCGGCAGCTGTTTCGGTCTCCTGAAAGGTGTTTTTAGTTTCTCCATTAGAGTCTGAACTACTTACCACCCTACACCTTTTCCTGGGCATATTGATGACACTTTCATTTTCATCATTGGTGATCGATTCTTCATCGCTATCTTCAGTATCAGTTGCTTCATTTTGAATATAATCCGCTTCCTCTTTAGATGATAGTTCAGAATTTGTTGCATCTGATTCTATATCAGATCACGCTTCACTTATATTAGTTAGCTTTTCCAATAACTCACTTCTATTCGACATTTCTTTCATGAATTTAGGGTGCAAAAGAAAAAATAACTTGTTAGAACAAGTATCACTGCATAAAGACCCGAACAACAAGTACTACGTTATCTTATTGAGCAACTGCAACTTATCAAGTATACGCCAACATCGATAACTTATCATGTGATGGTAATCGAAAAAAATGAAAACTGTTCTTTCAATACAGAGCCGAACTGGTCATATAAGAAATTTACTCAATTCAATAATAAGAGTCATTTTATTATAAGAAATTTCCCAAGCAGTCAAAATGACTGCTTTTGGGCAATATAGGTATAACACATATAGATATACCGTAAATAAAGAAGGGGGAGGTAACTACAATTATTAATAAACGCATTTATATGTTGCCCTTAAATAACTGAGAAATTATTCGGCAAATTTACAGCAGACTTTGTAAATTTATATCGATAAAAATACAAAAGACTCTATAAATTTATTTTTAAGGATAATAATTTCAGTTATTTTTCTAAATTAGTGAATTTTTGAACTTCGAAGAATTATAATTTTTCGATTGAATTTGAACTGCTGTACCGTTTAATTTTTACATTTGGCTTTCCCGAGGCTTGATGCCGAGTCCTCTGGCTTGGCGACAAACAGCTTAGTGACTGTGCTACAAGAGCTGCTACTACACTGTTAAAAATTTCTGTAAAAATGCAGAAAAAAAATCGAGACTCTATGTAAATTTACACTAGTTCTCGGTTAAATGCATTCGATTGAGTTTCTCAATCAAGACTCTGTAAATTTACACTAGTTCAATATAATTAGTTCATTATATAGCTTCATTATAAAAGACATCCTTTGTACACAACAGCAACAGCTCCTATGGCGCACTCAGTAAAGTGCTTTTCTCCTGCCAAGAGGTCTCGGGTTCAAACCTCAGGCCGGCTAGAAACGATTTGTGTAAAAAATTAAATAGTACAGCAGTTCAAATGTACTCGAAAAATTCTGATACTTCAAAGTTCTAAAATTCACTAATTTCAAAAACTATGTTAAATTATTTTCATTAAAAGCAAATTGATTTACAGAGTCTTGTGAATTTTTAACAATGTTAATTTATGGAGTCTTGTGTATTTTTAACGATGCTAATTTAGTGTAAATTTACCGAATAACTTCTATGTTATTTAACAGAATCTCTGTTTTTCTAATCTGTGTAATTTTACATTAAGACTTACGGTAATGGATTACCAGTAGATTCTCTGTAATTTCACAGAAATTTTTTTAACAGTGTACAGCATGCAAAGGATGTCTTTTATGATTCATTGGGGGAAATAGTTCTACTTTTACTTTACTTTTAATATTACCGAGCTTCATACACATGGTCAACCAAAACAACTGCAAAGTGATTATGGATGTAAATCCCCCGCTAACACCACAGAGATTGATTTTCACTTTTTAAAATTTTCTAATTTTTTATAAAACAGTTTTTAAACAGAATTTTCTTTTTTAATATTTCTAATAAAATTGTAAAAGAATTTTAAAAGTGTATATTTTGAATTGCTTTCTATAACATAGATAAAAATATCTTTAAATAAAAACATGGGAACATATCAAACCTGGAGGGAATTTGATAGGATAACTCTAGGATAGATAGCCATAGTTTTTAAAGATTGAAATAAAAATTCTTAGATTGCAAATACAAGAAACATTTATGCATATTTGAAATTCTTATACATATACGGATCATATTTTGGACTAAAGATAATTAAATATCGAGCACAAAAAGTGGGAAACAAAATTGAAATTAAAATGGCAGATGGCCATCTCTCCTTCAACGCGAGGAGAGATGTCCATCCAATACAGGAAAGAGAAAATGAAGTTAAAATAGCAAAAAATAACACATTTCATGTTGTTAATCATGAAAAACACATAGAAATTTGTAAAGATGCAATTATATCACGGAAAATCAGTGAATAAAATTTGAATAAACAAAATCTGAAGTGTAATTTCAATCCTTCTCTTTTCCTCAAATTTTACCACATTTTCGGCAAAGATCTTGATGGTTTGTACACGTTCCATGGAACCATTTCTGGCACCTTATGCATTGTATGCAGTAATCCTTTTTGGTTATGGTATTATATTCTACCCCACAACCAACACAGTGATCCTCATCCAATTCTGTTCCCTCGGAATCTGTAATAATTTCAAATGTATTTCATCATCTTCGCTACTGGAAGTGTCATGTTTTGTTTTTTCTCGCATTTATTTTAGATTTTTCACAGTTTTAAGTTTATTTATCAGCTTTATCTGTTTCTGTAATGAACGTTTCCGAAGTTTTTCAATATTTTCTGAAACAAAAATGCATCGTTAGCCCCTGTTATATTATTGCTATTGAAATATTTATATTACTTAAAATTTAAATAATTATATCAATTAATATAATTATAAACATAAAAATTATATAATTATTTTAAAAATAATTATATTTAGTTAAAATCCTTACTCCGTATAATTTTGAAATATTGATTATAGGTGGCCATCTCTCCTCGATTTGATATGGCCATCTCTATTAAAATTAATGGACAGATTGCCACCCAATTTAAAACGTCACTCCGCCATTGTATGTCTTTGTTTTAGAGTTAAAAGCAAAGATTGGATTATATACGTGTCTTAAAAGTCCTTATAGTAAAAAAAAAAAGATATATATATATATATATATATATATATATATATATATAACCATTAAATTAAATAAACATTATAATTACATTTTCTTTTTATAATTGAAAAACGCAGCTGCATGTCGCAATGTATGAACACTTTGAACTATTTCTTACGAAGAAAGTTTATGCTGCAATCTATGGTATAGGTTTTGAAATATTTAGACTGGCCATCTCCCCCCTATGGCTATCTATCCTAGAATTACCCTATAAGAAAATGAAAATGTCTGTAAAATGATAACCGAGAAACTCGATCAAATGCGTTAATCGAGAACTAGTGTACATTTACAGAGATTTTCGTTTTTTATGTGTTTTTACCGAAATTTTTAACAGTGTATGAGTTTCTGAGTATTTTTCTGTAGTTTCATAAGAATGCTTTTAAATCCCTGGATATAGATGTATTTTTAATCGCAGTTTGATGCTATATTTTTAATATCCTTTCAGTTGAAATACTTTTCAAAACGTAAATCTGATAAAAATGTTTTTGTCAACAGCTATTTTAATATGATTTCTGGGAAAGGAAGAAAGCTTAAATAAGTTATTTCTAGCAAATAATTGGATCTTATTTAGTTATTTATATACTGAAGAATTCTAATGAAGGAGTATATTTTTCAGATATATAGATTAAATACGTCTGCGCTTAAAATGAATTAAAAGTTAATTGGATGCTTTTTATGGTATATTTTTCTTCTTTACTATGTTGAACTATATTTAGGATTTTGCTTTAAGATATTAAAAGAATTCGTAAAAGATATCAAGACCAAAACTAAACTTTTTGATATTTGTGTAAATAACATCCATTGCAAAAAATTGGAAATGATTATAAATAATTGCATTCTTGTCTCTTTATAGAAAAACATCTGTTTTACTACATATATTAAATAATAATGATATTTTAATTGTCCGGAAAAGTATAGAAAAGCAATCCACAAACATACATTTCCTTACGAAAATCAGTGGAAACTGGAAAGAGTGCAAACCGCATAGTATAATTAGATAAACATTCCATTCATTTATTATTATTTTTTTTTTACTTCCGGTATATTGTGAACTTTTAAATATTATAAAAAATGTCTCCCAATGTAAGCTTTTATTATATTTTGTTTGGTGGTCTTTAAAAGAGTTGTGTCCTTGAGCATTTTGCATTTTTTGATTTGAAGTTGTTCTTTGTGTAAATTGAAAAATATTAGATCAGACTTAAGTTCCACTTTGATGATTCTTTTGAATATTATATTACAAAAATTGTAAAACATTTACAAGATTAGTTTTTTTTAAAGAAAACATCATTTATCTCAGTCCAGGAATTAAAAAAAAAAAAAAAATTCCATGATCCTCGAATAAATTCTAAAATATCCGAAATATCAACTAAAATAATGCATATATTTGTATTGTTTAGCGAAAAATATTCCCGTTTTCACAATATTTTCTTTTCAGGTATAATGTAAATCTCAGGTGTTCTAGATTGCGGGTATGAATTTTATACCTTTAGTCATCCTGTAACCAATAACGTCAAAATATTGACTTTCGTCTAATTAATTCTTTATACTTGTTAACTGTGTGATTTTCTGCAGGTATTCGTTAAATATTGAAAATATATAGATATGTTTAGGTAGAAAATTCTAATTTTAAATTTTAAATTTCCAACTTTCATCCATTACCGAGACATCCATTTCATATACTAGAGTGAAAAATAATTCCCCAGTTGTGATGTTTGCCACATATATTTGCAAGTTTAAGAAGAAGAAAACAAAGGTTTGAAACGTTGCAGAAAATCATATAACATCAGTTTGACTATAAAGCAAAAATATCCAATGTCTACATTTTTAGCGTTCCTTACCTGAAAAGAAAAAAAAAACGGAATGTCCTCTTGGAAATCCCGATTATGGAAAATCACTCAATAAATCGATATAGAATTATGAACCAATAATTTTCGGATTTTTTCCTTTGCATGTACTATAACACCATCCTTCGTGCTAAATTTCACTTTTCTATGTCAACCGAAAGTACGTTTTGAGAGTAAAACCTGTACATGATATCTGTTTGACCCAGAACCTTGAAATTATTCACGAAGGAAAGTCTTATAGCTCATGTAAAGGAAAAAATCCGAAATTTTTAATTTATAAATCTATGTCGATTTATTACATGATAAACTCATGCACTTCCATAAACGGTAAAAAGTTAACGGTATCTAACACCAAAATAACACATTGTGAGGGAATGTTTTGTAAATGTAATATAACATAACGATACAGAACTCTTAGAGTGAGAGTTTTACTCGCACTTTTCTTGATTTTTTCTCAGATATGGTGGTGATGGTGAATTATTCTTCAAAAATGGGTGTCAGCTTCTTGACAAATCATTTAAACTTCTGAAAAAAATACAGGTAAATGATTTATGGTATCGAAAGCAATTATTTTCTCATTCCTTTTTTTATCTTATGCTGAGTAGAATGTGCGTACATCCACAAAATCTGTGTAAAGTGTTAGATAATTATACCAATTTTGTAAAAAGTTTTTAAAATTTTTATTTGACAGAAATAGCATGGAGCAGCAATATAAAACAGCAAACAACCCGACCCAGCTGTTAAAAGAATTGAAATATCATTTCAGTCTAATTATTCTTAGATTGTAGGCATAGGCATGATCTTGCTCACACCATAGAAGGAGTCGTAAACAAGTTACTCTTGAATCAATAATCTAGTTTAATATTTTTGGTATTCTTTTCACAGCAAAGTCATTTTAACATTATTTATATAAATAAAATAATCATAAAATCGAAACTAAAATTGAACTAATCCAATATTTTAACCTTGGAAAGAGTAAGAAGTACTTGGTAAGAAATAAGGTAATAAATGCTATGTATTTATTACGCATAAAAAAAGCAGGCAGTAAAGCAAAGAATTCAACGTTTAACCTCTTGCCAACTGATATTGGCAGCCAGGTCATAGCAGTGTTCACCAAATTAAATGCATTGAAGTTTTTAACGTATTACCATCAATTTATTAAGTCTTTTTTTAGGGATATTTTCTACTTCTTTTAATGTGTTGTATCTCATTTTAACTCCGTAAATCGTTTCTGAATGTTATGTTCCTTAAGAGTACAACTATTTCTTTTGGAAATTCCGCGATGATGCGAAGTAATGCTCGGTTGGCAAATCTCCAGCATTATTTAGAAGAATGTGGCTTGCATGCCAGCGTTTCCAAGACTCGATCATACATTATTTGGTATTAAGCCCTGGTTTTAGATTTATGCTGTCCATTATATTTAATTATTCAGACACTCATTGTGAAACAAGATAATAAACTAGCGAGTTTACAAAACTGAGAGATATAACAAAGAATTTATTGTCACCACTGGACACAAATTACTGATATGCCGAAGAATGTATAATTTGTTTATTTATTTGCAACAAAATGAGGCTTAAAATAGTTTAATTTTTAGTTTAGAATGCCAAAGATTAATTGTGGAAAAAATATGGAGAAATTTATCCATTGTTATTTCGTGTTTTAATCATGATGCACTAATTAAATAGACGAATGGTTTGATTAACTCGTTTGTAATCTCTATTCGAGGGAAGAAAGGATAAATGTTACTGAAAATTACATCATTTTGACGCAGTCTCCGTGAAATGTTAAGATTTCAAGAATGAAAATATGCACTTTTTTGTTTTGTGACACACAACAATTCACCTTTCTGATATCAGAGCCTAAGTCCTAATGTTTTTACGATATATTTTTCCCTTTAATTTCGTGGAACCATATTAAGTTTTTTGCTTTTATATATTATCAGAATTCGCGAAAGATATCAAGACTAATCTTTACAATATATTTTTTGTAAATAATATCCATTACAAAAGGGTAGAAAACGATTGTAAGAATCGTGTTTTTTTGCTATATGTACCAAAACATCTATTTTATACTACGCATACAAATGAATCATGGTATTTTAACAGTACGAAATAATATATAAAAGCAGCTTACAAACAGGCATTTTCTTAGGAAAGTCATTGAAAACTGCAATTCTGTAATTCTATGGCAGGTCTTACTAAGGGCTGAATCCGTCAATTGACGAATGATATTAAATGCATATCAATTTATGTAGAGTTGCTGTAAACGAAATCTCTTTAACGGTATTCAAACTGAAGCCATTCTAAATTAGTATTAACAAGGTTGGTAATATTTCAAGTGAAAATATCTGAACTTTATATTGTTTTTTATAGGCATATTTAAAACCTTTCTGATGACCTTTTCGAAAAATAAGAAACTGTGAGAAGTATCATGGAAATTAGGTAATAAGCTGTGAGACTGTTAGCTGAATATGTGATGCATTGGTGAAATCAAGATATCTCGGAAAACAAATTTCAATTTTCAACAGTTTTAATGGCCCGAAATAGGAAAATCCCCTTCCGTAACTCTTTAATGTACTTCAGTGAGCAGGGTGACATATAAACATGGCGCTTACTCAAACTGGAAGTTTTTGCCTAGTTCTCGCTCCATTCTATCAAATTTTCTTTACCAATGCCGATCTTAGATAAATTAAGGCACTCTACTAGAAATCCCCTAGAAGAAAAAGAGCTGGATTCTAGGACTAACTAGTATTAACTAATGCCACTCAAAAAATAGCTATTTCTCAAGTTAAGTTCCTTTTGATACAACAATATACAGAGGGCGTTCACACATTTTTCAATGATTTTGAAAAAGAAATATATAAAGAGAGATAAGAATGTTATTTTCTATTATATTCAGTATAATAGCTCTTTGTTGAACTATTATATTAAATATTGATTTCCAAGATAAAAGAGCTTTTCTTAAAATATGAAGCTTGACTTTATTCCGACTATAATACCTTGGGCAAAACTTTCCTTGCTTTCTCTGAGCCGATATTATAGGCGTTTTCTTCGCTTTTTCTGTAGTAAGTCAAGCTTTTTCTATTGCAATTAGACAAATAATATCCAAACCTTATCAACTGCAACTGCATATTTCCATTTTTCACTTGGAAAATAATTTTCATACAACGATCGACGCATATTCATATTCTGGGGAACATATTTTTGTATTAGTCGGTGAACATCAAAAAATTTTTTATTTTTTTTGATTAGCTTGAAATCAGATTTTATAATTTTATTTACAATTCCTATAGAGATGATTAAAATTTTTGCAATACTTCTTTGAGCTATCGGATTTTCTTTTAAAACATAAGATGCAACTTTAAGTATAATAATTGGTGAAAGTATCTTCATTGGGTGTGCATTTTTTTACCTTTTCCCCAGTCAAATGTAAACTTTGGTGTTTCTCTTTGCAAAGTGTATATAGCCCTTCATTGTTTTTCTTTCCAGCGACATTTCAAAGCAAAGAATAGTTTTAATGATACAGACCATAGAGTAAAGAGATGGAATAGAGATGAAGTGTGCTGGCTGGAGGTGACGTCGAGAATGTAACCCCATAATCTGTTACGTTCGAACCAAACACAATCACGTGCTTTCGCAAAACAAAAAGAAGAAAACTTCTAGTTTCTAGTAATACAGTTTTTAATTCATAATACAATGAAATGCTACTTCAGAATGCTTAAATATAAACAGATCATTTTCATTTAGAGGGGGAAAAAATGAACGGGAGATGTTAACGAATTCGGTCCTTGTTCCAAGTGCTTGTTTTGTTTCGGGCCGAATGAGGGCATTTAAATTTGAGCGATAACGTGCATATTACAAACCGTTTTTATGGCACACTGAATCTCCATTTATCTCTTTCCTCCATGGTGTTGTTTATGTCGGCCAATTATCTGCACTAGGGGTATGGACCCAAAGGGGGGGGGGGAGAATGCCGTCCGTGGCGGTCTTTCTAAGGGAACCTAACCCGTATTTACTCTTTCCTCCATGGATTCAAACGATAATTAAACCCTATTCCGAATTGATGCCATATAGGTTCTATTTTTTTTAATTTAAATTTAAATCATAGAGAAAGTGAAAATCGTTAGATAAATGTGCGAACACCCTCTGTACACTTTTGATAGCCTGAATTCCCTAAATAAAAAAAAAATAGCTTCCTTTTCGTCTCAAAATAGTATTTCAATATATAAACCATTACTATTACTATTTATAAAATGTTCCAAAGTCTACCCGCGGGAATGAACTCTAAATGGTGTATTCACAAAAAATTCTACTTGTAATCAAGAACAGATAAATGAAAATCATCTCATCTCGTAATTTCTTTGCAAGAACCATTGTACTCTAAAAAATTATGAATCTTTATTTACTCACGAAGCTGACTAATTCTCTTAAACAATTGGATGACAAAAGTAAAAATAAACGAAAACTCAACAAACCTGTTAACAATATAAAAAAAGATTAAGGTCATTCTTTCCACTTAGCGCAAAGCACAATTGAACCGTTCAAACAATTTAATCACTTTTATTAGGATTTCAAAAAAAGAAGTTCCAATTTCAATTGAGGACATATAATTTGATTCACCTAGCCCGTCTCTCGCTATTGTAATTAACAAACGCTATTCAGTTTCATTGGTCGGAACTCTAAAAGGGCGATATAAAAAGACAATTGGAACTAAATTGCTAGGAATAATCGAAAAAGACAATCTTTTGGTCATTGTCTCCGCTTTTGTCACTTTTTTTTTTTTTTTTTTTTTTTTTTTGCTAAAAAAAAAGATTGCTAAGTATTATTAATATTAGTAGAGTTAGTGGCATATTTAGAAAATCTATCAGAAGAACTTAATTAATTTAATTAAATATTTTTTAAACACGCAAAATCATTTTCAACTATTAGTCTGTTGATTCTTCGGCATCTATTATATTATACAATCGGGCTCGTACATTGAAATACCTCTTTTACCTAGATAAATCTTTCAAATAAATTTGATTTAGACTAACTTAAATCACAATGACGGCATTTTTATTTTAATAATAATAAAAATTTGTAATTTGTGAAGTACTTAAATAAATTAATCTATGCAAATTAAGGAATGAAATCCTTTAACACATTAACATTACAACACATTAAATTGGAAATTGCAATTCATAATGTTCGTATTTTCTCAAAATCATAATGCGGTCATTTTAACCCTTTCATAACTAAGGGAAACATTTCCCCCATTTTAAAATTGGAGATCGTCGTATTTAATTATTACCTTATCTACATTTTTTATACATAATTTAAAAATAGAACGCATGCCGAACGCAATTACGTAAAAGATGTGCAACTTGAGCTAAACGCCGCATTGAAAATAGGGCGCATAATATATGTACTATGTGCAATGTTTATCTTTGTTTCACAAGTAAAAGAAATTGCTTCGCAGAATATCATAATTATCACATAATTTTGTGTACTAATTTTATTTCATAATTTTGTATTATTTTGGTTAACATTTTGTTATAATAAACCAACAATAAATAAAAGACATTGCATAATAAGCCTAACTATAATTTGTGTTACATTTATAGTCCATTGGGAAAAATATTTCTCATAAAATTCCAAAAAAACCTACTGTTTGTTTTCGGAAAGCGAAACCCTACGTGCTTTTGAGCATGCGTCAGGTGTTTTGATTTCATCAAAATAGGGGTGATCGGAGGCTGTTTAGCTGCGTTTGGCTGAGTACCAATCTTAGCGACAACGTATGAGTGGAACTTCGGAAATTGCCCATCTCAGCAAGCATCAACACCCCTTTGGATAGTAGAATCGTCTCAGAGTACTAGGCGCGGCTTTCGAAAACGAACAGTGCTTATTGTTATGTATTTTTCTTATGACTTATATTTATTTTACGTCTAAACAAACTAAAATAAACAGTTAAATTTTAATATTTACTCTTAGCAATCTTATGGTCCTGTAAGGGTTAAGGTAATTTATCCAAAATTCAAGATAGGAAGTATATTTCTGATTAAAAAACATTAGCTCAGTTAAATATTTTTTCATCTTCCTCAACTAATTTGTTCATACAGTTTCTCCCCAGGACCCGAGTGTGTTTCATCAAACTTTAGGTTGTGATATATAAGTATAAAAACGTACATAAATTAAAAAGTGCATAATTCTGTTTGCACGCCTTAGTCGAGTAAAAGTTATGAATATACATTTATAAGTAGAGACGGAGTAAATTCTTTATAAAATTTAATGACCGAGATAAAAAGTAAAGAAAACTGAACTAACTTGTTAATGAAATAATAATAAAAAAATATATAAAAGTCATTCTTTTTACTTAGAGAAAAGAGAAATTGAATTTTTGAAACAACTTAATCTCATTTATTGGGATTTCAATAAAGAAGCACCCACCAGTTTCAATAGAAGGCACATAATTTGATTCACCTAAGTCTGCCTCTCGTTATTTTAATTAACAAATGATATTCAGTTTAGATACAACACTAATAACATTTAGATACAACATAAGTATACAGTTCAACATACACAAATTAAAAAATGCATAACTTTCTTTGGCACGCCTTAGTCCGGTAGGAATGTTTTGAATTTACATTTATAAGTAGAAATTGAGTAAATCCCTTATAAAATTAAACGACAAAGATAAAAAGCAACAAAAATTCAATAAGCCTGTTCATGAAATAATAATAATAAAAAATGGTTAAGTCATTCTTTCCGCTTAGAGAAAAGAACTATTGAATCGTTCAAACAACTTAATCACGTTTATTAGGATTTCAATAAAGAAGCTCCAGTTTCAATTGAAGACATATAATTTGATTCACCTAGTCTGTCTCTCGTTATTTTAATTAAGAAATGCTATATTTTATTGGTGGAGACTATTAAAGAAACTATAGAAAGGCACTACACACTATAAAAAGACAATTGAAAAGAAATTGCTAAGAATAATCGAAAGAGGCAATCTTTTAATCACTGTCTATGCTTTCATCACCATTTATCACACACACACACACAAAAAAAAGAAAAACAATGCTTAGTTATTCTTAGTATACATGTTAGTGGCATACCCAGGATTATTTCTGAAGTTTTATTCATATCAATCCATTGTACGAGGAGAATGACTTATTCTTTAAGTAGAAAGTATTTCAAGAAAGTTCAACAATATATTTTGAAATAAAATTAAATAAAATAAAAACGTTATTTTAACTTTATATAAGGATTTCTTTTCATATAAAAATTGGATCGTTAAAGTAACACCAATATGGCAAACGTCTTATTAAAAATTTTTTTTTTCAAAATTACAACAGAGAAAAGTTCACTGGCTTTAGAAAACCATGAAAGTAATGCTTAATTATTAATTTTAACTTTAGTTTATTTCTTCAGGGATGTTTTATTGGATAAGATAGAAATTGAATCATTTATTTCGAAAACTACATAAATCAATAAAAAAAAGACCGGCATTACTCACGGAATGGACGGAACCGCGGAACTGTACACTAGAAGACCCGATCACGGAAAGTCCATCTGAAAAATTTAAAAGCTTAATACAATAATATTAAGACATGGACCAGCGATTCGGGAGCGCCGAGCGTTTAATACTTCGGATCAGTGTTGCCAGATTGGGAAATTTCCCCCCATTTTTCGGAATTCTGAGTCTCCAGGGAGATTTTTTGGAGAAAAGTGTTACTGGGGTATCTTTTGGTTAATTCTAATATTTTCAGGGGAAAAGTCGGAAAATATTTTCATTATTTCTCGTTTTTGATTAGTCTAAGTCACATTTGATTTTCAGCTATGTCGACATTTTTGTCAGTATTTGTTGGTAAACATTTCTGACAAAAGGATTTAATTTTTAAATTTTTTTGTAATTGTGCGTATCTATTTCTAATTTACCACACAGTCCAAACATAAAGAATTAAGATTTGTAGACACAAATATGTAAATTCTAAGAGTTTGAAATATTTTTGCACAATTTTTTTTCTTCCAAAAAAGGCTTGATTTTGGGAAAACATTTTGAGTTAGATGAAGACAAATATGTTTTATATTGCTAAATTTAATATTTAAAATTTAGTTATTTTAGTAGAAACCGTTGGAGAATTTTTGGAAAAAATCCCTGATTTGGGGAAATTTCTGGAACTGTTTTATGGAAAAACTTCTGGAATTTTGGGGAAATTAACTTTTGCCCATTTGGCAATACTGCATCAGGTGACCCCTGGCGGATACGAGCTTATTCATTACTTTATTGCAGAATCATTGAAGGCTTATAAATTAAATGATGTTATTGTCCTGGGCAGGATAAAATGGAAAATAATTCTAAAAATACCCTTATTCTCGAGAAAACACACTCCTTAGTGGGAATTCCTAAGGATGATGTATAAAAATTGCGCTATGATAGACATTTTTGCGCACATTATATTTCTTAAATCGTTCATTTTTTTTTTGTCGGTTATCAGTTTTTTAAAGAACAATTAAAATTTTAAAAACGTAACGTAAAAAAACTTCTGAATTTATGTTGTTTTTGCTGGAAATGGGACTTAGTTCCCTATAAATAATGATAAAAGGTATCAATCATATTTTGCATTAGGTAGTTGACAAAAGTGACATAAATGATTAGCGTCTACATCTTAAAGATTGATATAGATTACATATTTACCATCGTGTTTGACTCCATTTTCATCTCGATCTGTTATTGGCCGAAAAAATGGAATTATGTAATTTTTGAAAGGATCGAAATGATTGTTTTCTAGCAGATTGTAATTACTATTTATTGTAATTATTGATTTATTGTAATTACAGCTAAACTTATTTATATTTATATTTTAACTCTAATCTGTCATGAAAATAAAGTTTTGAAATATCTGCTGGGGTTACTGATGAAGCTAAGTAAAAACTATATTTTGTACCTTTGTAACAAAATGACTGCCTTCCCTTATTTTTATAGCATATAGATGGCGCTGTTGCCACTGTCGGCAAAATATCCTGAGATATTTTGCCAAACATGAAGTGATGAAGTGAAGTGAATGTATGTAATCATGATTGCGCGGGTTTAAGAAAAGTTTCGGCGTGTGTTCGAAATGTATCTTCCCTAGAGATGTTTGTATGGAAATATGTATGTTCCAAAGTTATTTTGCGCTTCTCGCGAATCTGTATATATTTTGTGTGTGATTCTTATTAAAAATGTGATTGTTTAAGTGTCGCACGAGTTAATCCTAACCCACAACGACACAAAATGACGCCCAACGTGAAAAAATCTCCTTCTTCAAAAACGAAATAAAAAGGAACCGCTATACCAGGTTCAAAATATTGTCATCCGGACAATAATGACAGTGGATAATTGTGTATTTGTCATCCTGACAAAGTAAGTGATTAAAAAGAATCTCCAAATTCTAAAGTTTGAGAAACCATTCTCAATTCTGTGAATGTGAAAACCTAACTTCAAGAAAAGCGTTTTCCTTCTATACTGTATTGCCGCCCTGGCAAATGAGTAAAAAGAATCAGCTAGATTCGCAATTGTGTGAAATCATCATTTCAAGAATATGGTAAAAGGAAAAAAGAACCACTTCGGTTCTAATGTGTGCATTCTTTTTGATATTAAATCAAGTAATTAGTGCCATCCTTATGGAATAATTATTTGTGGGGTATGCTTCAAGCTTCAAAGTTCTCAAGGCGAAAGTGTGCTGTTAAAAGTGAAAAAAAAAATCTTTGAGTTTGTTACATAATTGCTGTTTGTGATCATGTTAAGAAATAAAGATACAATTCCATTCAATTATATGTAATTGGAGGTTAATAGGAAAACCTATTTCGAATTTTAAAAAAAGTGTTTAAATTATAGCATCTATTTTAATTTGACAAAACGCGTACGAGTTTTAAAGTTATCATTTAGTTAACTCTCTCTGAAAGCCATAGCGTGCTAAATTATTCCAAAAACGACATTGGGTTTACATTATATGTACCCAAAATCTGTATAGTCAGCGAAATAATAAATCACTAAGATGTAGATGTGATAACGTTCGTGAATAATAAGAAAAATAGCCGATAACAGAAAATTCATTTTAAGTTTTAAAGTTTTAGCACATTAATCTTTTAAATTTCAGAGATTGTATAAAACAAGGAAATCATAATGCACAGAAAGTTGGTTGTAGCTGATAAAACAGTTTTATAATGTTCTTTAAAAGAAAAAAAATACTATTAGATACGAAATGCCCAGAAATTTTCAGAATTTCCAATAGAAAATTGGCTACTTTCCTGGGTTTATCCTTGAAATAATCATCTAATTTGCACATTTTCTTTGACTCAAAACTCTAAGAAAAAATGAGCTTTTTCCCACTTAAATTACCTTGAGAAAAGAGGTAAAACACTTTAATCATTTTCTTACGTTCCATTTCTATGTTACTAAATTTACTAAATTTCATTAATATTTTTTTGAGATTCATGAATGTATTTTTGAAAATTAAATTTTCGGACTTGTTTTTCCCCTAACGCAGACTGGAATTTTGCTTTAATTTGAAATTTTGTGAAAAAATAAAAGGGGAGGGTAGTACACAGTGAGACGAAAATTATTATTACTTAACGAATGGCTACGATTTTTATTCTTTTGAATGAATGTTTGCTACATTTTTAAGTTACACAAATACGCTGCACATTAATGTATAAATGCCTTTTAAAAAGTTATTTATAAAATCACAGGAGCAGCATAAAGGACATCTTATCGGAAATTGTCTCACTGTGTACCACTTGTGGTACACACAGAACAGTTGTGGTACACTGTGTACCACTTCTGGTACACAGTGAGACGATGTATATGTTTTCATAAATCATACATTTTTACACTCTATCAATAATTTTTTGCCGTTTATGATTTCTAATTAATATTTCTAGATTTTCAAAATATTAAAAATATGAGCTTCGGGTGGACAATGACAGACCTTGAGCTACCTTCATGCAAATTTTCAGCCTCTTACGTTTAGTAGATTTCCTTAGACACCGCACGCTCACACACACAAACAGAAAGAGAGAGGGGGAGAAAAACCTCCTTTTATTAATAAATAACCTTTTTTTAAGCATAAAAACCACATAGTAGGTACACAATAAGACATGTCTCACTGTGTACCACAACTGTGTGTCTCACTGTGTACTTTCGTTACGTTTTAACAAAATGGATGTCACATCTGTTACATCAATTTCATCGCTTTAAAAAGTTTATGTCCTTTTGTCGAAGCAGTCTATTATTAGATATAGCTAGGTTATGTTAAGTAAATATATGTCATGTTCAAGAAAATAAACTCTAAAACAGACGTTTATGTAACTTTAACCACTATAAAATAAAGAATTATTTACCATTTTGTCGGACGAGTAACTGAAATGCCGAAACTACATCCACGTGTTACATAAGATGAGGTCATTATGTGTGTGTGTCAGCTTTGAGAAAAAGTTACAACTATATGTCAAAGTGGCGGCTGTCTCACTGTGCACTACTCTCCCTTATATATATATAAATGTTTTTTATGTACTCATCTTTTATTTTATTTTAAAATGGTTAATTTAATCAATGCCCTTTTATTTATTTATTGTATTAATATTTACTCAGTTCTTATTAAGTTTATTCCTGTTTTTTTTCATTCTACTTTAAATAAATGTTAATTTAAGTCATTTCTTGTTTTCTTTAATTGATTTGACTCTTTTCTATGGGTATAGATGGCAGTAATAAGCATTTTTGTTAAAAATCTAGTTACAATATAGTTTTTCTTTTTCACACCAGGAATTAGTGTTTTTGTTTTCATTCTCTATCTGCTGATTTTGCTGACACTTTCATCCATGACATATGTTTTAATGGTCTTAAATCTGATTACATCCTCGCATGTTATAATTTTGTGGGCCAAATTTCTGGAGTTTTGGAATTTTGTCTATAATTGAGGTATTGTGCTTTAATCATTTTTCAATTTTTCATATCTTGTGTGAGATGTATATTTTTTTAGATATGTTGTTTTTTTTTCATTTATTTTGTTTTTTGATGCGATATTAGGAGCTAAATTTTGTCATTTTAGGCTTAATGCCGACAAAATTGGATGAAATAACGCAACTTCACTATAAATTAAACCTGCAAGCTCCTCTGAGGATTCTGTGGGTTATTCATAGTTTCTTTATTTTATATACTGGTTTCCAATGTTCATATCTTGTTCATCTCTAGAGTTTTAACAATTTGTTCATAAATTTGTGATTTCATCTTTAATATATATATATATATATATATATATATATATAATTTAACTTTAGTAATTGGAAATAGATGATTATAATGGTTATATACCTACATATATATATAACCATTAATTAAACATTACTGACCACCAACAAAAATTTTGATAGTATAAATAAATTTACAACAATACAGTGCCCCAAACACACTGAATGGATACCAAAAACATAATATACAAGCTTCTATGTATAAAATAAAGTCCCTTGTACTATATAACAAGAATTAATAAGGAAGAAAAAAAGGAATATGGATTTCGATAAAAATAATTGAAAAGCTTATATATTGAATTACGTTATCAAGTGTACAGAATTCAATTATACAAGCAAAATTAGTCGTTTTCTGTGAGAAAAAAGCTGAAATTTTTTTTTCTCCTGTACTCTAACGACCAATATAACCAAAAGAATAGTTTCAAATGAAAACAGAATAATATTAAATGTTATGAAATGGAAAAAGCAATACAACCTTTTAAATATTTAATTTATAGCAAGGAAAAATAGTAATATTACACAAAATACCTAATAAAATCCCAGTTATTTTATCCAAATACACATCAGCACATAGTATCAAAAAGCTCGATAAGTTTAAGGTTATTTTTACAGTTAAGTTAACACAGATTTTAAATCCTCATGAATACAGTTAATCTATTTTGAAATACCGTGATAAATGCAATTAAAATTATATAAATAGAAATAGAAAATAATTACATAATAAGTAAAATACCTCTTAACACTTTTAAATTTTTTATATTTCTTAACTAAAGCAAAAAATACCAAAACTATTAGTTTACATTATCGCAAATAGCCAGCATTTAGCTTCACCATGTGTTAAAAATTGATATTATTACGCTAATCTAAGCATCAGACAGAATACAATTTAAATTTTGGTGCTGCCATCTATGATATTAACTTGAAACGATTAAACTATTATAAGCTAATACTATCATAATATACCAACTGCTATATCCCAACAAATTCTAATATAAAAATACCATATTATATTTCATTATTCAAATAAATATTAAATAAATACAAATATTAATAGAATGAATACAATATGTTCTACTACCGTACCCAATTAATCTATACGGAAAATTTAAATAATTTTAAAACAATAATAATATAATATAGCAATATGCTATAACACTAAATAAATTATATACAATAAATTATATATAATAAAAAAAATTATAAGAAATACTTTTAAATATAAAAAATAATTAACTAATAAAATGAACAGGAAGGGAAAAAAATGGATGTTGATATAATTATGTCAGAATCTACATTTCCCAACTGCCTAATGATAACAAGTAAATTGCGTGGTTTATTTTCATATTAACCATAAAAAACTAAAGAATATGAATTTGGGATTAACATTC
Organism: Maratus speciosus; assembly: GCA_963932465.1. Lineage (NCBI taxonomy): Eukaryota > Metazoa > Arthropoda > Arachnida > Araneae > Salticidae > Maratus > Maratus speciosus. The sequence goes on along the minus strand of OZ010792.1, from coordinate 441,956,800 downwards.
ACATATAACCGATAATTAATCACTTAATACTAAGTTCAAAATTAAACATTATTAAAAAGTATAGAGGAATAATAAAAAACTAATAACCCAATTTTAATACAAACTGTAATAACATTAGTTATATCAAATAAACTTATTATGTATATTATTCTCCATAAAGATGGTATACTATTAGAAATTAATATGATATTGTCCCGAGAAGACTAAAAATTAAAAACAAGTTAATTGTATATATATATATGTATTATGACATTAGAGAAACTGCTCATAAATGTTTAGGCGATTTTCATGACATTTGCAGAAGTATTTTACACAAATTTTTGTGTTTTAAACTTTGTATATCTAATAGGACAAAAGCTGCATCTATCATTCATGTTTTTTTAGAGTTTCGTTCATCTGACGAAACCCTATTCGTCTCACTCCTTTGTCTGTCTGTCTGTCTGTCCGTCACAGAGCCCGTTCTCAGAAACTATACATGTTAGAGACTTGAAATTTTGGGTACTTATAGCTGAACATCTCACATCAAACAACAAATCATAAAATTTTGAAAAAGTTGGTAATTAACCTAATTACGGGCTAATTAAATTCTAAAATTAAACAATCAACCTTTTGAATGCAGGTGCAAATGCATGTTATCGAAATCCTCCCCAGTTTCTCCTAAGGGTTACCAGTAAATTCGGCGGATGCTCCGTCAAATCAGCCGGTGCAGGGTTACCACGGAGTACTTTAAGCAATAAATGAAGTGGACCTTTAAAAAGCAAAATCGGATCTGCCGAAATATCGGTCGTACAAATTCGTAACAGGTGTAGAAATCCGCGGAAAAAATTCTACTTTATTTTGGTATAAATTTCAAATTTCTGCGTAGGATAGAACGCAAAAAATCCACTAAAAATCGATCGATAAAAATTTAATTTCTGTGTTTTTAAAGACAATGAAAACAGATTTCCATTCACCGGAAGGCAGCTGTCGTCGTCTCTCGACATATCGGCGAGGGAGAAATTTAAGGGAAGGAAAGTCTAATACGAAATTTAAACTTTTTAAATATTAAATTTTTCGATTAAATTTTTTGACATCCGGGCTGGAAATTTCTCGCAGATTTCATACATACCCGGTTCAAAGAGATTGCTTCATTACGAGATGAGATATTAATTATTATTTTATTAATTCCTTTTATTTCCATCAAATGCCAGATTAAGATGGAGGCACGTGCTTTTTTAACGGAGATTTCATTTAAATTAGGAAATCTAACAATTTGCGTGGGGTGTTTCGACGGCGCGCTATGAGATAAGTATTAATTATTCAATATGAAAAAGTTTATAGGTTTATAAGTGTTCATCCCACTATTTCCGAATAGCAATTTCAGGAAATATCTTAAATTATTGTTTAAGACCGCCACTCGATGTGTTCGAAACTTTAAGATACTTTAAAACACATAAGAAAAAGTGTAAAAAAGAATGGAGTGTGATATTTCGAGGAGTGGAGGGGGGGGGGACTAGATTTATTTATTAAATCTTAGCGTTTGTTATCGCAGAAAATGTTTTAAATTGTTGGTTAAGACTGCACCGTAGGGTGGTCAAAAGAAATCAATTTTCGAATTTTTTCAGGGGGACCCCCTAAAAAGTTGCCAATTGACTAGAAAATGAGATTGGCTAAGTTTCAGCTCATTTGGATAATATTAACCCGTGCCTCATTGAGGTTTAAGTTTGAAAAAAACGTGATTTTTCGCAAAAAAAAGCTGTTTTTCCTTCATGAAATGAATGCAATTGAACCTAGAAACATAATGCAGGTCACATTTTATATAAAAAAAGTTTTGCTTTGAAGAACCACACACCATTTTTTTCTAAAAATGTATAGATTTAAAAATATGCGCATTTTTCAGGACCTGACTTCACCGGAATCCTAAAAATTGACTTTTTATGAAAAAGCGAAAAAAAAAAAATTGTAACATTCCATTTCATCTGCTTTCCACCTTTTGTTTTTCTTTTTTTCGTTTTGTGAAGTCCAATAAAGTGTTTGATTAAAAAAATTCCAAAAAAAAAGGAAAAAAATCGACTTTTAAACTCAAAGAATTTAAAAAAAATAGGAGGGCAAAGGAAGTATAGAAATGAGAGCAAATAATGCTGAATTGCATTTTATTATTAAAGTTGTGTTACAAGAAAGGAGGCATAATAAAGAAAATAAATTACTTTCCCTTACAACTGTCACATTAACCCTTTCCGGCACAGAAAAATTCTGTTCGTAAAAGGATGAAATGATTGTCTACCCCGGAATTTACAAACGACTTTTTTAGAAATTAAAAACACATTACTTTAACCTTTCATTGTAAAAGCAAAATTTTATTAAAATATTCTTCGTGCCGTTTGTAAGTTTGGAATTAAAATTAGGTGGTCCCGGCATGGGACACTGCGCCGAAAAGGATTTAAGTGGTAATGGTTTAGATAAGGTGGCTTATGTTGACTTTTTTTTACCAAAGTATTATCTAAAAATGAAAATGCAACTTGATCCGAGTTAAGATACCAAAGGCGGTTTGTCATTTTCAAGTGCTTTGTCTGTAACCTATTTATCAAATTTTCTGTAGTGAACAAGCGATTTTATTATTTGCAGGTCTTGAATTGGGGGCTAAAGTGGCAGTGGAAGTATTGAAGCACGCTTTTACATAAATATTGATTAAAAATAATAAAAGATCTCTGATACCTTCTTTTTCTAAATTTGTTATTGAAAGAGGATCCCTGAAACAATATATTTTGAGAGAATGAATGGCCTGTGCCGCCATCCATCTGACATGATTAAAAGCACCAGGTGCTCTGAAAAAAAGTCTTTTGCAGGAAGGAGTTCTATAAAAATTAAACAAAGTTGGATAAACTCTTTATAATCATCCCTGAGCTGTTAATTTTTAAAAGTTCCTGTAAGAAAATTTGAAATTTCTTCTGAATTAACTATTTATACCTAGTATTACATCTTCAATAGCATTTGTATACTTACTCTGGTTTAATTTAGACCACCCAATCAGAATTGGATTTTTTTTAAATATCTGGCTGAGGGGCAGTGATTATGCCCATTTTACAATCAAGAACAGCTTTTAGGAAATTTTCTAAATTATGGTAGCGGTATGGTAAATACAGAAGACTTTTCCTTTAACCATTGCTATAGAAAAATGCAGGTTCCTCTGAGGCGACCTGTGTTTACTGCAGTTGTATCAAAAAATATTGCCTGGATTTTACCAACTTCCTCCCACTCTTCAGCTGCTGAAAATACAGCTTTCGCCTGAATTATTCCGATACTATTTTCAAGTTGAGGAACTCGTAGTAACTGTTCTTTATCCCCACAACTATAATTAAAACTTTTACCCACTCTACATTTTCTTTATTCAAAAAATGGTGAAGCAGTTTTCCACCCCAGTGAACAACAGTTCTCTCTAAACGGGAATTTTAAAATCTGTTTTTAATGAGCTTAGTTTTTTGTTTACGAAACAGTTATTTGCAAAGTCGATGTCTGTGGTTAGCTGGTGGATGTATTCTAAGTCTAGCAGCTTCTCTGGCGTTCAGTTCATTTTGCGAATATTATAAAATAAAATACATAAAACTTGACAATTACTTGGCTGCTTACTGTCGATGATTTAATGAGACATGTGGCCAATTTAAAAAATCTTACATTTCTGCCATCATATCAAGAAGGGGAAGGGGTTTTACGGAATGTTTCGTCAATTTTAAAAATAGATAACCATAACAGATAAATAAAACAGCCTTGTAATAAAAAGAGAAATTCAGAGGTTCAACTGCAATACAAATCGAGAAGCTCTTTCTTACTAGACACAGAACTAGATAACCAATAATCAATTGTAATTCGTGAAATATTTTTAAAGTTACAAAAATTGTTCACTTATTTTCGCCTATTAATAAAAACAATACAAAAAAATTATCAAAAGTAATAAAATTTTTAATTTGTCATTTTTTACCTATGTTTCAAAAATGCAGAGTTTGAGGGTATGGTTCACTAGATGTCCTGAAAAATACTAAATGTTCATTGAATATAAGTTTTCATGAGAGTAAAAGTTCAAGGCAACAACAGTTTCTATGAAATAAAACAAGAATCAGGTTTCTAAGACAAATATTTTTCACATAAAGAAAGAAAAACGACAATTTTTTGCGAAAAATTGCAAATTTTCAAGAATTTAACCTCGATGAGGCACGGGTTAATGTTATTTATTTGAGCTGAAACTTTGCCAATCTCATTTTCTAACTAATTGGCAACTTTTAGGAGGGTCCCCCGAAGAAAACGTTAAAAAATTTTTTCCCCCATGTTGCTTGTGACCACCCTACTGCACCGCCACCCTCCCGACCATGTATCTACGGAGAGATTGCGCAAAGGAGTTTCGTTCAGATATGCTTTTGTTATGAATAGAGTGCGCTCCCTGGTGGTGGAATGCGAAACTAACATAACGCGATTTTGTTAAAATTAGGAAATATAACAAGGCGACCCGTTTGCAACTTTAAGATACTTCATGACACATAATAAAAAGCTTATAAAATAATGGTGCATGCAATTTCCTGTGAAGGGAGGGCGGGGGAGGGGCGCTGGATTTCTTTTTAAAAATCAGCGTTTACGACCTTTTTAGATGTCGTTTTTTGAGCACTATGATATACTCAGACACGTGCTGCTTATGAAATTTAAAAATGTCAAAATTTTAGTTACTACTATTTCCGAATAGCACTTTCAGCAAATTTCTTAATTTCTCGCTTAAGGCCGCCACCAACTCGAGTAACACATCCACTGATAGGTTGTTTAACAGAGTTTCGATCTGATACACTTTTGTTATGAATAGTGTGCGCTCCCTGGTGGTGGAATTTGCAACTAACATAACGCAATTTTGTTAAAATTATGAAATCTAACAAGTCGATCTGCTGGAAACTTTGACATAGTTCATAACACATAATAAAAAGCTTATAAAAGAATGTTCCGTGCAATTTCCTGGGGCGCCTACCTATCTCGGTTGCTATAGACCCGATCCCCTCGACTAATATACCTACGGATAGGTTGTAAAACGGAGTTTCCTTTGGATAGAGGTTTGTGTAGAATAGAGTGCGCCCCCTGGTTGTGAAATGTGGAACTAACAGATTTCGCAAAAGGATAAAGTGTTTTAAAGGAATATTAAACGAAACCCTCTGTGCGATCTGTGATTACACTTACCCACTTGTTTTTTTTTTTTTTTTTTTTTTTTTTTTTTTTTTGACAGCAATAAATTATCCTTTAGAATGCGTTCTTTTCATTACCTTTTCAAAATTATAACCCGATCTGTTTCTGTTCAGTATTAACGTAGATAACAAAAAAGCATTGATACAAAAATACGAAGGTAAGAAACAATTGAAGTTAATTTTTTCTCTTAAAAATTTCTTGTTTCAAAACATTGATTTCATAATTCATACTTTTTAACGTAAAATTAAGGGAATCATGAGACTACAATCTATATTATAGAAGACAAACATGTCTGTCCGTAATGTGACGTCATTTTGACGATGGCAACACCAAACGATTAAATTTAGCTTTTACTGCAATTTTTTTAACTTCTAAACATCGCATATATTAAATTTTTACACCATCGAATAGGGAAAAAATGCACTTTCAAATGCGATTTGTTGGAAAATTGTATCGCAATTTCTTTGAAATCTGTTTCGCAATTTACTAATTTTTATGGTTTTTAAAATAATTTTTAAAGGTGAATTTTTTTAATCTATCACTATCGTGTGCAGACAGACGATTATGATAGATAAACAAGTTTGCATTTAAATTGATATAAGACGCTCAGTATTTGTTTCCAGCTTATATTCCATAAAGAAATTAAAACTTTATCAATAAATAAGTAGAACAATTGTATATAAATAAAACGAAAATTTAAGACATGTAATCGAACTACCCGCTTAAATCACTGAAATGATCAGGCTAAAAAAAAAGCTGGATGTAAATACTGATTTTTGGCGACTTATTTTGTATCTGCTGGAACGAGGCCAATACGAAAGTTGAATTTATTTGAATGTATAATTGATATTTTTCATATAAAAAGGATTTTTGGTATTGTTAATGAGCACTCTAAACATCTATATATTAAATGTAAAAAATCTGTTAGCGTTTTCACTTAAAAAAAAAAAAAAAAGATTTGTACAGTCGTGGAAAAAAAAAAACACCCCCTACTAACTGTGCAACAAGAAATAATTGTAGAAGAAAGTTACTGCTACCAAAAGATTGGAAATCTACTTTTAAATGATGTATATAAAATTTTCTTAGGGAGCCATCTACATATCAAAACGAACCCAAACTCCGTTTTTAAGTTTGACACTATAAATAGATTCTACACCCTTTAATTAGCCTAAATCCAAATTTTCACGAAACTCGTATAATTAGTTTCCGAGAAATTAATTATTTTAAAATCCGCCTATTTTGGGGGCTATATCCAAATTGAAGTTCGGTACGCAATTGATGAAATGCTACAGAATGACTATGTCACTTCTATTAATGTATTATTTCTTGTCAATATGATCATTTCACTCGCTTAATATGTTTCGACTATTGCTAGCCGAAATATTTCAATAAAATGAGTAAAATATATTTATTTCAAATTATGCTTTTCTGGACATCATGGACGGCCCCTTAAACCATCATTCTGACGTCTTTTACACATAATTCGAAAACTACTTGGAAGAAAAATTTGAAATTGAGAATTCGCATTAAGCAGGACATAATAAATATAAATATATCAATAAAATAGTCGGTTGCAATTCATATATTTTTCAAATATTAATTTCATAATTCGTATTATAAAATTTTTAAAATTACAAATTCAATGTATTAATGTGTTTTTTTTTAGTTTTATAACCAAACAAAAGAAATATCACATTAGGATTATAATTTCAGGAGATATTAATAAAAATATGAACATGTAATTTAACATTAGAAGCTCTAAATTTTGAAAGTTTATAATTCAAAAACGTATCATCCAAATGACTTGAAATTTCGTTTCTAGGCATAGTTTGAACCGGAGATTTAAAATATATTGTCAAAATTAGGTGTTGCTATTGAAAAAAAAAACAATGTTTGGTCTGTTTTGTAGATGGCCCCTTAAGAAAATTTTATAAACATCGTTTAAAAAAAGACTTTATTTCCAACCGTTTAGAACTAGTAGCTTTCTTCTGCGATACTTTGATGTAGAATTACTTTTTTTCCACGATTGTACCTACGGGTATATCCTATATCCGCGGTTTATTTCCTTGTATTTATAAAAGCAAGATGTTCCTCCAAAAAGTCAACATAATAGGATATTCTTATTTTGTGTGACGTTTTGCTTAGTTTCATGCATATTCTAAAATCAATTTAAATAATTGATTTTAGAAAAGTTACTCCGCGAAAGATAAATTTATATCCCTTCGTAAATGAATCTTCAAAAAGTTTAAATTTTTTTTTGTTGATTCCTATTCCCGAAGTAATAAATTTAGACTTTCTTCAATTAGGATCCGAGCTGTAAAATCGAAGCTAATTATCAAAACTATTAACAAAGCTTAGCTTGAATTATGAAATTTATCTTTTGCGAGTAATTAAATTATCTACGAACAAACGAAGACAAAATATCGCAGGATGTTCGATATTCCACAATTTTCGAGCTACGGAATGCGGCGAGAGTCTTAACTAAGGGAATTAAAATAAGATTTGTCATTCAGAGCGAGTTATAAACTGTGAATAAACATGGGTTTAAATAGTATATATAAGCGTATTATAAAGAAAACTCGCTTTGACATTTTTTTTTAAATTTCAGTGTTTTATAAAACTTTTTTACATATTATTACATAGTTCTATGAAGGAAAATTATTTAAGCAAGAAAAAATGCAATTCATGGAGTAAAACTTTTCAAACTTATTTATATCTGAAATATTTAAGTAAATTTCAAAAACCTACTTCTCTAGCAATTTTAAATTTTGGGAAACATTTTTTTTAATCCGTTTGTTACAGGTGTGTTCTATAAGGCTAGGTATCGAATTTCCAAAAAGTTATTTTATTTAAGAAAGCATAAATAAAATGTTATGACATATGCTAAAAATACAGTAAAAATGACTGTTCACTTAAAATTTTTATTTAATTTTTTTTAAAAATATTTAAAACTACTTATACTCCCAGTAGCAGAGTCGCGGCAACATGGCGACAATGTCGCAGAATGAAAAGGATCGTTAAGAGAAGAAAATTTTCATTTTGGAAAAATATATTTTGGGGAGGAAGAACCGATCCATAGAATAGCAAAAGGATCTTCTGTATATCTTTCAATTCTGCAGTACGATGATATTGGTAAGAGGTGACACCTTTCTGAGTTCCGGCATGTTTTCATCCCTCCACCCCCAGGAAAATTTAGCTTCCATCCTTTTGTCCCCTACCCCTATCCACCAAGCATTAAAGTTGAAAAAATATTTAAAATTGTTAATCTCTAGAATCTACCCAGTTTTTTAATATTGTTTTGCTTTAGTTATTTTATTTGTTATTTTGAAATACTAATATACAGGGTGCAATATGTTATCTATTGCCGACCTTTAATTTCTCAACCGTTGGTCGTAGACATATAGTTCCAATCACAAAAACGTTTCAAATGAAGTAAATATTCATGCTGTGGTATTATTTAAAGTAAAAAAATCAATTTTACAAAAAATAAGAAATCTAACTTTTTATACGGCCCCCCAGTCCCTAGAGTTATATTTAGTAAAAGTTTACACATATTATAATGCGTATAACACAAAAAGTTTGACATCTGTACTAAAAAAATTGACAGGGTTATTAAATTTCAAATTTTGAGATTTTTGCACATGATTTTGTCTTTCATTGAGGGATCAGTTAAAAGAGGAATTAAAGTAATTCGAGGTCAAAATCAGGGTGCTATGTCCTTTTTACAGCGAAACCACCTTTAGCCGGTATCGCCAAATCGGGATATCACTGAAGAGGGTTATTTCATCTAAACATTTGAGTTTACTTTTAGGGGTCGTATACAAAGCGAAGAATGAAATATTGAAATTAAACAGAAAAGTAAATATCAATTTATCATAATATCAGAAAACAGTCTAGTATAAAAAATGAATAAATAAAACGAGAGAATCTACTAGATATATTGCTCAAAGTGTTCTCCATTGGTGGCAATGCACAACTGAATGCGTGACAGTACTGCGCCTGGACACATTAGAGCATAGCAGGCGTGCAAACTGTGCGACAATCAAAAGGATGATGCTACCTGGAAACCTTCACATCGCCCAGACAGTACGACACGTGTGGTGCAGTATATGGGGAACTAGATTGTTGGACCCATCTTCTACAATGGGATTTTAACGGGCGATCGTTATCTGCATCTGCTACAAAACACGGTATGTGACTGGCCTGAAGAGTTGCTCTCCGACATGCATGCCAGTGGGTTTTGAACATGATGGGTCCCTCGCCGCATAAAACATCAAACGTTCGGGCGTATCTGGCCACCGAATTCGGTCAACAGATCCTTGGATATGGTGGTCCGGTACAGTGGCCACCGCGTTCACCGGACTTGACTTCATTGGACTTCTACCTGTGGATTACATCAAGGCATAAGTCTATGTGAATGAGGCTACTGCTATATTTTATCTGAAGCAGCGCATCATCCTTGATTGTCGCACAGTTTGCACATCTGCTACGCTCTAACGTGTCCAGGACTCGGGCATACTGTCAGGCATTCCATTGTGCATTGCCACCAATGGAGAACACTTTGAGCAGTATTTCTAGTAATTTCCGGCGTTTTATGTATTCATTTTTTATAATAGCCCGTTTTCGATATTATAATAAATTGAAATTTATTTTTCTGTTTAATTTCAATATTTTATTCTTCCCTTTGTATATAACCCCAAAAAGTCAGCTCAAATTTTTATATGAAATAAACCTCTTTGATGATAACCCGATTTGGCGATACCGGCTAAAGGTGGTTTCGCCGTAAAAAGGACATAGCACACTGATTTTGACCTCGAATTACTTTAATTCATCTTTTAACTGATCCTTCAATAAAAATCGAAATCATGTGCAAAAATCTCAAAATTTGAAATTTAATAACTCTGTCAATTTTTGTAGTACAGATGTCAAATTTTTTGTGTTATATGTATTATGATATGCGTGAACTTTTACTAAATATAACTCTAGGGACTGCGGGGCCGTATAAAAAGTTAGATTTCTTAATTTTTGTAAAATTAATTTTACTTTAAATAATACCACAGCATGAATATTTACTTCATTTGAAACGTTTTTGTAATTGGAACTATATATCTACGATCAACGGTTGGGAAATTAAAGGTCGGCGATACATAACACATTGCACCCTGTATATATAACGAATCATCTACACTTCCTCTCCCGCTGAAATTTCCAATCATACCCTCCCCTTCCCCCCAACCCGCTACTACTAAAAACCCAATTCCTAATTTTATAAAATGTACCTTAAAGATACACACACACACACACACCACAAAAAAAAACAAAAAAAAAACAACAACAACAACAACAAAAAAAAAACACTGAGCCAAATGAAAAGTATTTATTGAAATTTTAGCATTTAGTATACTATTTATAGCATTTAGATTGCACTGATATACTGAAAAAACACAAACAAAGAAAAATTAATTTAAAGATTGCAACGTTTAAAGAAAATAGGTGCAGTAAAAATCCTTTTTCAGATATTTATATTCGCCACATCTTTACGTAACTTAACCAGAAAGTACCAGGGATGTCCAAATAACATGTTGAGCAAAAAAATTGAAAAATTAATTTTTCCATCATTTTCATTTTTACCAAAGTGAAATGTTCTCTTAAGTGATGACATACTCAAGAATGATAAATATATAGGATTTTAAATAAAGATTTGTAATGTTCTAAAATTTGTGTGTAGTTTAGGAAATTGAAGGAATCATTTTAAGTAATTCATTTTCGGATGCATAGCGTAAAATCCTCAATAACTGACACCTTAAGGATTCTATCTCGATCTAATCACTATTACAAAATTTTAAATACATTTTATACTTATTTTTCTTTTTGGAAGAATAGTAGAGATACATTAAAAATTACTGTTCATAAAATTCTTAAAAGTTATACATTATATTATTGAAAATATTTTTTTTTATAAATAGGGTCAATAACTCCAGTAACGGACACCAATACTATTTTGAAAAACCAATAGCTGACACTTTACTTACAAATACTAAAATAAAATATTTTATATTCCAAGGAATTAACGTTTTAAAGCTATTTTAATCTTTATTATAAAAATAAAATATTTAAACGAATTTTATATATGATATCATACTACAGATGGATGTGTCCCTTTTTTTATGTTTTAAATTATTAATAATGCAGATATTTACTAACTGACATTTATGAACCAGTAACTGACAAATGGTGTCACGCCCAAGTATAATAAAAGAAATTTTAGTAGTGTTGACTACAGGATAAATTTAATTTATTATCATGTTTTCTTAAACAGTTTAAATAATAGATTTCAACTTTCTTTAATATTACCAACTAGGGGGCTTTGCCCCCTACGAGCTACGCTCGTCAACCCCCATTCAGACACCGCAGACTCTATCAGCACGCTAATTTGATCGCCTTTAAAAAGATTTCGGAAGATGGAATTATAATTTGAATCTGACAATTATAATCTGACGTAATTTTCACCAAACTTTTCTTTCTCTTTTTAATATTCACGTCAAAATACTTTTGTTAGAAATGAAATATTATGATCAACTTAAAATGTCAAGTAAATGTCTCGCGCAATTTTTAAATTAAAACTGTTTTGCAATATTATTTTTTGTTCATTTTACGTAATAAGTGTAATATGACGTAAATTCTCCTATTTAGGACTTCTAACGCATGTTACTGAATTTATTATTTTACAATATTCTTTCTCATTTAAAATTCACGAGTAACTATAATTTTTATGACGTAATTTTCAATGAGTTCCTGCTTTTTATATTTTTTGTTTATAATAGTCTCGTGTAAAATAAATTTTTAATTTGAAGCAAACATTACTGGTTGCGCTGTTTATACAGTTGGCAACAGTTTAAATTAATACAATTTTCTAAAATTTGTAAAAAATATCTCTCGAAATGCTGAAAATTTGAATTTAAAATAGAAATAAAACCTCGAAAAATTATTCAAATTAAAAAACTAACTGCAATCTGCACACCGGGAAATTCTGACGCATAAAATGATCTAAAAATGATTAAATTTCTATGTACAGTTTTTGCTCCTATAAAACTTTTTTAATGGAACGATTTTGTCCAACTTTGGCATTAAATATCTCTTAAAATAATTCTTCGATTTGAAAACTGTTTGCATCAGCGTGTTTATGAAACATTTTTCTATAATACTACCGATTTTCATATTTTTGTATGCAACAGTTTTTTTAATATTAACGAAGAAAGACCTCCGGTCACAAAAAATTCAAAACCGGTGGCGGCGGCGGCGGCGATGACAGCGGTAGTTACTTTTTTTTAGAATAGAGAGATTGTTAACGCCTCTGTCGGAGACTGGTGAAATGAAATTTCTAGAACCAATATCTGGCATTCGATGCCTCCCATTAAGCTAAATAAAATAACTATAAACTAGAAATCATGGTCCTAATGTATCATAGGCATCTTTTAACTAATTTCTACAAGTATAACTTTAGCATTTATTAAAAAGTTTAGGATGGTTGTATTATAAATAGATTAAAAAAGACAATACTATCTTAATTTTAGGAATAAGAGGAATGCTACAAAATGGTACTTTTTGTGTTCTCAAAAGTTTCTTTCTCCTTGAATATGTTCTTGGCAAATTAGTAGTAAATCAATTGATTCGAAAATAAGAAAAATACTAATCAAACTACTTATGTATGTAATAAAGGATCAATCAAATTTAGCTGCGGAATTACAGTAGATAATCTGTAAATAAAAAGCAATTTAACAAATTACAATGACCATTTGGAAAATGATTTTTTCAAAGACTAAAAGTTAAGACATAAAAAATCGAACGGAGTTGATCATACGTTACGTACGCCATGAATTAAACATTAATAGTGTTATTACACGTAAAAATTGCAAGCGACAAAAATCTCTTGCGACTCCTCAGATTTCCTGAAACTTACGTATTATCCACCTGAAACTTACGTATTATCCAAGCATTTCATTGGCTGTTCGGGAAAAGGCTTTTCCATCGTAGAAATCTGACGACCCATTTTAAATGAAATTTCATTCTTAAACTTCTAAACATCCCACAATATTACTTTTTTACACCGTCGTATAGAGAAATAAACAATTAAATTTAAAAAAAATCAAAAAACCCGACTGCGTAAAAAGCGAACTAATTAATTATTTCTCATCAATGTGAATTTTTTTTTTTCAATTCCTACTATTAGCTCACACTCTCGCTATATATATCTTGTTCAAATTTTCAATCGTTAATAAAATACTTATTATTCATCCAATCAAGTTCAAATAAATTTTTTTTAAACTTGTAGTGGATGACACTTGATGTTAATCCAGTTTTTTTCAAATATTAATTCATTAATTTAATTAAATTAATTAATTTTCAATAATCCAGAGAGGTATTCTTGATCAAGGTATTTTAAGACCGAGAGAGCCCTCTTCTTGATCAAGGCATTTTATGCGCCATTCAAAGGGAAAGAAGAATAAGAGAAAAAAATTCTCTTATTGACCTAAGTAGGAATTGACTTAAAATATTTTTTTTATAATACTTGTTTATATTACTTACCTATTTTTTTTATTTACTTGTATTGATGACTTTTAAGTTGTGTTTTACTGTTAGTTCTTATCTATAAACACTGTTTTGATAAGGTCTATAGATGTCTATGATGGTTAGAGTTGCAGTAAAGCTAGAGATCCACAATACATACACAACTTTCAGGTTGTATAATATTTTAACGGAGCTTCTGACTGTAAAATAGTCAATGAAACATCGTCTTCAATTTGAAAGACCTATCCAATGACATGCCACTCAATAGGGTGCGTAAATTTTTTTTTCGTCTGTACCGCCATTTTGAATTTATAAAAATAAAACCTAGCCTGTAACCATCGGGCCGTTAAGACGAATCGATAGAGACCTCATTCATTAAAATCCACCCAGCCGTTGGGATGTTTCGAGGGTATAAAGAAATCCACATACACAGATACGCGTGAAACACATAACCCTTCTTTTCAGTCGGGTAAAAAATGTACTTTTAAATGCAAATTGTTTGAAAACTGTATCCCAATTTGTTTCTGAGTTATTAATTTTTTTTTGTAGTTTTTATTACTTTTTTGTCATAGTGGCAACAGAAGTATCGATCTCTGTTGAAAGTAAAGGTTAGTGTATAGACCAATCAGAAAACGAATAAAATGCGGATTAAACCAATAAAAAGCTTCAGATATGCTTTTGATTTTCTACCCTGATGAGGACAATAACCATTTTTCCAAATGGTTAATAAGTGCCTAAGTTACCACTGGGTGACATTACTTTGCAAAATTTTACAAGAAAATGTTTATTTGAGTTAGTTTTTTGCTGAAGTGTCAGTTACTGGTTAGGTGTCAATAATTAGGGGTTTCACGCTATATTGTTTTTCATAGTAAAAAATATACAGTTTAATGAATATGTACTTGAACGCTGTAATAAGTTACTTGTGGTTTTTTTTTAAAGATTTTTATATAGCATTGTTAATAATTTACGATTTTTCATGTTACTATTCACATTTGACTGAACTTTGCAGAATAACCGTTATTCAATAATTATTATCTCAGAACAGCATGCAAAGAAAAAAAATGTGAGAAAGTTATGTTTTTTTTAAGCTTTTCGTTTAAAAAAGGGACTTTTTATTAAAGATCTGAAATAGATGATTGCAACATTATCCTGGTTACTTGTGCTTTTTTTACGTTTTTTTACTGTACTGTTATGGTACAGTTTTGTTGCTTTTCAAATTCACATTTTGTGTGATAATTTACTCAGTTCGACACTGTGAACTATAATTAAATAAGAGTTCATTTATATTTAAAAGTAAAAGCTTGAATCTCTTCCTAAATGAAAAACTCAAAAAGTTTCTTAAAGATTTTCATTTAAAAAATTATAATTTCAGTATTTTGAAATTTTGTATAAAGTTAGAAAACTATATCCAATTATCGAAAATAATAACGGCCCTTAATCTAGTCGATTAAACTAATCCACTATGAATAATTAAATTAAGATCCATGATCAAACGCAGAGGAAGTATCCTAGAATGTCGATATCCTGAAAATTCTGCGTCACACAATGCTTAAATAAGTTTTAACTGGGGGAATTAAAATTGGCTTCATCGTTCAGCGGGAATAATAAGCAGTGTTTAAATACGGGATTAAATACTATATACACACCGATTATTCAGAGAAGATTAATTCGAATATAATGAAAGTCCAGTTATTGGGACTAATGGGTTCCAAACGCAATCAGAAATATCAAAAATCCGGATAATTGCCACTAGCACCAGAAAAAGGTTATGTTGCGGATTACACATTTTTCTAACATAGCTATTGTATAATAAAAAGGCAGATGCATATTGGAAATAAGATCACTTTTGCTGCAAACAGTTAAAAGAAAATACAGTACAGTACTTACAGTTAGACAGGCTTGTTGAATATCTATATTAACCCTTTGTGATTCAAAAACTCCGATTTGAAAATTATTTACTCAGATATTAGAATACGTTATTTTAAGCATGTAAAAAATAATTTTAAAAAATCCTTAAGAACAGTGGGAAATTTTGGACATTTTTTTTTAACTTATTGCTGCCATATCTGTTAACAATACATAACACTGCTTTTGTTTTAAATATCAAAGCTACAATTTCTAAAGTAAAGAAAAATTTATTGGATTGTCTTAGAATACTAGAATGACGAAATTACAATATGTCTAATTACAGTATGTCTAAAATTCATGAAATATCGACTTCGAAAATTATAATTACAAATTTTAACACTGATTTAACAGGGAATTTCAAAGAAATTAATTTAATTGTTTATTGATTTATTTATTGATGGATTTTACAAGCGAATATACGAGTTTGTATTTCAATAAGTTTTATAAATTAATTGTGTTATTAATGCACATATTAATATAAATTAATATGGAACCAATCACTTATAGATGTACTAGTATATGCTGGAAGGAGCGCTTAGGAAGTTGTAAAAGCTTGTAGGTAAGAGAAAAGGATAAGACAGAAGCGAAGTAAGAATGGAGTACAGCAATATTACCAATTGGGAGTCTTTTATTAAATTAATATTGCTTGATTGCTACAAATTAACAGTTCACACATATTATAACCCAGGTGTCCTAAAAAGGACTGAATGATTTTAAAATTCAATAACTTGCAAACGGTGACAAATATTTAAAAAATTCTTGCAGGAGGGTTATGTATTCTGTCAGGAGATTTTTTACTGTGATTCTTGAATTTAGTTCGGATTACAAACAGTAGATAGCGCTGCGAGCAATATGTGCTAAATCCAGGCCCGATTTTCAGTACTTCGGGACCCACTCAATACATTTTAATCTCCTTTTTTGGCATGGGAGAAGAGAAAGGTAAAAAAATCCAGATTGAATTGAGCGCCTATTGCTTGCAGTGCCATCTATTGTTTGTAATTCGAACTAAATTCGAGAACCACGGTAAAAAACTCCTGACACCATACATAACCCTTCTGCAAGAAATTTTTAAATATCTGTCACCGTTTGCGAGTTATTGAATTTTAAAATCAGTCAATCCTTTTTAGGACACTCGGTATATACATACCGGGTGAGCAGAAAGTCCGTATAAACTTTAAAAATTGATAAAAACCGAAATGAAAAACTGTTTGCAGGATTAGCATCTATAGGTCACGGGGATTTTTTAAAGACAGAAATAAAAATAACTGAAAAAACAGCCGACAGATGGCGCTTGTTCGTGCGATTTTGGTGGAAATATGCAAATGAAACGGTTATAAGAACTTGCGCTCCTAATCCAGAAATTGTCCACGTAAAATAACTTCACCAACAGAGCTTTATCCTTCATACTCAGCATCCTTGATGAAGTACACGGCTCACAACGGTGAACTAATTCTGGATTAGGAGCGCATATACTTAAAACCGTTTCATTTGCATATTTCCACCAAAATCGCACGAACCAGCGCCATCTGTCGGCTGTTTTTGGAGTTATTATTTTATTTCTGTCTTAAAAAAATTCCCGTGACCTATAGATGCTAACCCTGCAAACAGTTTTTCATTTCGGTTATTTTTTCGGTTTTTATGATTTTTTAAAGTTTATACGGACTTTTCGCTCACCCGGTATAATATGAGGCACACATAGTATGTGCCTCATACTATGATGCACAATACAGCAATATAAAACGAGGAAAACACAAATGGTACAACTTATGTAATATAAATGCGGAATCAAAAAATGACATACACTCCAAGAACAGTCTAATATAATGCGTGGCACATAACTATACAGATCGTATAACAGATCCTTACTTTTTAATAACGTTGTTAATGAAAGCTTGTGACAATAAATACCACTCATTTAAAACCGCAGATTTTAAGTTCTGGTAGTGTCCTTAGTGCGGGAATAGACGTCTGGCACACCTTTTTTTTTATATTATGAGCCATATTCAGTGGGATTAAAGTCTGGCAACTGAGCTGGTCAAACCATACGACGGATATCCTTATGATATAGGGAAGAACCCCCATACCTTTTTGGATTTAAAGAAATTGGACAATATGTACATGGCGTACATCGCAGATTGAAATGTTCTTGCCCTCTGATCTTCGTACTGTTAACATCTTAAAAATTGGCTGAGTAATGAGAGGCCACCACTAATTTTACATCTTAGCCTAAATAAACAACTTTTCATGGAACTGTTTCTTCCGAATTATTGCCTGATGGACTTTTGTTAACAGGAAACGGATTTTGACTGGGGTTTGCTATGGATATACGTATACATCGCTTTGTACTACCAAACCAACTATTCCCTATAAACCGGCCTTCAACATCTTCATAATCCTCTCTTATAGAAAATCATCGAAAAGTTCTGTTCTTTGTGTCCTTGCATTATCGTTAATAAAAGGAAGCTCTTCAGAGAACCTCACATGAAGTACTGGGAATAATATCTATACCATTGATTGGTCAAGTTATTATTATTTTTACTTTAAAGAAGTTAACTTAGGTGTCATATTTATAGCAAAAAGGGTCTAGTATGCGTTAAAATACTTTTTTTTTCATTTTGCAGTAAAAAAAAAAGTAACTTTATTGTCAAACCTTGAATTACTAAATGCTGTTCTCTTTCTGACTACTTCTTCTTTTACTTATTTTTAGATTTTACATGTAACATGTATTTAGTTTTTTATTCTTATGTTTTTATTTTGTGATGTTTTATTAAATTTCTCATATTCAAACTATAATTAAATAATAATTCATTTCAGAAAACTCTACCAATTCATCTATGAAAGATAAATTTTAATTGCCTTCATAAAAGGATCTTCAGAAAATTTTAAGACCATCATAGTGATTTCTACACATGGAATAATAATTTGAGCCTTTTCTTCAATTAGGAGCAATGCTGCAATACTGAATGTAATTATCAAAACTATTAACATAGCTGAACCCGACTAGTATTAACTTTATCCTCTGCGAATAGTTAAATAAAGATTCATGCTCCAACAAAGAGAAACTGTCGTAGAATGTATCCTGCAATTTTTGAGTCACAGAATGTGTATAGGATTTTAGTAAGTGAATAAGGGTGTACAGGATCTTTAAACTTTCAAAAATTCAATTTTTAGTTTTTAATGTATTCAGAATCTTTATAGGGGATATCACGGTCCGCATTCAAAAATCTGCATTATTTTTAAGTTATAATCATTTATAGACAGCTAGTATATTGAAAGATATTTGGATATTGAAATTTTAATATTGCATTTTCTCAGATTCGTAAATTTTGAGTTTGCGTTCACTGTTATTTTCAAACTATATAAGCTACAGTTTTTAAAATTCAACTGCATATGCGTTTCTTCATAATTTACATGCTAAAAAAAAAAATTATTTTGTTTTTTTATTTTTTGCACTTGAAAAATAGGATTTTTTTTCGAAATTTTTTAAATTGTGTGTTAAAAATCAATTTTAAACAATACTTTTTGCGTATATATTAGTTTTAAGTTAGAGATAAGTGTATTATGATTTTTATTTAATTTTATTTTGGACCAAAATAATTTTCTATATGCATAACATCCAGTTTTATCATGCACGCAGCACTTAATGATTTTTTTTTGTAGTAGTGATATGAATTTTAAAAATTAAAATTAAATATTACTTTTGTATATACAAAATTTATTTTCCGTGTAATATATTTAAGATTATATACTTTAGGCAGAAAGGAAAAAGAAAAATCTTAATTGCATATTATTTGAGCTTTCGTACTTTGTAAATGGTGATGTTATTGATCGCTTTTGACGATCTCAAAGGTCTTGTGCTCCGAAAGAGCTATAATCGTTCAGGCGGTGGGAAAAATAAACCGTAAATAAATATGGAATTAAATGTTATACACATATATTATTCTGAGATGATTGATTTCAGTACAGGTTTTATTCAATTAATGAGGTTTATTAACCCAGTGATATTACTTCACTAATCGAAACATATATTTAATGGGAAAAACTACAATAGATCCAAAGTCAATAATAATAATTATAACCAATACACATAAATAAACAACGTAATAACGTACTAGGATATTGTTTGTGATATATAAATGTTAGAAAGTATTTACATATTAGAGTTTGATTTTAAACTGACATTTCCATTGACACTAAATGTATCAAAAACCTGTCATGCGACTGGTACCAAATGAAAAAAATTGAATTCGAACGAGAAATTTCTTCATAAAATAAATAAAATATTAATCACACAATAATAAGTTCAATAAAAAAGTTAAATAGTCTTAAATAAAAATTATGATGTGAAATATTTTTATAAAACTTGAGTAAAATTCCCGGTATGTTTTTAGTGTTTGCATAAACGTGTGAACTAATTCAATATAAGCAATATTCAAGAACCACATTGAAAATTCAATTTTAAATTTAATTCTGTATTACTACATTTTTTTGGGTTAATTATGTTAACTTACTTACTGTTTGGTTAATTATTAAAAAATTACATAATTTTTTAAACCTACAGTAACACAATTTGATTACTTCAAACGTATATACATTTGAACTGATTTACTCAAAAACTTATCAAGTGTGAAATGCTTAGTTTTTCCTTTTGTTTGGAATACATCTTGTGGTAACACGAAATTCGATTTATGCTTATGAAATACTGTTTGTTGAATTTTAACGTTTGAAAAGATTGTTAGTTTTTCAGATTTTTTTTCGTAATTTCCTTTTTCAACAATTTGAAGCCGAATCGCTAGCAAAATGAGGGGATCACCAAATTTCTGCATTACGCTCTAATTGAAATCCCCTCCCCCCCATCAATTGATGGAACATAAAAGAATCTTCAGTAAATTTTAAGATAATCTTAGTGATTTCTGCACAGTGAACTGACATTTATTGATTGTAGCTCAGTTTTTTATGTTGATTCTTAATATCCTTTCCGTTTTTCTTTAAGTGGTCCAATTTTCCTGAAATGTGCAGATTTAAGTTTATGCTAATTTGAGCTTTTTTGTGGAATTCTATGCAAATTTTAGGTACATAATAAATGTCAGATTGAATTACCTTTTCTAGATAATGACTACTGGACATATTACTTCAGATAAATGTCGGAATATGCATATTTTTAACATTTATCTGTCAATTATTAAGCCTAATTTGCATATTTTTCAATTGTGTAATGCGTACAGTACTGCCAACTTTAAAGCAGTTGCCACAAAATTGACAATGTTTTTCTAGACCAGATTTTTATACGGATTTCAAATCTTCAATCCATTTCCTTATATTAGGTAGATTTCGTATGAAATACTACCTATTGGGATCGTTCCTATGTTGGAATTTCTGAAAAATTTTTGCAGATCTACACCGATCATGACCCCTAGAACCCAAAACCACCCTCAGTAAAAAACTTTATATATCTATCTATCTATCTATCTATCTATCTATATATATCACTTTCTTCTGGACACGATAACTTTCGTAATTCTGCACCAATCTCTTTCAAACTGATACATAAAATCAATGGGCATAAAATCTCGGTCAAGTTCGTTAATGGGCAAAATCGGACCAAGGGGAAGGAAATAGGGAGGGGTTTTCTGAAAACAGAAAACCCCCCATAACTTCTTAATTTTTGTACATATCAAATCAGTTTAAAGTTTTTATTACTTCTAAAAATAGGGCCAAAAATGTATGTATCACAGATTTTTGATAAAGTTAAAAATGGGCTCAAGGGGCGCAAAAAATAGGGTTTTTGGGAGAAAAAAAATCATAACTTCGTCAATTCTCAAGATATCAAATTCAATTAATTTTATTATAAATCTCCTTAACATTATCTAAAACTTTTATATTCACAAGTTTTTGATAGGAGCAATTCGTACCGCAAAAAAAAATTAAAAACGAAAACAAAAAGGGCGTTTGAAGAAGAAAAAAATCCATAACTTCGTCAATTCTCAAGATATCAAATCCAATTAATTTTATCATGAATCTCCTTAACATTATCTACAACTTTTATATTCACAAGTTTTTGATAGGACCAATTCGTACCGCAAAAAGAATTAAAAACGAAAACAAAAAAGGGGTTTGAAGAAGAAAAAAATCCATAACTCCGTCAATTCAAAAGATATAAAATCCCCATGAATTTATCATATATCTTCTTAATATTGTCTACAACATCTATATAGACAAGTTTTGGATAGGACCAATTCTTAGAGCAAAAACAAATTAAAAATTCATACCGGTTGAAGTAAAAAATGATCTTAGTAAGGGTGTATTCAAATCCAAACTGCTTATTTTCTTACTCATTTTACAATTCATTTTTGCTCTCAAAGGCTTCCAATTGGTACGTTTTCTTACTCAGAAACTATATAATGTACCGTAATGGTCGATTTTCTGATAGGGGCAGAATATATTTTTTTAAATGCTGTTAAAAAGGGCATTTTGAACCGAATTTACCGAAGCGGATTGTGTTGGAAAAAGCATTGTATTAAGGATGCGCTTAAATCCAAACTACTTATTTTCTGACTGGTTTTTAAATTCATTTTTGCTCTCAAACGCATTTAATTGGTAGATTCGCTTATTCAGAAACTATATAATGTACCGTAATAATCGATTTTTAGATAGAAGCAGAATATATTTTAAAAAATGATGTCAAAGTGGGCATTTTGAACGGAATTTCCCGAAGCGATTGTGTTAGAAACGAAAAATATTGTCCTTCTGAGAAAATAATTGTTTATATATCAAGTTTTAATTAATTGAACAAAAAATAAAAACACAGGTCGCTTATAAATCTCTTCAAAAATCACGTCAGCAAGTTTCATATTTTTTTTTAATTAAAAATGAATCTGGAATTATGCCAGAAACTTTCGAGTTGTTGAGCATGGAAAAGTATTTTTTTGAATACCGCCCTAACATGATTCTGATAAAACCAGCTATTATATGAAAATGAAATAAAAACTCGTCAAGAGCGGCCAGATAATATTGTTAAAGTGGATTTATCTATAATCATGATTTAGTTTTTGTTTGTGAAATTAGTATATTTGACTTCGAAATCTACCTCTGCCTGTAGGCCGGGCCGGCAGGGATTTTTACGTTTACTATTGGAGTTAAATTAATTTCGATTTTTGCATTGCATTGACACAAATTTGATATAAAATGCTTATTTAGGGGTGTGTATCGCATTGTCAAAAGAGGGAACAGTGTCAGATTCCTATCAAGGACATAATAAACAATGTATATAATCGAAAGACAATTGACAAAAGTTGTAGATTCTATCTAACTAGCTGAAGTACATCACAAAGTAGTATAAAAAGCATTTTCTAGCTTTTTTGACCAAAAAATAAATTTTGACTTTTTTTAAAACAAGACTCGATAGAAGAAAGCGGATACCAGATTTGAAATCAGCGCAAAAAACTGGTTTAGAAAAATATTAGTGTACTCATGTGGCTGAAATATTTGTACGTCAAGAAACGTTATTAGAAATATATGAAAAACACGCAAATTAGGAACAATATTTCCCGGTTACAAGTCAGTATAATATCAGCAGCAACATTTTTGTAAAGTAAACTAGACAGTAATCATAACATTAAAAAAGAAAAAATCCAGTCTGATAATGGTTTATGCCTTAAATTTGCATATAAGTGTACAAAAATTCCTAAAGTTGCATAAATCAAAACATGCAAAATATCTCAAAAACTAGACGTGTTGGAGAAAATCTAAAACAAAGATTCCGAATTAGCGCAAAAATTGGATAAGAAACAAGTAATTTTGGTATTGTGGCATAGCAAAAGTTCAATTTTGATTACCAGTGTAATTTCAGTCTTTCTTCAATTAGGAACAATGCTGCAAACCTGTGTGTAATTATCAAAAATAGCTAAACAATATCTATTAATTTTATTCTCTGAGAATAATTAAATTGAGATTCATAGTCAAACTAAATTAAGCTATCCTAGAAAGTATCCTGGAATTTTTGCGTTCTAAAATGCATGTAGGATTTTAGCGGCGGGATTAAGATGAGATTTAATCGCTCAGCGCTGGGAAAAATAAACCGTGAATAAATATGGGATTAAATGTTACATACACACTGATTATTCTGAGATGATTAATTTAAATTCAGGTTTTATTCAATTAGAGCGGTTAATCCAGTTATATTACTGAATTTATCGAAACATACATTGATGGGAAAAACCATACAAGATCCGCAGTCATCTTTCATAAAAACCCAATATAGGGGAGACCGGGGTAATGGCGCCACTCGGGGTTATGCCGCTACCCCGCCTAGTTTAAAAAATAAGGGCAGTTTGAGATAGTGAATGAGCCTCCACTATAGCGGCCAACAATAGAAACAGTCGCTGGAGGGAGGGTGATTTTGTTGTACGTCGTTTATTCTAGTGAAAATTTAGATTTCGTCTAGTTGCTTCTTATTTTGGAGCTTCAAATGAGTAGAGGTAAGCAACTTTTAGAGTAACAGTAGGTACTTAAGATAATATTACCCGTAATATACATGAATTCGCCGACATTTTGATGCAATTTGTTGCGCAAGTTCGAGTCTTCTTTCGTCTTTGCAGGAGGATTTCCGCTATATTGCCCTCTCGGAGTAATGCCGCTACCATGGCAAAGGGTGACTTTTGCAATTTGAGTTAAATTGTAAGCTTAGCACATTAATAAATCTAGCTTAAGGAACATTGTAATTACTCATTATTTTGCTAAATTACATTGTTTTCTAAATATTTTCAGTAGGTTATGTGTTTCCTAGTACCCATTTTATGTATTTACTAGGTCATTAAAGAGTGGCGTTATTACCCTGATACAGTGGCAGAATTACTCCAGTATCCTTGGGTCTCGCCATTGTACATAGGTTGAAAAGAATTTCTTTTTTATCTCTGCTTACTTTACAGTTATGATTACGATTAAATTTATACAGATACTAAAAATCATAATTCAGCTTTAGAATTTTTACTATTAAAAAATAAACATTTGTTTGAGGTGAAAAAATTTTAATTCCCTTAAGGTGTCGCCATTCCCCCAGTCTCCCTAAACAAATAAACAATGCAACAATGTACCAAGGTATTGTGTTATATATACAGGGTTAGCTTAAATGATCCATCGGGTTTCAAAACACTGTGTACTGAGTGACTTACCTGAGTGATACGACCTACAAAAACGTGTGATACATTAGATACACTCACCAAGTTTAAAAGCTCGCCTCGTGTCTCTCGTGCGGGAGATCATCACTGTTGCTGTGACGGACATTGACAGAAACATGCTATTGAACGTATGAAAGGAACTGGATTACCGTTGGGATGTGTGACAGGTGACTGAGGGTGCACACACAGAACATTTGTAGTATGTACCAGAAACTTAGTGAGTGTATGCAGTGTTCTCGCTTCCGCTCGCATTGAGCCAAATCACGACAAAATGTTTCATTTGGCGAGTAAACGAACAATCTGACTTGCAAATTGCGAGTGCTCAATTTTTGTTCTTTTGTGTGTGTATGTCAATACAGTCCAGGTTCTTATCCGCATCTGTTGCTTTCCACGTTCAGTTGCACAGTACTATTTACATTACTCTATTTATAGAGATACTGACTCAACACCGATTCAGTTTAGCAACAGTCAAAGACACATAAAGGATTTTGCGATAGGTATTTCTCTATTGTCAGTTAATCAAAATCACTATCTATGCGCCGGTAAAAACACAAACAAAATTACACGCATCAAGTACCAAATGGAGGAAAGTTTTGCTGGAATGCGGCTTTGAAATTAGCTATTTACCATGCTATTTATTAGTTGTATGCAAAGTATCATTCATCGGTCGGACAATGTTTTCCATCGGTTAGAGTCGAAATCTGGCAGCGATTTTTAGTGTATATTTTCACAACTGTAAATCACAAACTGTTTTGAATTTTTTTTTGACTGCTAAAAGAATGTATGAAACTAAACATTTACACATTTAGAAGATACAGTGAAACCTCTCTGTAAAGGCCACCTGCCGTTCCATTAAAAATTGGCCCTTGAATAGGGGTGACAAAAAAAAAAAAACAGTAGCTAAAATAAGGAAATCCAAACCTATATAGCTGAAAAACTGTTTATTAACATTTTTAAACTCTGTGTATAATTGAAAAAAAATTCTATTGAAGTTTGTTTACTTTTCATAAATTTTTTGCAGACAATTTTGGTTTCTAATGATTCTTTTACTTTATGGAACAAATTACTTAAATTTGCATCATTTACTAATAGCTTAGAATTAGATATTAGTTTATTTATTTATGTTAGTTTTTCCTGACAGGTGTAATAATTGTGCTTCAATATGCAGTCACAGATTTAGTAAATGTGGAATCAGTTTTTCTATATAACCTGTTATCCTTTGTGTGCCCACAACAAAGGGTCAAATTTCCCCTCCAACCCAACCCCTACAGGTTGAAAGGTTAAACAAAGTGTGAGGAATACCTGCTTGTCTCACTTAAGGAAAAATTTGTGGTCCTTAATTGTGTTACTAAATGCTCCCATCTCCCCTGCCTTCTTTTTTGTAAGTGCAGTTGCTTGATGAACTCTTATCTTTTGGTTCAGGAATTCAATACACCAGTTTAGGATTTAAGGCACATGTGAAAAAAATGGCCTTTATGAGGGGTACGGGCGGCCCCTAATAGGAGTAAATTTAACATTTTGTCTATGGAAAAAATTTTCATTCCTAAAAATATTGGTCCTTAATAGAGGTGTCCCTTGAATAGGGG
This sequence comes from Maratus speciosus, assembly GCA_963932465.1. NCBI lineage: Eukaryota > Metazoa > Arthropoda > Arachnida > Araneae > Salticidae > Maratus > Maratus speciosus. Next base: position 441,930,369 of record OZ010792.1, on the reverse strand, counting down.
TGGCCTGTAGAAGAAGTTTCACTGTATTTAGAATGTACTAATTTTTAATAGTTTTTGTAGCTGATAGTTGAATTTCTATTTTATAAGCAATTACAAGAAATTAGGTTATTTTAGAACATATTGAAAAAAGGAATACAATCAGGGGATAAACATATACTTTCATAGTTTCTCGCTGAATCAATTTTGCTAATATATTTTTTAATTATTATTTGGCTACTGTTTCTTGTTTCTTATTCGCCAAATCACTAATGTTGGTCAAAAGCCAGCGAGAACAATGAGCGTATGTATCTTTTCTATCACCCGTCTTTATACCTCGTATAAATCTCAATTAAATCTTTTGAAACCTGAGGAATCACTTAGGCTATCCCTACATTATTATTGTAAAAAAGTACAATCGTGGAAAAAAAAGTAAACACCCCCTACTAACTCCTCAGCAGATTATGTAGAAGAAACTTACTGGTACCGAACGATTGGAAATAAAGTCTACTTATAAATGATGTATAGAAATTTACTTAGGGGGCCATCTGCATATTAAAACGAACCCAAACTTCATTTTTTTTCAATGGCAGTACCCAATTTTAGCAAGATATTTATAATTTTCGGTTCAAACTATGCCTAGTCACCAAAGTCATTTGAATGATAAGTTTTTAAATTATAAACATTCAAAATTCAGTGCTTCTAATGTTAAATTATATTTTCATATTTTTATTAATGTCTCCTGAAATTATACCCCTAATGTGCTGATTTTTTGTGCAGCAATAATACTAAAATACCCAAACATAAATACGTTGAATTTGCAATTTTTATAATTTTATGATGTGAATTATGAATTATGAAATTAATATTCGAAAAAATTATGAATTGCTACCTCCAATTTTTTTGATGGATTTATATCCATTAAGTCCTGCTTTATGAAAATCCAAAATTTCACATTTTTCTTCCAAGTAGTTTTCAAATTATGCTTAAATAAACGGTCAAGTGAGAGAATTACTCGCGCTCATAGGGTTCCGTACAATAACTATATGAATTTTGAATTGTATTATTAAAACAATCGTTTTTAAAGAAAAATAAGACTTCGTAAAAATTATACAACGTAGGGTTTGGTATAGCTGTATATATAATAGAAAAGTATGAGTGGGTGTACCGTAAAAGTTCAAAGAGATATGAAGCTTAAATAATATCAAATATTGCTATTCTGTATAAATCTCATTTAAATCTTATCCTAATCTGTTCATGATGAATTTAATTCGGCACTGACAAGAAAAGTAGTGCATATTTAAACTTCATTTGGCATTTCATAAAACTAAATTCAGCGTCGTAATAATATTTTCTTTTTACAGTGTATCTAAAAAAACCCCTTGTACAAAGTTTGAACTTGGCATTTTGCTAAGCTTCGAAAGGAGGTAGCACAGTAGCAACGCCGCTTTGGTCTGTGCCGCGTTTTTCCATACAGGTTTTTAGTTAACCTTTAAAGACACAGTAGGTGTATTGAGAAAGCCACTCAATGCAATCTAGTCGCGAATCCCATAGCATTTATGTGATTAATTCTCATTAAATTAATCTGTTTTTAACAATTTGATATTTATTGCTTTTATATTGCTACTGGTCATTGCATTACACAAATATATCCTTAAAATTTGTTTTCTAGGCTTTTAAAGTGATGGAGCATAGAGTACGCAATCCATGTCAATATGTATGTCCAAACCGTCTGTGTTTTTAACGGTTAATATTTCGGCTAATTACCGACGATTTTTTATGAAATTCATGATAAACAATGCTTTTATACTTCTGCTACGATAGGTACCTCTAGCGTTGCTCAACACTTTTGCTGAATGCCCGTAAATCGAAATTTGTGTGCAACTGAAAAATGCGATTTTCTCAAAAACCAAGTGACCTATGGCAATCGCTATAATTTTCCTGCAAGGTTTATACTAACGTCTACTACCTCTAATTTTTTCAGAATTTTAGTTTCAGTAGATTCGGAATTAGATGGGGAGGGGGGGGGGAACATATTTTAGCACTACATTTTCGACCATAACTTTGAAAATATAATACCGAAAATTAAAAGAAATGTATTTTTGAGTTCAGCATTAAGAGAGCTTTCACACGATACCCCACACGATATACAAAGAAAAGATTTCTTTTTTCAAGTAACTTAATTAGCCCTTATACATTTTTCCTAAAAATGTTTATTAATATTTATTAATCTGTTGTGACGGAGCCGATGTCGTAAGGTGGTGTGGTAGCGGGCAACTTCAACGGCCTGGTCTTATCAATATCAAAAAATATTTTATTGTATCACAAACAATTAAATAAAGATTTCTTGATTAAATAATTCATAATTACAACATTTTTCATATATGGGTTCAACTTCAGTTAACAATAAAGTATTTGTAGAATCAAGTCCAGTTCTCTAGTGGCAGATTGTTTTCAGGGAGAATGTCTCTAATAAATTCAATGTCCACACTTTTCGAAGGTAGAGTTCGAGATGCTCGACAGGAATGTCGCACTTTTCGTAGATATTTAACCGAGGTTTAGGAATCTCCGGTATTCAACTCCGTGATGGAGATATCTTAACAGCCTCACCTGGCTTTCGCTTTTCTGTGCTTCGGATTATGTCCCGAAGCCGTCGACCCGTGAGAGATTTCCACTCTGCACGGCCAGTAAAACCTTGAAGTCTCAACTTCAACAGAAGGGGAAAAAAAGCTCCCGAGAATGCTCCTGCATCCTCTTTTATCAGTTTCGTTTTTCCGTCTAGGACCAAAGCCACTCCCATTAGCCACTCACCATCCGTGGCCCATGATCTCATAGACAAGCCCTTTCTCTATAGGCTGCAGTCAGGAACCTTGGCGTCAGGTTTAATATCTGTGTTCACTATCTACTTTCCCACGGGAACGAGACCCTCCTGAACATCAAAAGAATATTTCTCTCGCTAGATAAAGGAGTTCCTTTCACCCTAGTGTCCTCTGCGAAGATTGATTGAAATTGAAGTATTTGTTTCATCTTTAGCGACATTTTCTAGGACTCTGAAGAAATTTGGAGGCTAGGTGAAAATACATTAGTTTCCCTATGCTGGCTTCTACCTTGTAAATTGAGAGTTTCAATGTGAGATATCGTCGAATTCTCACACTGTATATATGTGGGTCAATAGTCTTTATTATTTCCCCAAATTTGAACTTTCCACATTCTATAGTTTACGAGTAAAGTGGCTGTGACAGACAGACAGACAGACAGACAGACGGGCAGACACAGGAGTGATCTTATAATGGTTCCGTTTTTATGTTTTAAGTACGGAACCCTAAAAACGACAAAATGATGGTTTAAGGGGCTGTCTATGATAGAAGTGACTAGATATTTTGAAATTGATTATGCTATCCTGTAATCTAGCAGTCTTCAATGACTTGAGTGGTGCTTAAGACGCCTTGGTCAAGAAGCGGGTTCTCTCGGTCAACAATGGAGTACCGAACTTCAATTTGCATACAGCCCCTAAAATACGTTGATTTTAAAATGATTAATTTCTCGAAAACCTATGGTATGAATTGCATAAAAATTTATTTTTAAGCTAATTAAAGGGTGTAGAGTTCATTCATGCTGTCAAAATTGTGTGCTGCTATTGAAAAGAAACAAAGTTATGGTTCGTTTTAATATGTAGATGGCCCCCTAAGCAAATTTTATGTACATCATTTAAAAGTATACTTTATTACCAATCGTGTGGCGCCAGTGTTTTTCTTCTACGATAATTTTTTGCAGAGTTAGTAAGGGGTGTTTACATTTTGTTCCACGATTGTATGTACTACAGCTTGATTTTAAACTTTTAAAAACTGTTTATTTAATTTTCAAGAACCTCCATTAACATTCCGCTATTCTACCATTTTTTTAAATGTGATTTTAGACATTCTCTGAATTCATGCAAAATTGCAAAGAAAATATTGGAAGCACATAAGAGGAAGAGGAGGCGGGTAGCGCTGGAAAGTTTAATAATCAAACATTTTGTCTATTCAAGACCTTGGCGTTTGTATCTAAATTTCCGTGCTAGAGAAGTGTAAAATGAAAGGTGAGCTTGCGTTATAAGCATATGAAAGTCATGTAAATGAAGTCGTTTAAAGAGTCTTTACAGAGTGATACTTTTAAGACTTTAAAAGAGAAAGGAAGTTTTCGAAAGGTTCTTTTTAGAATAGCATCTTTTATTCTATTTACACTACACTTTTGAAAATTCGACGTACAGTAGTGGCGAAAAAAAAAATAATCACTCTTACTAACTCCGCAAAAAATTATCAAAGAAGAAAGTTACTGGTACCACACGATTGGTAATAAACTCTACTTTTAAATGATGTATATAAAATTTGCTTAGGGGGCCATCTACATATTAAAACGAACCATAACTTTATATTTTTTCAATAGCAGTGCACAATTCTGACAGCATAAATGAACGCTATACCTTTCAATTAGCCTAAAAACAAATTATTATGCAATCCGTATGATAATTTTCCGAGAAATTAATTATTTTAAAACGAGCATATTTTAAGGGCTGTATCCAAATTGAAGTTCGGTACTTGATTATTGACTGAGAGAGCCCCCTTCTTGTTCAAGACATCTTAAGCATCACTCAAGCAGTCATTGAAGACTGCTAGATTACAGGATAGCATAAGAAATTTAAAAATATCTGGTCACTTATATCATAGACGGCCTCTTAAACCATCATTTTGCAGTTTTTAAGCATAAGTTGAAAACTGCTTGGAAGAAAAATGTAAAATTTTGGATTTCCATAAAGCAGGACTTGGTAAATCTAAATCCATCAAAAAAAAAATTGTAGGTTGCAATTCATAATCTTTTTGAATACTAATTTCATAATTTATAATTCATATCATAAAATTATAAAAATTGCAAATTCAACGTCTTTATGTTCGGGTATTTTAGTATTATTGCTACGCAAAAAATTAGCACATTAGGGATATAATTTCAGGAGATATTAATGAAAATATGAAAATGTAATTTAACATTAGAAGCATTAAATTTTGAATGTTTATAATTTAAAAACTTATCATTCAAATGACTTGAAATTTGGTGACTAGGCATAGTTTAAACCGAAGATTTGAAATATCTTATTAAAACTGAGTATTGCCAATAAAAAAAATAAATTTCAATTCGTTTTAATACATAGATGGCCCCTTAAGCAAATTTTATATACATCATTTAAAAGTAGACTTTAAGTACTATTTTTGTTTAAAGTACTACTTTCTAATTTACGAAAAGAAAATAACAATCATAGGGTAAAATTGTTCCATTTTATTGTAAAATCAACCGTTAAAGTATGCCTAAATTATATGAGTTCGGTGCCAGTGTATAGATGGAAAAAGGTTTCCACCTTTTTTTCCTATTTCCCGCTTTCATGCCTGTGTTTTACTATATTATTTTTAGGTTAACAGTCATGAGATGGAGATATTTAGATTAGAGCGGACAAATATTAAAATTAAATTTTAATCTATTATATAAATATTTTAGAAGAAATACTTACGTATTCATAGATTATAATGTACTGCTATGCCGCATATCTTTCATTCGAATACAAAACTAATCTACTTGAAAAACTTCTTTGAAAAGGACTTTGTTAAATTAGATATTTTGATTTGGGTCATGTAAATTTCTGTAATTTGATCATTTTTTTAATAGTTTTAAAAATATAATCTAATACTCATATATTTAAAAAAAAAACTATAAACATTTTAAAGAATAAATTTTATTAATTATAAAGTAATGTACAGTAATGTAATCCTTTAACATTAACAAATTATTACTTTTTTAACCATGAAATATATATTCAGTCATTGAACTATTAAGCAGAAAATTTATTTGAAAGTGATTGTAAAGCGCTAACACGATTATACAGTCTACAAAATTCATCTGTAACAAGTAGTAAAAAAGTCATAAATTGTACGTCAAACGTGGCAAATGAGGTGCGTTCGTACTATAACTAGTTTTATACGTATTCAGATCTTGGTGCAATAGCTATTGCACTCTTATGAAAAAATGCACGAATACAACATTTATTACGATTATATATATTAAAGCCAGTAATACAGAAATAATTTGACTACATCTTAAATAGGACGTAATCACCATGGCAACCGAGAATCATTACCTATCATGGGATATCACTGAATTCATTACGTATTATAGGATCTTATAAAATGAAGAAAACTTTTATTAATATATTTTTACGTTTTGATTCGATTTTCATAAACTCTGAAATGACTCGACAAAATTCTGCGACGATTATATATGTTAAATTTCAAACCATTCGGTTGGGTAGTTTTTGAGCTGTTATATGCGGGTAGACAGACAGACGGATGGACCAGAAGACGAGTATAGGTGCTACGTATTTATATAATTACGAACGCACTTAAAAAAGAAAGAAATCAACGCTAGGAAAAACACAGTTACTGTTGCTGCTATTATTCGAAAACAGGTACACTTTTTTTCATTTTGCACTGAAAATTAACTAAGATTTACAGCAACTAAATTTTGCCTTATATCTATCTGCTTATTCGTGTTACATAAATTATATTTTTAGCCATATAAATAGCCGTTGATATTTAGGTTGTTATTTTGCGTTACATTTTATTTAACTTCTTTACTTCATTTATTTTATGCATAATTAATAATAATTCGTTTCAGAAAAAGTTATCTATGAAGGCTAATTTTTAGTTCCTTTCGTAAATGAACATTGGAGAAATTTTTAAACCTTCACAGGGATTTCTGTACACGAAATAATAATTTTTGCCTTTATACAATTACGAACCAAGTGGTAAAACTGAACCTAATTACTGAAACTATTAACAACGCATAACCTAGCGTTAAATTTATCCTACACTGATAATTAAATTAAGATCCACCATTAATCGAAGACAAGTTGTCCTAGAACGTCGATACCCTACAATTTTCGAGGTGCACAATTTCTACAGAGTTTTAACTGAGGGAATTAAAATTAATTTCATCGTTCAGTGGAAATAATAAACCATTAAAACGACATTAAATGGTATATGCAAACCGATTATGCAGAGGCGTTAGATTCAAGTATGAATAATAAGATATGAAATTGAGATTCGTCGGGATTTTATGAAATGCACATGTCGTTTAAAGAATGCTGAATAAATCGTTTTAAAGAAAGTCATCAGTTTTATGTTATTAAAATTTAAACATTTTTTTTAAATCTATGTGTGTGTCACAGTTACTTTTGGATTTATTCCAGTTAATACCAAATCGTCATAATTCATTATTTACCGGGTGAGCAAAAAGTCCGTATAAACTTTAAAAAATCATAAAAACCGAAAAAATAACCGAAATGAAAAACTGTTTGCAGGGTTAGCATCCATAGGTCACGGGAATTTTTTTATGACAGAAATAAAAAATAACTCAAAAAACAGCCGGCAGATGGCGCTGGTTCGTGCGATTTTGGTGAAATATGCAAATGAAACGGTTTTAGGAATTTGCGCACCTAATCCAGAACTAGTTCACCGTTGTGAGCCGTGTACTTGATCAAGGATGCTGAGTATGGAGGATAAAGGTTTGTTGGTGAAGTTATTTTACGTGGAAAATTTCTGGATTAGGAGCGCAAGTTCTTATAACCGTTTCATTTGCATATTTCCACCAAAATCGCACGAACGAGCGCCATCTATCGGCTGTTTTTTGAGTTATTTTTTATTTCTGTCTTAAAAAAATTCCCGTGACCTATAGATGCTAATCCTGCAAACAGTTTTTCATTCCGGTTATTTTTCCGATTTTTATGAATTTTTAAAGTTTATACGGGCTTTCTGCTCACCAGGTACTTGTCTGATTAATATTCCATTATTAAGTTTAAGGTATGTGCCTACCTTCGGGGCACTTTTTTTTTAAAATATGAAATTTTTATCAAACACTTGTGTTTTTAGTAAAAACAGGGAATAAAACTATGAATTCATATAAATTTTTTATAGAATTTTACTTAACTTTTCAAATTTAGGCAATACTTAGTCAAATTTTAGTAAAGAAAATGCGTTTATGTCAAACTTTCTATAACAAAATCTATTCAATATAGTTCATTTTTATTTTCAACAATATATTAGCAAATCACTTACCTGTGTTATGAAGCAAAAGATTTGCAATACCTCAAATTTACTAATATATGTCAAATTTTGTATACAAAACATGACTTTTGAAAAAAAAAATGTGTATTTTTCAATAAAAATAGCTCTTAAATTAATATATACGAAGTTACAAGTATTTTGCTTCATAACATACCAACAGTTGAGCAGAACCTTGTTACAAAATTTTATTTCAATGTCTTGAAAACTTTTTAAAAAAATGATGTTTCTCGTAAACGTACACAATGAAAAACGCAGTTTTCCAGAAAACACAAATTAAGATTTTGATATAGAACATAAAATTATGTATAACATTTGCAGCTTTAAAATCCATCATATTTGTAGGTGTTTATGTATTTTGTATATCTACCCTATATATATAAAATCCTAATGAAACGACTTTATGAAACGAATACATGAAACGCCTGAAATGTATCGATTCTTTGAATCGACCGATTAAACAACTGATTTTGTTTCACGGCGATTTCTCCTAAAATATGGAATACTTTGCGATGAAATTAACACCAAAAATCCGTGTTGATCCACAGATCTCAAAACTGTTATTAGAATTTTTAAATTCGAATTAATTTTCGAAATATTAATTTTTTTCTAATTTTAAATACATTTTTTCTAATGATGGCAACTCAAATTTTAATCATAACAGAAATTTTTAATATTTTTATTTAATCATAATTCAGAAAAGATTACTATTTTAAATTAATTTGGCGACAGCTGGGCCTCCTTTAAATCTATGCTAAGAACAATGCTTTTTTTTGTATTTCGTTATCATTTTATTAAATACAAAACTTTCATTTAAAAATGAAACATTTAAATTGATGGCTTTCACTTCTTTAAAAAAAAAAAAAAAAAACCGAAAAGAAAAATATTAGACACAGATGTCAAATACCCACCGGGGTACCTAATTGGCGCACAAATGGCATTATTTTGATAGATATGGTAACCCGGCTATTGTTGTTTATTTAATAATAAATGTATATTTACTTTTATTTCTTTTTTAAATTTATATAAACTATTTTGTTCTATAGTAACTAAGTATTTTTTTGCTATTTCCTTTTGAAAATAATAGAAAATAATTAAAAAATACGGTACAATGTAGTAGTTATTCCGTCACCCAATTTCTCAAATTATATAAATCGCCAAACCACTCGCCAAATTGTACAGATTGACAAAATTTTCATTTTAAATAACGGAAGAACAAATAAATTAGTATAATATTAATAAGTATAAAAATAAAACGTCGAAATAAAAATCACTTGATGACGTAAACACGAGTAACTTGCTAAAAGTCAAGTGAATGTGACATTTACGATCAAGCATTATTGACATTTAATCTTATAGTTCGCGACAGATTTTTTGTCGACGGGATAACTAAGTAGTACCAAAAATACATATGTAACTGGCATTCGAAAAAGAGGCTTTCGCCAAATTTTCGTAAGAAAAAAAAAAAAAAAATCATGCCAAACATGCGGTGCCGTATATGACATCTGGCGAAATGTTAAATTATGTAACAAACCATGAGGTTTAATTTCAACTTCAAAACAATGTTTTAATTTACCACTCAAACAATAAAAAAAATGCTAACTGGCGAGTTGAAAAAAAGATATTGGCGAGATTTGCACCCGGCTTTTTTTTCTTTCGGCACAGATGTCATATACGGCCCCATATTGGCGCGATTTTTTTCTGACGCCAATGTCATATACGCAACGGGTACTTAACTGGCGCCAAAGTATCGTTATTTTGTTTGATATGGTAAGCCGGATGTTGTTGTTTATGCTGTTGATGCGTTCCCCAAATTGGCGTTGGAAAAAAAGTGCGCCAATATGGGTATATGACATTTGTTCCAAACTTTCATATGAAAGGCGAAGGGATCAGATCGTATTTGTTTATGGCATTTGATGACTTGAACTATTATAATATAGATGAAATGTTGGGGATAGAATAATATTTGGCGACTTATCACCTGTGCCTGGATAACATTAAAGTATCAAAATGGCACCTAGAGTATAAAAAGCAAAGTGTTCCGCCCGGAACTGTTGATGATAGTCACATGATTTAGGCTATTGTTATAGAGATTGTTTTAAAATATCGGTTGACAAAGACTTTGAATGCTTAATTTATTTTATTTTAGCTTCTTTTCAAATGTTTAACTGATCCTCTTTAATCAAAAACGAAAACAACTATTGGATGTCTTAACAGCAACTGATTCTCCGTTAAATTTTTGCAATCAAAGGGAATTGAATGGAAACCCGTTTACAGGGAGATCTGCACAGCTTTTTCAGTATAATTTAATCTTCTCTAATATTTAAAAAACCCATTAGATTTTTAGATTTTCAGATTCTGCGGTGTCTAAACGGAGGTTGGCGAGCGTAGCTTGCAGGGGGCAGAGCCCCCTAGTATTATATATTTGTGTATTGAAATGTATTGTTTATCTTTCAGTGGCTCTTTAAACGATCACTTCCGGTTTCAGAAGGTTCATTTCCGGTTTATATTTTGGGCTATAACTTTGTTTCTAATTATCACTGAACCAAAAGTAAGGCATTTTTGGAATCCTAAATGTTTTAACTTTAAAATAAAAAAAAAAAATAGAAATTTTTTGAAAAAACAGCGATTTAAGGGTAAGCACTTACCTTAATACAAATGAATAAAACCGTATTACAGGCACTGGAAATATTCAGTATGCATTGTAAAAAATAAAATTACACTCATCGGGTACCTGAGTATAAATTTACACACGTTACATTATAAAACTTGCAGCATTTTAAAACAGCTGCCAAAATAGTTTGAATTCCCTCTACGGCACACTTGTTTGAATCGCCATGAATCATGTAGCGAGTTCAAACGCGTCATTTAAATTTAATCAGCCGCAAACCGAACGACACAAGCAACATGACGCGAGTCTTGGAGGAAAAACACATTTGAAACAGACTGAAACAAAAAAGAAACCTTTTCCAAACCTGTTTCTTAAGATGCGTGTCGTGTTGCTGGACTCGCATCGGCGTGCGGTCTGCCTTACGCCTTCAAAGATGCACTAGAAGTTCGCCTGTATGCGTATCACCCAAATGGACTTTACGTGTGTCGAGTAAATGTGTCGATAAAAATTGAAAATCGCCTTTTTTATATATAAAGAAATCACTTGCTTTTTCAATAAAAAGTAAATATATGTCATGCATATTTTGTTAGAAAAACTTTAACTTATGTTCCATTCGTACATTTATTCTTTTGTACTAATTCCGATCCACGTGTTATTCCGTAATTAATTATTTCGTTGATATCTTTTCTAAATTCGTTTTAAATTTCCTTTACAAACTAACAATACAACACAACGGATAATGCAAAATGATTAATTTGTATATCAATAAATACATTTCATTTGAAATAAAAATCAAATGTCCTTTACAATACCCCAAATTTATGTTCATTTAAAAAATATTTAAAAAATACTTAATAATTATTTATTAAAAAGACACTTATTTGTGTTTTAATAGTAAAATCTATTAATAGCCTTTTTTAAAGATTTTTTTCAGAAACACGTTTACGTTTAATACTAAATAATATCAATCCTATAAAATTATAAATGGGAAAGTGTTTGTGAATGTTTGAAAGAAGACAACTTTAAAACGGATGAATTAATGCCTTTGTATCTTTGCATATAATATATGGATTATAACCCAGAAATGAACATAGACTGTGTTTTATTTATTTTATTCAAATATTTTTCTTAATAGTTCAAAATTTCATTATTTTTCATACAGAATCAATTGACAATTTCCTATAAAATTTAACCATCATCCTTTTTTCGTTGTCAAAAAAAAATGAAAACACGAAATAATAATTTCTCCTCAATAGTTAATTTTCAATTGAAAGATTTTCACTTGAAAGAGGAAAATGAAATAAAAAATCAAGAATTAAATTATATGAATGTGACGTCATATTCGAAATTAAAAGGAAATTTTCAAATATTTCTAATAATACAAGGTGCATGAGTTTTGAGTAAGTACGGAAAGGAGGAGAATATGACGTCATATATAGAAAATAAAAGGGATATTCATATATAGAAAATAAAAGGGATATCCTTGGAAGTAAAAATAAAATGGGATTGAGTTATGGTACCAATTCTTATTATCTAAAGAAAATTGTTATCAGTTGTCTGCGCACGATTAACATAAAGATTTAATTTTTAATTTAAAATTGGAATAAGTTAAAAAGGAAAATGGATAGTAAATTCAATTATATGCACCGCAAAGATATCCATGTCGTAAATGACGTCATGGTTAGTGAAAAATAGTTTTTTTCATTCCTAAAAAGTAAAAAATTAACTCGATTTTCTGAAGAAAAAAAAACACGAATTTTTGAGCAATGTTAATTCTTAAAGCTGTTCAGTTCAGAAAATATGAATAAAAATTATTTTATTTTTTAAAAGAAAATTGCAATTTCGGTCATAAAACCTAAAGATTTAATATGATTGCGTCAAAGTAAGATAATTTTCCCTCTGCCAATATCGAAATTAAGAATCGGGAGCTCGAAGTACATTGGAGACACGTTTGTAAATCGTAGTTTGGCAACCGCATTTTAATTCCACATTTCCTTTAACTTTAAATCCCTAAAAAATATGTTGCCACTTTTACAAATGTTTTTTATATATATATATATAATAGATTTTTATAAAGTCTTATACTATGCAGTGCATACATATACAAATTTCACAAAATATACCACCTAAAATACAGTTTTGCAGTAGAATTCTACCAGCATTGTTTTTTCGTTTTACGAAGAGAAATTCGTTGATTTTCAGGATTTTATTTGGCCCTCCTTTTTAACTGCGTTCGTAATTATATAAATACATAGCACCTATAGTCGTCGTTCTGCCCGTCCGTCTGTCTGTCCGTCCGCATATAACAGAGCCAAAACTACCCTACCGAATGGTCTGAAATTTTAAATATACTAGGGGGCTCGGCCCCCTACGAGCTACGCTCGCCAACCCCCGTCCAGACACCGCAGATTCTAAATGCACGCTAATTTGATCGGCTTTAAAAAGATTTCGAAAGATTGAATTATAATTTAAAAAACAGTGGCGATCTCCCTATAAACGAATTTCTACTTATTTCTCTTTGATTGGGGAATTTTAACGCCAAATCCGCTGCGGTACTACATGATTATCCTGTCGACCCATTTCGCCAAATTATATAAATCGCCAAACCACTCGCCAAATTATACAAATTGATACAATTTTTATTTTAAATAACGAAAGAACAAATAAATTCGTACAACATTAATAAAAACACAATTAAAACGTCGAAATAAAAATAACTTGATGACGTATACACGTGTAACAACATTTCAAAATAAGCTAATATAAAAGGAATTAAGTAAAGAGAGTCTTTGTCTCCTGGTATTTTTTAACAAAGCGAAAAGAAAGTTCTTTTAAATGAGACATTTTAAATTAATTCTCAAAATATCAAATAAATGTCTAGCGCAATTTCTAAATTTAAACTTTTTTGCAATATTTATTTGTGTTCATTTTATGTAATAACTGAAATGTGACGTAAATATGACGTAATTTCTCCTAAGACTTCTAACGCATGTTAATGAATTTATTATTTTACAATATCCTTTCTCTTTTAAAATTCATGTGTATACTTTTTATGACGTAATTTTTAATAAGTTCCTGCTTTTTATACGTAATTATTTAATTCTAATTTGAAAGTTTTTTTCCTGTTTATAATAGTCACGTGTAAATAAATTTTTTATTTGAAGCAAACATTATTGCCTGCGCTTTTTATACAGTTGGCAACAGTTTAAATTAGTACAATTTTCTGAAATCTGTAAAAAATATCTCTAGAAATGCTCAAAATTTGAATTTAAAATAGAAATAAAACCTGAAAAAATGAGTCAAAATAAGAAAATTAATGCAATCTGCACTCCGGCAAATTCTAACGCATAAAATGATCTAAAAATGATTACACTGCCATGTATAGCTTTTGCTGCTATAAAACTTTTTTAGTGGAACGATTTTGTCCAACTTTAGCATTAAATAACTCTTAAAATAATTCTTCGATTTAAAAACTGTCTGCATCAGCGTGTTTATCAAACATTTCTGTATAAAACCACCGATTTTCATATTTTTGTATGCATTATTTTTGTTAATATTAACGAAGAAAGGCCTCCGGTTACAAAAAATTCAAAACCGGCGGCGGCGGCGGCGGTGACAGCGGTAGTTACTTTTTTTTAGAATAGAGAGATAATTGTTGTAAAATTTATTCGAATCATTTCAAATTTTATGAAAATCTGATACATAGTTTAATTACAGGGACAGTCAAAACATTTCCGTTACATTACGGCCAATGGGAAAAAGTTATTCCAAGTGCATTTTAATGATGTTACAGCCTTTCGAACAGAATGAAATTGATACGCACTTATGAAGTGCATTAACATATGCATTCAGTACACTATGCGGTGAAAAAAAATATTTATAAAACTAGTTATAGTACGAACGCACCTCATTTGCCACGTTTGATGTGCAATTTCGAAATCGTTTCATTGGTTGCAGTTTCATTTTCGCAATTATTTATATTATCTGCCACGAAATCTTCCCTTTTTTTGGCTGAGTGTGTCATGTCAAGACTCCTATAAATAACAAGTACCGTATCGTCTCCTATAAAATTTGATAAAAGAGTGAGTTATTTATAGATTTTTTAAATTATCTCGAGTGAAATGTTTTGCTTAATTAATGCATTTATCTTTTCTTAATGCTACATGAACGATGTCACGGGTAACAGGTAGTAATATGCATATTTGAAAATTGACTTCATCAATGAACACCTTATGGAGTTAAAATTAAAACATTAAGAAAACGTTTTTACACAGTGATTTTGTGTCATTTGTTCTTTTTAACATGAATGATGAAATAGGCTGCACTGTAAAAAGCAATCTGTAAAGTTACTAAAGTTTTTCTAGGAAACTGGGATTCCTAGAACTTTTTATGTAACGGCAACAACAAAAATTCATGTAACAGATACACTTTTGCAACAAAAATCTAAAAATCTGCAAGAATACTAAGAATTTTTTAGGAAACTGGGATGCCTAGAACATTTCATGTAACTACAACCAGGATTACAGATAAAATTTTAGTAAGATTACTGTAATTTTAGAAGATTCATTTATAAAGCTACAGATTTCTGTAGCTTTACAAAAACTTGTTGTGTAGATTTTCAGCTTTTTTTGTACTGTTACAGATTAAAGTTTAGTAAGCATGTAATTTTACATCTGTAGAACAACAGATTTTTTTTTTTTTTTTTTTTTTTTTTTTTTTACGGTGTGGTGCAAATTTGCACCAACGTCGTCTTTTTCGGTGGCAAACGGGTGGAGTTCTTTGTCGGTTAATACAACTGTTGCGTGCATCCTTATTACCACAAAAATTAATTTATAGTCTCGTTTTTTGGTTTTAATTAAAATAAATGCATTTAGATATAAAAATTCGCTAATTTTATTATCTTACATAAAAAATATTTTAGTGCCAGAAGCTTATTTGTTTAAATCATAGTAAACATCAAATTTAAAAATGCACGCTAATCAAAATCAAATAAAATTTCCTTAATTTAACTGACAAAATAGTAGGTAGGGATTGTAGGTATAAGTTTTATAGACATCTGTGCAAAATAAATAATCTTTCTGAAAATGGATTATCTTTACATTCCGCATAAGTAACAAAAAGCCTTGTAAAATTTCCACGCAAAGTTAAAAATACATTAAAGTTGCTAGTACACATTTTCAAGTTAAAATTTGTTGTGTTCTAATTTGATTATTTGTGGTTTATATTATGTGATTCAAAATTCTATAAACAAAATCTTTTAACGAATATTATTTCAACGAATGGCTGTAACCGGTTATAAGAGCAAACATAAGCATCTAAGAAAGTTCTGTGATCGAGTTTACAGTTAAACGACTTTGTAAAATTTAATTTAGTTCTTATAACCTTTTCCTTATCTTTTTCGTGTGTGTATGACACACATGTACATTGCAGCCTTACGAAATCAGCTCTTTGGCTTTTCAACTTAACAAAAAAAGTTTTCAAATTTTCTGGTAGGATGTTCCATGTTCGGGAGACCACCTTCCTAACAGAAACTGGGATACCGTAATCGGGTCTGCACCAAAATGACGTATTTTACCGAGTTTACCTTTACGCAAATTTGACTTAAATGTTGCAAAATATTTTTTGGGTGTGTTTGTCAAACATTAACAGGTGAATTTAAATATTTGCCTCCATGCTGTTTGTATTGTTAACTATCTATATAATTGACCCATAACACATAAATATTTGTCTTCGTTTTTATATAACTGACCTCATACATTTCGAACAACATTTTTGTCAATATCGTTCGTGTGTGATGCCAACCTTGGCTGCAAATCCGATTGCGGAACTTTATCCAAATCACGAATTCAGTTAATGGTTATGCTATTGAATCAGTGGATCATAATTTTAAATACAAAATAACTTGACAATGTTTCACGCTTTTTCAGATTAGTACGTACAATAAATGGTGAGTTGAAATTATTTAATTATAAAATCAATAAATTAAAATGACATAATCAAAGAATGTAAAATACTTTCGTTTTTATGCATGAAAATCTTTTATTTTCTGAATGACGTCATTTTCGCCATATGATACATTGCACGATTTAAAAAATCGTTTTAAAATAATCCTCATATGGAACTATGAATGACAATTCAATTTTTCTTTTAATTATTATGCAATTTTCATTGTTGGAAGCATGCATCGATATTGTTTGAACCGTTCGTCATTTTCGTTTGAACAGAAATTTTATGCTTCAAGTTTCACAAAAGTAGTTTTCTCCAGCAAACTACAAGTAAAAAGCTATACGTTATAAGTAATAAGCTATAGGTTATTAAAAGCTCATAGGTTTTCTTTACAAAAATATTGGTATTTTTATGTTAGTCAAGCACAAGTGATAAACCGCCGAATATTGTTGCCATTGCTAGGAGTCTTACTGGCTTCATTTCATTTAAAGTATAAATATTTCGCTCATTTCATTTAGAATAGTCAACTTTCATTAGAAATACACACATTTAAAAATATATATTACATACATTTAAAATACATGCCTTTCACAAATTTCATTTAAAATATAAAATAAATAAATATATAAGAAATAATACCATAAATCAAAATATATCATTTCAATAACAAATCATTGTTTCTAATTTACACATATGATAAAATAAAAGCTCCTATAGGCGACATTTGCGGCCGGCTAACTTAAAAGCAACAAACTATTTTATTTTGAAACGTTGAAACAAAGAAATGCTGACTTGTTTCTGGCATCATTTTTGCTTTTATTTTAGTTTGTTTTTTACACGTCATGTTGATTCTTATGCTTTCATTTTATGTAACGTTTTAATTATTTTAAACGCTATAAAACTATATTTAAATAATAATTCCTTTCAAACAAGTTCATCTAAGAAAGATAAAAATTATATCCCTTCGTCAATGAAACTTCAGGAAATTTTGAAACCTTCATAGTGATTTCTGTGCATGAATTAATAATTTTAGTCTTTCTTCAATTAAGAACAAAGCTGTAAAAGTTAACCTAATTATCAAAACTATTACCATAGCTTAACTCAAACGATTAAATTTATACTCCACGGAAAATTAAATTAAGATCCGTGATCAAACGAAGACAAAGCATTCGAAAATGTCGATATCCTACACTTTTCTAATCGCACTGTGCGCAAGAGAGTTTTAAGTAAAGGAATTTAAATCAGTTTCCTTGTTCATTTTCAGCTATACATCGTGGATCAATACGAGATTAAATGGTATATGCGTGCACACAGATTATTAAGACAAAATTTATTCATGTATAATGCACACACTGTAAAAAAAAATCTGTAAAGTTACTAACATATTTCTCGGAAACTGGGATTCCAGGAACTATTTATGTAACGGCAACAGCAACAATTTCTGTAACAGCATCTGTTACAGGAATTTTTCTTGTTGCCGTTACATAAAAAGTTCCTGGAATCCCAGTTTCCTAGAAAAATTTTAGTAACTTTACAAATTTTTTTTTACAGTGCAGCAATTTAAAACTGATTTAAGATTTCTAGCGGTTATGTTGTATTTACATATGGTTTTAAGAAAATTAAATGAACTATTTTAAGAAAAGTAATTTTATTATTATTATTACTTTATTCTATATTTACAAGAAGAAAGTATACGATTCGTGAAAATTTTCGACTTCCGGTTTTGGACGGATTCATACGTTTTAAAAGCTCCTATAGGCGAGATTTACGGCCGCTAACATAAAAGTACCAAACTATTTTATTTTGAAACGCTGAAACAGAGGAATGCGTCCTTGTTTTTGGCATCATTTGTGCTTTTATTTTACTTTGGTTTTTACATGTCATGTTGATTCTTATGCTTTCCGTTTGTATAACGTTTTAATTAATTTCAAACGCTATAGCTATATTTAAATAATAATTCCTTTCAAACAAGTTCATCTATGAAAGATAAAAATTATATCCCTTCGTCAATGAAACTTCGGGAAATTTTTAAACCTTCATAGTGATTTCTGTGCATGAATTAATAATTTTAGTCTTTCTACAATTAAGAACAAAGCTGCAAAACTGAACCTAATTATCAAAACTATTACCATAGCTTAACTCAAACGATTAAATTTATCCTTCACGGAAAATTAAATTAAGATCCGCGATCAGACGAAGACAAAGTGTTCGAAAATGTCGATATCCCACACTTTTCGAATCGCACTGTGCACAAGAGAATTTTAACTAAAGGAATTAAAACCAGTTTACTTGTTCATTTTCAGCTATACATTGTGGATCAATACGGGATTAAATGGTATATGCGTGCACACAGATTATTAAGACAAAATTTATTCATGTATAATACACAGCAATTTAAAACTGATTTAAGATTTCTAGCGGTTATGTTGTATTCACATATGGTTTTAAGAAAATTAAATGAACTACTTTAAGAAAAGTAATTTTATTATTATTATTACTTTCTTCTATATTTACAAGAAGAAAGTATACGATTCGTGAAAATTTTCGACTTCCGGTTTTGGACGGATTTATACGTTTTAAAAGCTCCTATAGGCGAGATTTACGGCCGGCTAACATAAAAGTACCAGACTATTTTATTTTGAAACGCTGAAACAGAGGAATGCGTCCTTGTTTCTGGCATCATTTGTGTTTTTATTTTACTTTGGTTTTTACATGTCATGTTGATTCTTATGCTTTCCTTTTGTGTAACATTTGAATTAATTTAAAACGCTATAGCTATATTTAAACAATAATTCATTTCAAACGAGTCTATAAATTTCATCTATGAAAGATAAAATTTATATTCCTTCGTCAATGAAATTTCAGGAAATTTTAAAACCTTCATAGTGATTTCTGTGCATGAATTAATAATTTTAGTCTTTCTTCCATTAAGAACAAAGCTGTAAAACTGAACCTAATTATGAAAACTATTACCATAGCTTAACTCAAACGATTAAATTTATCCTTCACGGAAAATTAAATTAAGATCTGTGATCAAACGAAGACAAAGCGCTCGAAAATATCGATATCCCACAATTTTCGAATCCACTGTGCACAAGAGAGTTTTAACTAAAGGAATTAAAACCAGTTTCCATGTTCATTTTCAGCTATACATCGTGGATCAATACGGGATTAAATGGTATGTGCATGCACACAGATTATTAAGAGAAAATTTATTCATGTATAATGCACAGCATTTAAAACTGATTTAAGATTTCAAGCGGTTATTTTGTATTCACACATGGTTTTAAGAAAATCAAATGAACTATTTTAAGAAAAGTAGTTTTATTATTAGCTCCCGATATGCTATTTCTTTCGGTCAGAAATTAAAGTGTCGTCTCTAAAAAATAACGTTCCGTTGTATAAGCCAGCCGTAAAACAAAGCAGGTGTATCATTGTATGATTACGCACTCTGCTGCAATTTTTTAAACTTCTAAGCATCGAACAAGTTCAATTTTTATACAAACGTATTAGGGAAAAAGTACTTTTAAATGCAATTTGTTTGAAAATTGCATTTCAATTTATATTTGAGATATTAATTTTTTTTGTAGTTTTTAGCGCCACTTGTTTAATGTTAACAACTCATGTACTCCATTTCTGTAGAAAGTAAAGGGAAAATAGTTTGAAATAGTAATTTTATCTTTTTGTTGCCATTTTCCCATAACAACTGAAAAAAATGTAATTAAAATACGTGCTATTTTGAAAAAAATATAAATAAATGATTTCTGATAAAAATGGAGCTATTATAAACCACTATAATATCATAAGGAATATAAGTAGTCAGCGTCATTTTTAGATTTACGCAATTTGGAATAATAATATTAGATGGATTAAGATCTTATACCTTTACGTATGGACATTAATAGATTAGTTTAAGAATAGGGTTTTAATTTAATAAGCCGGAATAATATATGGAATATTATTAAAAGGAAAATTTATATAGAATAATGTCAAATTTAATTTTTGTAATATATATATATATATATATATATATATATATATATATATATACTATAGTTATTTGAAACTTCGTATCACAATTGATCGGGCAATTTAAGTAAAGTAAGTTATGCTAAGGCAGGCTTCGCTCAAACAGAAATCAACTCTTAAAGGTATATATAAATATTATACAGACATACATACAATAAATACAATAACCCCAACTGGAGTGAAAAATTAGCCAGAGCCAGGAATCGAACCCGGGACTACAATATACAAGACTGCTGCTCTAGCCACTGAGCTACTCCGGCCAATACCTGGATCTACAATTTCTCACTAATAAACCATGTTGGGTGAGTCACCAGCCATCTATACGACAGCTTTGGATGACTGGACAACGATGAATTGATTTACTATTACATCGATCTACGAAATATAATAATAAAACACACATACTACAATATATATTAAAACACACATACACGCAGGCGTTATTTATGTGTGTATGTGTGTTTTAATATATATTCTAGTATGTGTGTTTTATTATTAGAAATCAACTCGGTTTTACTTATTGGGATATTGCCATTGAAAACGTGTTTCACAATATAAGTTTCATTTTTCTTCTTGTCATGTTTTTACATTCCGTTTGTGAATTTTTTCTCCTAGATATTTTATTTTTTCAATTTTTGAAATACACAATGTCGGATATACAATTTTATACTATAATAATTGATTTATTTATTTATGGTCGGTTTTTCATTTGTTTCAAATGTTAATAATTACGTCAAAAGTTCCAACAAAAATTCCTAAGCCTAATAAGGATCTATTTATGAGAAAGTGTAGCAGAATATGAAGTTTGATTAAATTCCGTGCATTAATTTTTGAGCTATAGCTATCGCGAAAATCGTGAAAAATGCAGCACAGCAGTGTCAAATATTGTACGATTTACACGAAAACCTGAGCCGCGCCGATTTATGTCAAGATCTAACAGAATGTGAAGTGTGATGAAGTACATGTGCATTAGTACATGATATAGAACTATTGCGGTAATCGCGAAAAAAACAGCATAGCAGCGCCGCCTGTTGAGCAATTTACACCAAAACCTATTCAGCGACAATTTATGTCAACGTCTAACTGAATCTGCAGTTTGATGACAATTGAAAACAATTCGTGAATTAGTTCTTGAGATAGAGCTAATGCGAAAATAGTGAAAATGCAGCATATCAGCGCCAGTGATATTTCCATCAAAACTTAATCAGCAACAACTTATGTCATGGTCTAACAGAATATGAAATGTGATGAAAATCCGTGCATTAGTTCCGGACATAGAGCTATTGCGGAAATCGTGAAAAATGCAGCATAGCAGGGCCACCTGTTGGGGATTTACAACCCAAACTAACTTATATCAAGGTCTAACTGAATCTAAAATTTTATTAAATTCCGTTCATTAATTCTAGAGATAGAGTACCCACAAAATTTTTGTCAGAGACAGATATTTTCTAAAGACAGTTAAATTGTATTCAGGGCCTTCTAAAACGTATAAATCCATCGAAAATCAGAAGTCAAAAATTTTCTCGAATCTGATACTTTTTTCTTGAAAAAATAGAAGAAAGTAATAATGAGTAGAAAACAGGAATTAGCCTTTTCAGAATTTAGTGTCACTCCCGATGAAAAAAAATATATGTATGTATATAAATATAGGTAGTACAAATATATTTCAGTTTTAAGACTTAAAACACACGCTTATATCTTATATAAAATGACGTCATTCATATCCTCTGAAGAATTCCAGATTTACGATCCAGTTTTAAACAACATCTACAGTAAAGTATGCATAGGACGCCACTATCGCTGAATAATCCACAAATCCAAAAAAAGGATGTAGTAATTCAAGAAACTCGACAAAAAAAATCGGATATCTAATGATTCATATGCCTTCATTTGTTTGTAACATTATTGTAGCTACTTAAAATTATTTAAATCCCTATTAAAATTTACTATTATATCCCGGTACATCAAACCCATCTAAATTCTTTATTTAATTGCTAAAATATCATAATTCGCAATTTATCCCGGCTAAAAAACCTATTTATTTAAAATCATTCTTTTATTAAAATATCAAAGTACCTACTATAATATTTCAATGTTCTAAATCTTATTCCGTGGCAATAAATTATTTTTCTTATCTGCTAAAATTATCATCTGACGGGAAAAATCTAAATTTAGCTGCAATCCCGATGGTAAGGATGAATTTGTATTTATGTCTCGTGCATCTGATTTGAGGGTAGAGAAGATTCTAGAACAATGTTTTCACCTGAGGAAGTTGATTTACTTCAATATCATGCCACCGGAAATTGTAATAAATCCCTCTTAAAAGCGATATGATTGGAAAAGAGGAATCAGCTGACCTGTATTATAACGTTGAGCCGATGTAGTTTAAATACAGACGCCCAGCCAGGTACAGTGTGTAGAAGTGTGTAAAAAGATGTAGTGTAGATGACAGAGAGGATAAGTGTGGGCGTAGAAATTAAATGTTTATTGAGACTTCGAAAGTAGATGCGAAGTTCCTTTTTTCTACAAAAACTCCGGTTAACACCGGGAGATGATGAATCAATAACCTTTTTTACCTTCGACTACTTCGAGCATTTTCCCAAATGAGTATTAATGAAAAATGTAAATAAAGTGTGGATAATATCACATTGACTGCATCATTTATGAGTTTTGTCCAAGTTTTTCTTCGCATGAAACAACCGGCTAAAACCTGTGCGAATTAATTCGGAAAACCAGGTAACATGATTTTCGCCAACTTCTGTCATTATATCACATATACAGTATGTATATATATTATTGATTTTTATATACTCTTTACTTTTGAATATGAAAATAGATGAATGGCTTCATTATGTTGAATAAATTGCATAAATCTTGAAGAAATTGTTTATGTATATGAAACAGTGAATAGTTCGCCAGAAAATATGTTACCAGATTTTTTCACTCGCCAATACCCTTTTCTATATCTTGCTAAGTCCCCTATACTGCAAATGCACCGAAAAGATTTAGTACATTTATTACATCTAGGAGGGGGGGGGGGGCCCACAGAATGGGAATTGAAATAAATGGTGCTAAAAATAAAGATGCAAGAAAAAAAATCTGTTCTGAAAATTAACTCTGAATAAAATACAAGTGGCGTACAGTAAGTGAATATCGGTTATAAGGTAAGAAACAATTCCTTGAGATCGATTTATTTTTCGAAAATTACTCTTTTTCTTTTCTTTTTGAACATTTATTGTTCGTGCAAAATTTTACGAAATTCTACCACAATCAGAAGATTTTATGTGACCTTTTTATTCTCATTTTATCTTTGTTTTATCTGAGGTTTTTTATTGATGCAAAAATGATTACAGTCAAAAATACAAGAATGAAATTGTATATTGCCCTATAGTCGATAAAGAATGCTACAGCATAATTTGTTATTGGACCTAAAAGACGTATGATGAAACAAGCGAAATTCCGCCTTATGCTTCGATAACTACTCAATTCCCCGGGGTGGAAATACAATATTCCGAAGAAAGAAAGCAAAAGGAAAAGTATATAGAAGTCATTCTGATTATAAGAGCATATCTATGCTGATTCATTATATAGTGTTTCTGATTGGAAAAATAATACTTTAATAAAAAATTGGGTCTTTTTACATATGCAGGAGAGGTTAAAAAAAGTATATACAGTTTAATAGGGAACTCGAATTTATACGATATTTTTAATATAGCGCCGAAATTTAATTTTCGTCATATATATATGTATGTGTGTGTGTATATATATATATATATATATATATATATATATATATATATATATATATATATATATATATATATATATATATATATATATATATATATATATATACATATATATATATATACGTTTATGACTTTTAACATATTAATATTCTTTCATTTTTTCAATCATTTTTTCATTTTTTCTATCAACACTAGATGGCAGTATACCCAAATAATAGTGATCATGTAAATTAAGAGATTTAGGAATTTTTTAGTTTAGTTAAATACATTTAAAAGTGTCAATAGGTAATTTAAATATTAATAATGAAATAATTTTCTATTTATATTAATTAAATGCATTTATCAAGTATTTTAAAAAGAATAACTGCAACCATTAAATATAATATTTGTTTTAACTTAACTGCAAAAATGACCTTAAAGTTATAGTGGTAAAATACAACATGTGCAGGAGAGAATTCGGATTAAATAATGTGGTATTATATAGGGTAAGCTGAGTAATATTACTTTATTTCACTTATACAAGATAATATAAAATATTTAATAGACTATTTTTTTTTCCATTTCAAGGCATTTAAATTATACTGTTTTCATTTTTCTTCTATTATTTTGGTCATGTAATCGTTTGGGTACAGGGGAAAAAAATTCAGCTTTTAGCTTTTTTCTCTACAGAAAACGACTGCCTTGCTTATATATGTGAATTCTGTACCCTTGATAAAATAATTCAATATGTAAGCATTTCATTTATTTTATCGGTATCCATATTTTCCTTTTTCTCTTCCATTTTAATACTCATAAGATAGTACAAGGGACGATACTTTTTACATAACATCTGGTATATATATGTTTTCGTTTCTGTTATTCAATTTCTTCTGTTTTTGACTATGATTTTGGAATCTATGTTAAGTGTGTTTGGGGGGAACTGTATTTGTTAATGTCATTTTATTCATTATTTCACAGTTTTTGTTGGTGGTCGGTAATGTTTATTTAATGGTTATATATATATATATATATATATATATATATATATATATATATATATATATATGAGTGTGTGTGTCTGTGTGTGTGTGCGTGTATATATGTATTATTGATTTTTATATACTATTTACTTTTCTTTGAATATGAAAATGGATAAAAGACTTCTTTATGATAAATAAATTGCATAAATATTGTTTTTTTTTCTTCTGTGTATGAAACAGTGAATAATTTGCCAGAACATATATTATCAAATTTCCTTCTCTCGCCAAGGTCATTTTCTCTATCTCGCCAAGACCCCTATACTGGAAAAGTACCGAAAGGATGTTGAACATTTATTCCCTCACAATTTATTCTTTTTATGCGGTGTGTAAGTGACATATAGTGTAATCTATTGGTTTTCTGCACCTATGACTCTTTACCTTTTGCAAAACTCAACTAAATCAGACCTATTACACTGTAAAAAAAAATCTGTAGTTCTACAGATGTAAAGTTACATGCTTACTAAACTTTCACCTGTAACTGTACGAAAAAAGCTGCAAATCTACAAAACTAGTTTTTGTAAAGCTACAAAAATCTGTAACTTTACAAATGAATCTGCTAAAATTTCAGTAATCTTACTTAACTTTTATTTGTAACCCTGGCTGCAGTTACATGAAAAGTTCTCGGAATCCCAGTTTCCAAAAAAATTCTTAGTAACCTTACAGATTTTTTTATTTTCGGCGCAAAAGTGTGTCTGTTACATGAAATTTTGTTGTTGCCGTTACATGAAAAGTTCTAGGAATCCCAGTTTCCTAGAAAAACTTTAGTAACTTCACAGATTTTTTTTTACTGTGTAGTGCAATAATAAGTACACAAAATAAATTTTTGGTTGTCACTTTTCTTGTGGGTGAGCGATATTATCGTCTGCTGCGTGTCGAAATGAGCAATATTAGCAACACTTAAAGTCAAAGAAAAAATATTTTGTTCTGAAAAATAACTCAATCTAAAATACAACAAGTAGCGTTCAATAAGCGAATATCAGTTATAAAGTGAGGAACAATTCCTAGAGATGGATTTATTTTTCGAAAACTAATTGTTTTCTTTTCTTTCACTCTCTTTTCTTTTTGTACACTTACTATTCGCGTAGAATTTTACGAAATTCTACCACAATCAGAAAATTTTATGTGACTTTTCATTCTCATTTTATCTTTGTTTTATCTGAGATTTTCTATTGATGCAAAAGTGATTATATTCAGAAATACAAGAATGAAATTGTATATTACCCTATAGTCAATAAATAATGCTACAGTATACTTTGTTATCGGACCTAAAATACATAATATGATGAAACAAACGTAATTCCACCTTATGCTTTGATAACTACTCAATTCCCTGGGGTGAAAATACAATATTCCGACGGAAAATGATCTCAAGATGAGAAAAAGAAAGCAAAACGAAAAATATATGTAAGTTATTCCGATTATAATAGCATATCTATGCCGATTCATTATATAATGTTTCTGCTTGGGAAAATAATACTTTAATAAAAAATCTGGTGTTTTTACATGTACAGGAGTGGTTAAAAAAGCATACACAATTTAATAGGGAATATGTTATTTATTATTGTCAGTATTAGAACAATCTTTGGAGCAAAGTTGTAACATATACAAAATTTCTTGACGCAATATATAATAAGTGCTAACAATAACAACAATGTATAAATATTCGCATTTTATTGGAATTATATTCATTGCGATGCCATTCCCCCCCCCCCCCCCACTAATCAGTAAATCTTAATAAGTATTCTTTTCTTTTCAACTGACATAAAATAAGTAAATATTAGTAATAGATTAAGAAACGATGTCTTGAGGTCGGGTTTACATTTTAAAAAAATCTCGGAGTATGTGGTACGGTTTTTAGAATCAAAATTTGGCACACGTTTGCATGGGTATGCGTACTTATCTGTATAAACAGTTATATTTAGCAATGGATAATTATGCTCATCAATTTCAGTATTTTTACCACGTTTATTAAAGCTTTACCCCTCCCCCCCTCCGATATCTTCACTCATTTGCGGAATTTTCGAAATTCTACCACGATTTGAGAGTTTTGTTTGATTTTTTAATTTCATTTTATCTTCATTGTTTATGAAATAATTTATTGATGGAAAAGTGATTATATTCAGAAATATAAGAATGAAATTGTATATTACACTATAGTCGATAAATAATGCTACAGTATAACTTGTTATCAGACCTAAAAGTCATATGATGAAACAAACGAAATTCCGCCTTATGCTTTGGTAACTACTCAATCCCCTGGGGTGGAAATACAATATTCTGACGGAAAATGATCTCAAGATGAGAGAAAGAAAGCAAAACGAAAAGAATATATAAGTCATTATTCATTATACCGTAATTCTGCTTGGTAAAATAATACTTTAGAAAAAAATCTGGTAGTTTTACATATACAGGAATGGTAAAATAAAAAAGAAAAGTGCCCAGTTAAACTAATGGCATTGAGCTCACTGGCCACTGATACTAATTGTATGTTATACTCTTGTTTCAAAGAATAATGCTCCTCGAAAAATAAATTAAGGGGATTGCCTCTTACCCCGTTTCACCTCTTTATACTTAACCAATGATCCTCCAAATATCATCAGGGAAGCGCCTTATCGAAATAAACCGGCATACTAAATTTGAAGCAAATCGGAGAGAAAAAAACATTTATCTAAATTAAGAGGGTATTAGCCCCCGTTCCCTCCTTTATATTTGACTAATGAACTTCCAAATCTAATCAGGTAGCGCCTTATCAGAATAAACCGGTATACCAAATTTGAAGCAAATCGGATAGTAAAACCCAATTATCTAAATTAAGGTGATATTAGCCCCCCGTTCCCCCCTTTACACTTAAACAATGAACCTTCAAATCTAATCAGGGAAGCGCCTTATCAGAATTAACCGGTATACCAAATTTCAAGAAAATCTATATCTGCATGAAAAAAAAACATTTTTCTAAGTTAAGGGGGGGGGGGATTAGCCCCCCGTTCCTCTTATTTATACTTAACCAATCAACCCCTAAAACTAATCAGGGAAACGTGTTACCAGAATGAACCTAGAAAAAAAAATTAAGCAAATCGGATATTTTTATCAAGAGATTTCGCGTTACGTACATACGTACGTACATACATACAGAACCGGCGGGCACATTAGCTCTCAGGCTTTGATAGTCTGTGAGCTAAAAAAGTATACACAATTTAATAGGGACTGTCTTATTTATTATCGTCATCATTAGAACAATCTACAGAGTAAAGATATAACATATACAAAGTTTCTTGATGCATTTATGATGATAAATTAGACACTAACAATAATAAAAATGCATAAACATTTGCTTTTTATTGGAATTATTTTCAATGCCATTTTTTTCTCCAATAATCAGTAAATATTCATAAGTATTCTTTTCTCTTCAACTGATATAAAATAAATAAATATTAGTATTAAGGTTTTTCTCCAATAATCAATAAATATTCATAAACATTCTTTTCTTTTCAACTGATATAAAATAAATAAATATGAGTATTAAGGTTAGAAATCGATGTCTTGAGGACGAGTTACTTTTTTAAAAAATCGCGGAGTATGCGGTACGGCTTTTGGCGCCAAAATTTGGCACACGTCTGCATGGGTATCTGTGTTTATATTTATAAGGAGGAGTATTATGCAATGGATAATTATGCTCATCGGTAGTGATGGGCGATTCTCGAGAATTCGACAATCGAGAAAAATCGTCATCGTAAAAAATCACAATCGATACAGCCATCGATTAATTCATAGAATCTACAATCGAGATGTTTTACAATCGATTATAACGAGAAAAGCTAAAAACAGTTATTGGAAAACTTAGCTATTATTCTGGCCGACAATTTCATAGTAGTGATAGGGCTTAGTGATGGGCGATTCTCGAAAATTTACCAATCGAAAAAAATCGTTATCGTAAAATACACAATCGATACAGTCATCGATTACTTTCGAGAATCTACAAAGGAGATGTTCTAGAATCGATTATTGAAATCATTGTTTTTACATATATATAAGGCAGATTTTATTAAATATAGGGTAACTGAAAACAGATGGAATAAAAAAACAACAAAACAAAGGGAAACTATAAAGGAGCCATAAGACTGGAAAAGTCTTGTAAGGGTGCCCCCTGGTTGAAAAAAGCTGAAAAAACGCGAGTAGCTATGAAGCGGTAAGGGGAGTTTAAGTATCAAAAATTAGAATTTTTTGGCAATTAGTACCAAAATGGCCAAAGAAATAAGAATCAAAAGCACCCCCTAGTGGGAAAAATATGAACTAAAGGATGATAAAAGGGATCAAAAATTTTTATTGATTTTTCTACATCATTTGAGATTGGATCTTTAATTTCCCCATTTTTATAAAGTCTTCGACTGGAATACATTAAACGAACTCCCGCGGGGAGCAAAGTAGGAGGGAGGGGCAAGGAAAGTGCATAATATGAATAAGTGGTCACAGGACTTTCCAACGATATGGCACATGAGGGGTGTCGGCTAAATTTAGTAAAGTGCCCCCGCTCGGGGACAAAGTAAGGGGAGGGGCGCGGGCGATATATAAAATGAAATAGTAGTCAAAGAGCTTTCCAATGACATATCACATGAGGGGTGTCAGCAAAAGATAGAAAAGAGTCCCAACTCCCAGGATTCCAATTATCGTGCCCCCCCCCCCCCCCGAAATATACCCTGCCCATCCTTCTCTTTGAAATTTTCATATATTAAAAATTATTTATCAGAGGGCTCCGTAAAAAAATCCGATCTAAAATTTTTAAAAACGCTACGATTTCAAAAAAGTTCGAAAAGTGCCTCTCTCGGGGCGCCAAACTAAGGAAGGAAGAAGAAAGGTTCATAATATGAAAGAGTAACTTTGCGATGATAACCGAAAACTTTCCGATGATAGATCAAATGACTGGTCCAAAAAAAGTTTGAAATTTACCCCTCCCACGTGGGTTCCATCTTTTATCCTAGAATATACCCGGAAATCACGCAGCCCCACTTTTAAAATTTTATATTTAATAAATAATATTTATCGGAGAGCTCCATTAAAAAACCTCATTTAATGATATTTATTGTAGAAATCTCTACAATTTAAAAAAAAATGTCACCCCCGCACCGCTCCCCCCCCCCCTCCCGAACCCCTTCCGGAATTGAACTCTGGGAGGAGAAAGGTTCATAATATGAAAGAGTGGTGAAAGGACTTTCCGATGATATGTCAAGGACAGGTTTGGTAAAAGTTTGAAAATTACCCGCCCCCCCCCCTCCCTCTCGCGCACCCCAGAATTCACTCACCTTCCTCTTTGAACTTTTTATATTTAATAAATAGTATTTATCTGAGTCTCCAGGTATGGGGCAGCTTGGCAGAGCTAAAATAAGAGAAACGATGAAAATTCGTGGCAAAATGACACTAAATTTAACAGTAAAGTTTGAAACTAGGACTATACAGAACTGAATACGTAAACCACTATGCTTCATAACCGACATCGGTTAATAGCAATAAAATGATAAGTGCCAGTTAAACTGATGGCATTGAGCTCACAGGTTATTAACTCTAACTGTATATTACACTCTTATTTCAAAGAATAATGTCCCTCAAAAAATAAATGAAGGGAAATATCCCCCGTTTGCCCCTTTTATACTTAACCAATGAACCTCCAAATCTAATCAGGGAAACTCCTTAACTATAATAAATCAGTATATCAAATTTGAAGCAAATCAGATAATTCTGCATGAAAAAAAGAAACATATCGCTAAATTAAGGGTGGTCTAACCCCTTTAACCCTTTTATACTTAACTAATGAACCTCCAAATCTAATCAGGAAAGCTCTTTATCAGAACAAACATAGAAAAAAAAATTAAAGTAAATTGAATAATTCTCCATGAAAATCCATTTATCTAAATTAAGGGGAGGGGACTTGCCCCCTTTTCGCCCGTGTATACTTAACCAATGAACCTCCAAATCTAATGAAGGAAGCGCCATATCAGAATAAATCGGTATATTAAATTTGAAGCAAATCCAATAATTCTGCATGAAAAACCCTTTTATCTAAATTAAGGGGAGACTAGCCCCTCCCCTTTATACTTAACCCATAAACCTCCAAATCTAATCAAGGCAGCTTCTTAACATAATAAACCGGTATCCCAAATTTGGAGCAAATCGAATATTTCTGCATGAAAAACCCATTTATCTAAATTAAGGAGGGGGTCTACCCCCTTTCCCCCCTTTATACTTAACTAATGAACCTCCAAGTTTAATCAGGTAAGCTCCTTAACATAATAAACCGGTATACCAAATTTGGAACAAATCGAGTAATTCTGCATGAAAAACCCATTTATCTAAATTAAGTGGGGGACCAGACCCCTTCTCCCCCTTTATCCTTAACCAATGAACTTCGAAGTTTAATCAGGGAAGCTCCTTAACATAATAAACCGGTATACCAAATTATGAGCAAATCAAATAATTCTGCATGAAAAGCCCATTTATCTAAATTAAGGGGGGGGGGTCTAGCCCCCTTCTCCCCTTTATACTTAACCAGTAAACCTCCAAATCTAATCAAGGCAACTTCTTAACATAATGAACCGGTATACCCAATTTGGAGCAAATCGAATAATTCTGCATGAAAAACCCATTTATCTAAATTAAGGAGGGGGTCTATCCCCCTTTCCCCCCTTCATACTTAACTAATGAACCTCCAAGTTTAATCAGGGAAGCTCCTTAACATAAGAAACCGGTATACGAAATTTGGAGCAAATCGAAGAATTCTGCATGAAAAACCTATTTATCTAAATTAAGGAGGGGGGGGGGACCAGCCCCCCTTCTCTCCCTTTATCCTTAACCAATGAACCGTCAAAACTAAACAGCGGAACGCCTTATCAGAATGAACATAAAAAAAAATTGTAGCAAATCGTACATTTTAATCAAGAGTTATCGCGTTACGTACATACATACGTACGTACGTACAGTACATGCATACACACAGAACCGACGGGTACATTAGCTCTCAGGCTTAGATAGCCTGTGAGCTAAAAAGAGATTGGATAAGCAGATGGACTCCTTTGAGAAATTATAACTTAAATCAGGAATGCGGTAAGTTTGACTCTGAAAGCTTCATTTCCATCTCGCATTTCGGCAAATCTCATCTCGATGATTTTTCCAGCATTTCGACGCTTCCAGATGGCAAGCTGCTCGATGGTTGGCTCTCTCGCGGTTTTAAACCTTTCGGGATGGGAAGTCTCTCGAGAGTTTCCTCTCGCCCTTTTCAACCTTTCCCGATGGGAAGCCTCTCGCTTGTTACTCTCGTCCTTTTCGAAATCTCCCAATGAAAAGCCTTTCGAGGATTTCTCTCGCGCTTTTCAACATTTCGCTATGAGAAGCTTTTCGAGGATTTCTCTCGTCCTCGGCAGAGAAGAAAAGTAAGAAAATTTATCGAGAGTACCAAGGGACGAGATAGAGAAAAAGGCATGACAATGAGCTGTGAAATGAAGCCCTAATTTTCAAAGTTTCTCTTATTTTAGCCCTACCAAGATGTCACATACCTGGAACCCTCCGATAAAAATTATTTATTAAATATAAAATTTTCAAAGAGGAAGGTGGGTCGGGTGATTTCGAGGGAGGAGGACGTGGGAGTGGACTCATGGGGTGCAATTTTAAAAATTTTACCGAACCCTTCCTGTGGCATATAATCGAAAAGCCCTTTGACCACTCTTTCATACTATGAACCTTTCTTCGCTCAAAGGGGGGTGGGGGAGGGGCGAACAAATTTTTAAAACCGTAGCCGATTTCTATAATAAATTTAAATATCACTTTAAATATGGGTTTTTTATGCAGTCTTCCGGTAAATATTATTTATTGAACATAAAAATTTTAAAGTGGCGGCTGTGTGAATTCCGGGGTGAAAGAGTGGGCCCACGGGGGGAGAGAGGGGGAGCAATTTTCAAACTTTTTTTGGACCAGTCATGTGATATGTCATCGGTAAGCTCTCGGATGACTCTTTCATATTATGAGACTTTCTTCCTCCCCTCCCCAATTTGGCCCCCACTGCGAGGGTAGTTTTTTCCGCTTTTATCATTTTAGATCGGATTTTTTTATGGAGCCCTCCGCTAAATATTATTTATAATATATGAAATTTCAGGACACTTTTCCAAATTTAGCCAAGACCCCTCATGTGACATATCGTTAGAAAGGTTTGTGACTACTTATTAGTGCTATGCACTTCTGGTGGCCGCCCCCCTCCACTTTGCCCCCCCGGAGGACACTTTTCCAAATTTAGTCAGTACCCCTCTTATGAGATATCGTTGAAAAGGTCTGTGACTACTTATTGATGTTATGCACTTCCGGTGACAGTCCTCCCCCACTCTTTGCCCCCCCCCTGGGGGACACTTTTTCAAATTTAGTCAAGACCCCTCGTGTGAGATATCGTTGGAAAGGTCTGTGACTACTTATTGATGTTATGTACCTACGGTGTCCCCACCACCACTTTGTCCCCCCCACCCCGGGGGCACTTTTCCAAATTTAGCCAAGACCCCTCATGTGAGATATCGTTGGAAAGGTCTGTGACTATTTATTGATGTTATGCACCTCCGGTGACAGTCTCCCCCAATTTGCCCCTCCCGGTGGACGCTTTTTCAAATTTAGCCAAGACCCCTCATGTGAGATATCGTTCGAAAGGTCTGTGACTACTTATTGATGTTATGCTCCTCCGGTGTCCATCCCCCCCTTTTGAACCCCTCCCCCCCGGGGAACACTTTTCCAAATTTAGCCAAGACCCCACATGTGAGATATCGTTGGAAAGGTCTGTGACTACTTATTGATCTAATGCACCTCCGGTGACCGCCCCCCCCCCCTTTTCCTCCACTGGGGTGTTTTTCTAAATTTAGCCGAGACCCCTCATGTGACATATTGTTGGAAAGGCTTATGACCACTTACTCATGTTATCCACCTCCCGCACCCCTCCCCCCTTTCCCCCACGGGGAGGGCATTTTTATAAATTCAGATTCAGACTTCTCATGTGACATATGGTTGGAAAGGCCTAAAGACCTGTGACGACTTAATCATATTATGCAGCTGCTGTGCTCCTCCGCTCGCTTTGACCCCTCCCCCAAGAGATCTGGTCCGACGTTCATTCGTTTCGATATTATATTTTTTACAAGATTTTGTAGTGCGTGCACACCACACCCGCCTGCTATCATATATCAGTGCCGTATATAGCGGCTAACCTGTTCGTAATTTCATATTACAAGATTACGTATAAATTAGGGGCCCCGATTAAAGGAGGGGCCCGCTAGCGGTCGAAGTCACCTAGTCTTTATTAACATCGACTCATTCCAGTTCACCCGCAGACGATTCTTGATAAATGTATGACGTATATAATACATAATATATGATTTATAAAAGAAATTTGCAAACTGTAGTCATCGAGAAAAAAATTATACAATCGAAAAATATCGAGATGTCCATACAATCGAGAAAATCGAGAAAAACATCTCGTTATCGCCCATCACTACTCATCGGTTATCAGCTTTAATGTTTTTCCCGAAGCCCACTGTCCAGTTTTTCTTTCTTTACTCATTTGCGAAATTTTTCAAAGTGATCTGAGAGTTTTGAGTGCTTTTTATTCTCATTTTATCTTTGTTGTTTATGACATATATTATTGATGGAAAAATGATTATATTCAAAAATAAAAGATGGAAATGTATATTAGCACATGATCTAACTGCTTAAATAATGCTACAGTATAATTTTTTATCTGACGTAAAAGACATACTACGTTAAAACAAAACGAAACTTCCCTTATGCTTTGATAACCTCTCGGTTTCCTGAGGTGGAAACAAAATATTCTGATGGAAAATGATCTCAAGATGAGATATAAAAAGCAAAACTAAAAGTATATACAAGTCTAATTATAAGCGAATATGTATGCCGATGTAGTATTTGTCTTTGAAAAAAAAATTATGACTATAATATATTTTGTAATACGCTGATAGCTGTTTTTGTATATAGAGAGGTAGTCAAAAAATGTAACATTTTAATACAGAATATCATATTTGTTGTTGTGTCGTGACTATTACAATAAACTGTAGTGAAAAGTCACTACATATACATAGATTCCTTAGGAAATTGAAATAAAAGCTGATAATAAATAACATTGCATAATTTACATTTTATTTTCTTGGATGCTCTAGAACTTTTGTTTTGTGAGTTGATCGAAATTTTATTTATATTTTTATGAGAATTTGTTGTTATATATGTATACGTACAAGATGTCGCTTCTTATCGTTGACCAAAATTCTTAAAACTTTGGTTGTAGAAGTATTCTTACAATTTCAAAAATTATACATACGAATATATACAAATATATACATAGTAACGGACAACACTGCACAGCCTGTGAAATAAATGGAAAAGTATGCAAATGTATTTTAGGTTTATTTTTCATGTAAAGATAATGTTGTTGCATTAAAATAAACATGTAGTATTAGTTTGTCATAAAATTAGTTTATTGAAACATATAATTATGCTCAATAATTTCTGAAAAAAGTACTGCTTTAGCAAAATATACGCAAAAGGATCACTTTAATACTTTACATATTCTCCGCGAGCGATGATGACTGCCTTGGAACAGTCTGACATGGAAGAAATCAACTTCTAGATGTAATTTCATGGTATCAAACCCTTAATAATGCTTTCTTTTAGTTTAATCTTGGTAGCCTGCATCTTTTTAGCAATTATAGCACCCATTACTAGCTACATATTTTGAATGGGATTAAGATCAGGTATAGTCTCAGGCCAGTCGATAGCTTTGATACCAGATTTTTTCAGATATATGCATATAAAGTGGGAAAATAGGTTGGAAATTACTCAATAATGTTATTATATGTTATGGAGATGAAAAGTTACAAATAACACAACAAAAGCATTTATGAATAAATCAGATTCGCTCTATGACAGAGTATTAAGTCTTGTTAAAAAATACATTTTTCAACAACTTTAAAATTATTTCGAATAACTGGCTTTAAAAACTCCACCGCGATGTCTATAAAACCTGCATGGAAAAAGATGCTCATAATTTATTTTCTGCTCTTCCATCTAACACTTCATTTATAATACATGTTTCTTAATAATAGAAGCCATCAGTCCATCAGAAGAAAATAACTCGGTTAAGCGGGACCCGGATAATCGGGACTTTACTGTACTAATTTTAATGCTTTTGAAACAAGAAACCATGCATTATACATTTGTTCTGGGAATATTTTTTATACATTTGTTCTGCGAATATTTTATGTTTTCAGAATTTTACGTTTTTAGTTTAAAATATTTTAAATATTTAACACACTTATAAATCTCGTAGAAAGCTTTTTTGAAGATCGCTGCACTCCCACATGCAGTTCTAACTCAACAATATACAATTGAAATTAGAGCTTGTACAGACTACATAGCATTGCAATTCTTCCTCCCTATTTTTTCCTTGTTGTGAATCAAAATGGTACCGTTTCAAGCATTTATGAACGTTAACTTTTTAAAAAGTTAATCGTCTGTTGTCAATTTAATGTAATCATCAATTTGGGAAGATAATTTATAATATTTTATATTTTAATGAATTAAGATAGGGTGGTGAATTTGGGTAGTGTGATTTTGAAATTTCAGTATGACAGGTCTGTTTTACACTGGTTGTCAAAAATTCAGGAAAAGTCACAAAATGCTAATTTTCAAATACGCGAACACTCAAAAGGAAATAATATAATTCGAATAACTACTATCTCTACAAAACAGCTAGTCCATATAACATATCATTCATGTCACACATGGTCACAAATGTCACAGCCACCACGGTGAAGCAAAAAAAATATGAAAATCCATACATCTCATTACGAGTCTCAAATGATCACTATATGTGACTCCACTGAGACGTCACTGTGACTGCTGCTTTGGGACGAGTCACCATGTGACTTTACAATGTAGTTATATTGTGACTCTCATGTGACTGTCATTTGTAGGCTCAATTTCAAAGTCATCGTGAACGCTGCATTATGATAAGTTACCAAATAATGTCACATTAAAGTCACATGATGACTTTCAGGTGACAGAGAGACTACTGTGAAGTTATCATTGCGCTCTTTTGGGAAAAGTCTCCATTTGACTTTAATATGATATTATTTGGTGACTTATCATAATGTAACGTTCATGATGACTATGAAATTGAGTCTCAAAATGACAGTCACATGAGAGTCACAATTTAACTACATTGTAAAGTCACCTGGTGACTCGTCACAAAGCAGCAGTCACATTGACTTCTCAGTGGAGTCGCATATAGTGATCATTTGAGACTCATATTGAGATGTATGGAATTTCCTATTTTTTTGCTTCACCGTTGTGACTGTGACACTTGTGATCATGTGTGACATGAATGAGATGTTATATGAGCTAGCTGTGTTGTAGAGATAGTAATTACTCGAATTATATTATTTCCTTTTGAGTGTTCGCGTATTTGAAAATTAGCATTTTGTGACTTTTCCTTAATTTTTGATAACCAGTGTGGTATGTTCAAGTGTTTGTACTGAAATTTTCCACACAGTATTTTTTATATTTCTCCTTCTTTATTTTCAATTAAACATACGTACATTTTTCATTCATAAAACTGAAAAAAAAAACTATAATTGGGTTACAATGACGTAATTTATTACTGACTTCCGCTTGGTACTATGATTAAGGGCTCCTGGCTTGTTTTAGCCCCCGTATCCAAAATATGAACGCAGGGCCCTAAAAGTAATTAAAGTTAGAGAGCAGACGTAGAGACAAACATTCCAAAGTCTTAAATTATTCCCAATCATTTATGCGGCAGTAAAAATAAACAGAACTTCAAACAAATGTCATAAAATTAACACTATCAACGAAAGACATTAAATATTCAAGATAAAAAAGCGGGAAAGTAGATTAAAGCATGTTAAATATTTTTTTCCCACTCCGTGAAAAGAAAAGGAGAACGAATAAAATTAAAATGTACCATCGAAACAGAATTAGCACTCCGCTTATCTCGAGCGCATATACTCCCCATCTCAGCTAAAGCTGGGGCAAAAATACCTCAATATTTTAAAACCGAGATCATTCCTGGGTAATGGTTCCATTACATTGGATTCCGTAGCGTTACCATAAATATTTTATTTTGAGAAGCTGCTACACGTTCAGGCAGTAAAAAACCTTGCACTTCGCACCGAAGCACTTAAAGTTGTTACTTCCAAATGAAAATATCGATTTTTTGACGCTCGAAATGCTCTGAAAACAGGATATTAGATAAGATGATACTGATGAATACATGTTTTATTTAAAACTGAAGCACAAAAGTGAAAGTAAAAAAATACTTTATAAAGAAAGTCGCTTAATGATTGAAAAATTTGACGTTTTTTGTTGTTGAATGCGAAGCGATTTGTCAGCCCAGAAAAATGAACGATTTTAAAAAATGACGTTTTTAAAAAGATTTTGAAAATATGTAGAATGGATGAATCAATCACGATGAAATATGAACTGCTTTTGTTGTTGCTGTTACGCGTGTGTGCTTTTGTTCTGTTGTTCTCGTATGGGAATCTCCATTCTTTTTTGAGACTGAAGTGTATTAACTATAGGTTAAATATTAATGCTGTCAAGGAAAAAAATCTTGAACAGCAACAAAAAAAAGTCAGCTATATTTTATATTTATTTCGCGACATCTGATAAATTATTTTAGAAATGCTTAAAACTATTTTTGAGATTTTAAAACAGATTGCTATAAATAAATAAATAAATAAATAAATAAATAAATAAATAAATAAATACGTACACACACATATATATACCTATACAGTTTTGAACATATGTTCATTTTCTGTAATGAAGCACACAAACAAGTAATATAAAAATTTTGTTTTTAAAGTCAATTCCTACTTAGGTCATCAAAGAAAAATTTAATATAATCCCTTAAGCTAATATTAGTTTTTGTTGCATTAAAATATCTCAATTTGTTGATTTTCTATAAGCAAGTAGGTTTATAATGGAAGTCTATGGGAATTTGGCGAAATATTAGAGATATCGCCAAGTTGGCGTCACTTTTGGCGACTCATTTTGGTCGCCAAACTAGAGACAAACTTGGCGGTATTTGGCGACAGAATAGGGTCCCCCCTATGGTAACCCCCCTTATAGATATGAAGATGCATTAAATGCTGTTCATTAACCAATGGCCGCCATTTTGTCTCCCATATAAAACTAAAATTAAATAATTAAAATTTAATTAATGAATTAATATTTGAAAAAACTATATTAACATCAATTGTCATCCAGTACAAGTTTAAAAAAATTTATATCAACTTGATAGGATGAATAATAAGCATTTTATTAACGATTGAAAATTTGAACAAGGTATATATATATATATATATATAGGGAGAGTGTGAACTAATAGTAGGAATTGAAAAAAAGAGAACTTTTCTTAATTTAACTGTTATTTGTCTTAAGGATTACGAAAATGTAAAGTTATCTATTCCTAAAAGCATTTCGTTTTCTTTAGAATCCTATGAAACCAATATATTTAAAGAAGCATTTATCAAACAAAAGTATTTTTTTGCCGGCCATAATTTTAGGAGAACTTGCTAAGTACATTTTACAATGTGTTAATTAGTTTTTTCTACTGGGAATATCGGTTTTTCGGATGCTATCAATTCTCAAATCAATATTGTCAGGCGTATAACATAATTTTTAAATGCAAGAATAACAAAATAAAGCTAATGTTAATGTTAATGTAATAGGAGAAAGTCCAAATACCGGAAGGGTCCAGGTATTCTGAGAACTGAGCGCAGCGCAACCTAGCGTTGATAGGCAGAGTTTGTACCTTTAATTGAGAAAAGAAAGGAACAAGCATTATGTCGTTAAATTCTATCTCATTTACAAAGATAAAGAGCAAAAGTGTCGTTACATGAAGTCTGGGATATCAAAAGTTTTTCAGGTATGCATTTACAAAAAAAAAAAAAAAAAAAAAAAAAAAAAAATCTGATGGTACATTAATTTGAATTGACGATTAAATTGTTTTCTAGACACATTTAACTTCCAAACGTCTCGCGCACGTTATTGATATTTCACTAATGAATGAGTTAACACCACATTTAAACAAAGTTCAAATACCGGCCACTCATGAGTGGTGTTGGTAAGCAATCAGATAAACTCTCACCATGTTCGCAAGTTTTCAAGAATGACACTATACCAGATCACCTAATAGAAAAGCGTTGTTGGACGTTCCAAAACCGCCCATAATAAATGGGAAGGAAAAAAAAAGAAAAATGACGGAGAAAAATCCAAGAAAATACAGACAAAAGGGACTGAAATTGAATTTTAAAAAGGTAAAAAAAGGAAGATATCCGACAGAGGAAGATGATGCAATTTGTACCTTCTGCGAGGATATTTTCTCTGCGAACAAGAAGGGGAAATTCTGGGTTCGATGTTTAGAATGCGATATGTGGGCCCATAGCGACTGCACCGATGCAGAAAGTGATTTCCATGTTTGTGATTTTAGTAGATAAAGGAATCTACATTTCAAGGAGCAAGCTTTCCTTTTTGTTTGTTTAACACGTTTAAAACAAAACTAGGAACAAAATCAAAAGAAGACTGTCAGAGACAGTCGTTAAGATTTTTATAATTTTGACAAAAACGCTTGTTTATTAAAAATTCCATGTTCTTTCTGTACACATTGAATATTATTAATAAATAAAATTTATTAAAACCTTCTCTTAAATTAATTTTTCTTTTTCTATTAAATTTATTTTCTTCTCTCTGAATTAGCGAAATTAGCCATAGTCATGTGATTCCTTTGTAAAAAAAACAAAACAAAACAAAACAAAACAAAACAAAAAAAAAAAAAAAAAAACTGAGGTAGCCGGTATTTAGACCCTATTTTCTAAACGCAAAATTTGCAGGCTTTCGGAATTTTTCTTTTTATAAAAAGAAAAGGTCTTTTGAATTAGTGAAATTAGCCCTATTCGTGTGATTCTTTTGTAAAAAAAAACTGAGGTAGTCGGTATTTAGACCCTATTTTGTAAACTCAAAATTCGCAGCCTTTCGGATTTTTTTTTTTTTTTTTTTTTTTTTATAAAATGAAAACTTTTTTAAGCCGATTTTTTTTTTCTAAACGGACGTGAAACATATCAAGCTATATCCTACCATAAATTTTTCCTCCACTAATTTTCAAAATTTTACAATCCAGATTGAGAATAAATCCAGTAGCCGGTATTTGGACTTTTTCCTGTATTAATTTTAATGTTTTGATGCTAATGCTGTTAGTTTATCATGTTTGTTTAACATGAAAATATTTACTTGAGAATTAACAGCATACGAAAAACGTATGTTTTTGTTTGGGAAAACTGATAACTACACCGTGAAAACTTCTTCGGAAACCTTTCCGAAAGTTTTGGGAAACAAAAGGAACATTTGTTTCATGAATTCTTCTCTAATTCTTCTCTATTCTCTCATGAATTATATTATACTTTCGAAAATTTTAAGAACGATATGAGCTAAATTAAGAAATATTTTTTTTTCTTTTTATAGTACATAAAAACTTACCCCCTAATTAACACTTTTCAATAATTTTCACCTCACTGGGCACTTGAACCGATAGTTAAACTCCTTGTATTTTTGAGTGAATAAGTACATTGTTATCCTAGTTTGCCTTATTAAAATTGTTTATCTTAGTGTGTCTACCCCTTCTGGCAATTTGTACATGAAATTTTGAATCGCCATGCATATACAGTACAACCTCGAAAATCTCGCATCGTCGGAACAGAGACTAGGCCGGAATTTCAAAAATTCCGGTTTTCTGAAAGAATATCAAAAGTACTTCCGATATTCTTAATGGTTCTTTTATTCATAATTTAATCCAAGTGATATTTATGTGAGAAAAAGAGAAAAGTAAGTACAGTAATTCCTTAACATTCGCAAGAGTTAGGTTCACTTCCGCGAATGTCAAAATCCCGAATGTTGAGACTATCTTCCAGTGCATAAAATGGGGTTAGGTTTCATGATTTTTTTTAAATTGAAACGTAACAAGTGATTTTTAACAAGTTAACAAGTGAAATTTAATATAATCCCTTAAGCTAATATTAGTTTTTGTTGCATTAAAATATCTCAATTTGTTGATTTTCTATAAGCAAGTAGGTTTATCATGGAAGTCTGTGGGAATTTGGCGAAATATTAGAGATATCGCCAAGTTGGCGTCACTTTTGGCGACTCATTTTGGTCGCCAAACTAGAGACAAACTTGGCGGTATTTGGCGACAGAACAGGATCCCCTCTGTGGTAACCACCCTTATAGATAAGAAGATGCATTAAATGCTGTTCAATAACCAATGGCCGCCATTTTATCTCCCATATAAAACTAAAATTAATTAATTAAAATTTAATTAATGAATTAATATTTGAAAAATCTCTATTAACATCAACTGTCATCCAGTACAAGTTTAAAAAATTTTATTTCAACTTGATAGGATGAATAATAAGTACTTTATTAACAATTGAAAATTTGAACAAGATATATAAATAAATAAATATAGGGAGAGTGTGCACTAATAGTAGGAATTGAAAAAAATATATTTATTAAGCATTAAAATTACATGCTGTAAGTAAATTTGAATAATTATAAACATATTACACAAAGATTAATTGCTAGTTGATGACTCAAAAAATTTACTCATATACGATTGTTTGGAAGAACAGATCTTTTGTTCATGAATTTCCATATATGAGGAAAAGTTGCGGCCTCGATTCCTCTTTTAAATTTAAGACTACGCACCAGTGAAGAATCGCATTCTATTGCTTTCTCAGCAAGTCGTTGTTGAAACTTTAAAATTTCCCATACAATTTTTGCAGAAAAATTTTCACTTGCAATAAAAATTTTTAATTATAGAAAATTTAGGATGTTTTTATTTTTAGCATCAAGTCATGTTTCAGGTTTCTCGG
This sequence comes from Maratus speciosus, assembly GCA_963932465.1. Taxonomy (NCBI): domain Eukaryota; kingdom Metazoa; phylum Arthropoda; class Arachnida; order Araneae; family Salticidae; genus Maratus; species Maratus speciosus. The sequence goes on along the minus strand of OZ010792.1, from coordinate 441,886,923 downwards.
AATTACTCACTGTAAAAGAAAACGGACTAAAAAACGAAAATACTACTGGCAATCTAGACGTCAGTACTATTTCCGTTTTTTTACGGGAATTTTTACCCATAAATTACAGACAATTTTCCGTTTTTCTGATTAAAAATGAAATTTTTTTTGTAATTTATCGGTAAAAATTCCCGTAAAAAAACGAAAATAGTATTGACGTCTAGATTACCAGTAGTATTTCCGTTTTTTAGTCCGTCTTTTTTTTTTTTTTTTTTTTTTTTTTTTTTTTTTTTACAGTGCTATATCCATATTTTGCCTCAATATAAGGGCTGAAATTCTCGAAACTTAGGCTATACAGTACAATGCAGCTGTCCAGTGTCAAATAGTTTACGGAATTGGTAAAAAAATTCTTTACCAAGAAAAAAAAAATCGTGAATAACCAATTGAATGTTGAAATGCTCTTCATTTTTATTTCGCGAATAATCAAAACTCGCGATTATGAAGGGATTACTATATTTAAAAAAGTTGCTTCGACTGGCATTTTCTATGTTATAAAAAAAAAATTCTAATAAACTAATAAACTAATAAAAAAATTATAATAATAATAAATGTATGCATTTTTTCCCGTGGCTCGCCCTATATTCTTTGAACAGCAGCGTTATCGGGGTTCTATTTAGAACAAACATCTCGCTGCTCGCTATTCATCGCTTCAGATCTCGAAGTTTTTAATACGTAAACAATTGTTATTTCTTTTTCTCCCATAAATTGGAACTGTTAAAGAATTTAAAAGGGGGGGGGGAGGGGGGCAGATGACTTGGGATTTCTGAATGCCTGCTTTTCGAGGTTACACTGTATCTGATAATTCCTAAAATCTTGATACAACTTGAGTAGCATTTTTCGTGACACACCGTTTTAAAACCACTGCTCTAACTATTGGGGGCATTTTTAAGAATCAAATACATTTTTAATAATAGTTGAAAAGTTTTTATCATTTCAATTTGTCTGGCTGTGTTCTAATAAGAGTAAATATACTTGGATTGTCATGTAATTAATCTATGTTAGTGAAGTTTACTACGGCATGTTCCCTATTGAAAATAAAGAGTGTAGCGTTTGTAATTCATATACAGAGATACTCAAATGAATTCCGATGCATTATGGTGTATGGGAAAAATAATTTGCAATGTATTTTGAATGATGTTATATTGTTTCAAACAGATTGAAATTGATATACAGGGTAATTAAAAAAAAGTTTACAAAATAATATGTCAAACCAGGCATACAACAAGGATAAAAAATCACATAGGAACATAGGGTCGCAAACCACTTATTTAGTTACAAATACAGGGTGTTTTATACCAACTAAACCCGGGTTGACGGTCATAATTTCGAGAAAAATAAAAAAAAAACGTAATGAAAATGCAACGATACGCATCTTGTTTTGTGTGAAATGAGATAACAACACGAAAAGATCTGGAAAAATATGTTGCTCTAGCAATCGATGTTACCGTATGAATTGAAAATCACAGTTCAAAATGTAGGGAGTCAAGTGCATACTGCTGGCGCGTACAGTGCAAACTTCTACCCCTTTTGTTTGGTGTTATCACATTTACAACAAAGGTGAGAATGTCTGTAAAATGTTTTATTATAATATACTTCAGTTTTATTAAAGTTATTACCATCAATCTAAATTGAGTCAGGATGAAACATACTGTATTTGTGACTCAATAAGTGGTTTACGACCCTATATTCCTATGTGATTTTCCATCTTTGTTGTATGCCTGATTTGCCATACCAATTTGTAAACGTTCTTTTGAATCACCCTGTATATAACTGAGGTCCAATGCAAGATGATTACTATAGAATATGGTGTGCATACCTTTTATCGTTTATTTATAAGGATGCCAGTGTTAATGCCAGTATATTCGTATAGTAATAATCGCCTTATTTTATTATAGAAATTCTTCTATTAAACTAGGCGAATATTACTAAATGAAATTAATGATATTCAGTTCTCAATTGTATTATTTTCCTAGAAAACCTGAGTGGAAATGCCATAAATTAGATTTCAATGACAATTTTTCAGAAAATTTGGCAACAAAAATTTTATCCAGAAATTCCTTTATCATTGATTGTAGGACTGGCGTTATATACTCTGCCATGTTACCTTAGGAGATAAATAAAACAACTTACTCTGCTATGCTGAGATGGAATTCTCCAGAACATTTTAAAAGTATTAAATAACTGACTTTTGTTTGCTGAGAAGAACGGAGTAGCCTCTGCTTTTTTGTTAAACCTGTAAAATTTCTACTTGCGTGTGGCACACCTATGTGAGAAATGTCATTTTCTTTTCTGCTTTAGATGTAAACAAAATGCAGAATTAAATGAATTATTGAATCGGACATGGATAAGCATTTAAAATCCACTTGAGGAAACTACACTCGGTTAAGCAGACCCATTCTTCGGATTAGCGGTATAAGTCAAGTTTGTGTATGCAAATTAGACTACATGACAGATAATAGTACGTCAATAGGTAAGGTAATAGTTTTTGTCTGGTAGTCTATCCCCTATCAAATTGTTTTATGACCTTAGTATCCGGCTGCTACTCCATGTATGAGTTCAAGATGTACCAATTGAGCAATATAATCATGCAGTTTTAAATATACGCATTCAGGGATCAATTTTTCAATTATTAACTTGGGGAGTCTGCGCATGCATGATTTTTTTTTTCATGTCCCTCTAGAAAATTTTATATAAATTCTTCTATTAATCGATTTTAAAGCTTCGGCTACCGTTTAGGCTGATGTCTAGGATATATGGGAAAATTGCCTTGATGTAAATCAGACTATGTTAGCATTAACCCCTTCACTGGCAGGAGGTATAAGTAAACAGTGCTTTTACCCCCGACTTATCTCGGGGCAACCGTTGAAGTGGTTTTCTTCTCTGGTCACCACTACCAGATAACGAAATTAATGTTAACACAAGCATCAGTTTCAGCTTAGCGGTACGACAATCTGAAAGTTTGGAAATTTCTGCGCAATTGGATTCTAAATAAAATTACAGCAGGATGACCAACATGACAAACCCCTTCCGAACAAAAACAGAATTATAAAAATCTGAAAATAACTTCAATAGCCATGTTTGGACACACACACACAGAAACACACTTACACACATCTAGTCAAGATAAATTTCCACTATATATTTCACATGTCAACATATTAAAGAATTTCGGAATAAACAAATAATTAAAATTATATCAAGAATTACTTTAAAATAGATTAAACATTCATAGATAATATGTTTATACTGCGAAAACAACAAATAAAATTGTTTCAGACTTTTTATTTAACCTTGTATTTAATTTGTTTTGTTTAAAAAAGTTAAATCCTAATATTTAAACCTTTTAAAAACTTACTTCATTGAAAAGGTTTACATGCATATGTATTTATAAAAAATTCTTTTCTTTAAATTGTTCATTAATAGACGGTATCTAAAATATTTAATATCATAAGAGTCACAAAATATTTTACCATTGATTAATTCATCTCTAAAGCTTCTTTTCTTTAACAAGCATTAAGAGAATTCAAAGTTGAATTAAAATTACTTTCTTAGTTATATTATATTCGTAGTATTTTTCCTCATTAGTGAACTGATGCATCAAAAATGGAATAAAAAATCTTTGTAGAAAAGAACTTAAACTTTAAAGCAACAACAGTTTATGAGCTTTGATGATATATTGTTAATTGAACCAAATGACGGTAATAAGAGAGATGAATCCTTGTTAAATTATAAAGAACAACAAAGAACACTAAAAGTCTTTTCTATTAAATAGAGAAAATAGCTAAACTTGCTTTTTTTAATTTAGTATCGGTACGAAATTGAGCCGCATAAGAAATGTGAAATATTTCCAACGGAATACCAGTACAGTCGAACCAATGCTCCCTAGATAGTTGAGAAAGCCTTGACACGCGTCACGACAACGTGACACAAAGCAGGCAAATCAAAGAAAAAAGATCATTGATTGGCTCCTGGATATCCACGAGCCAATGAATGGTCTTTTTTTTTATTTTGCCTGCTTTGTGTGACGTTTTCGTGACGCGTGGTTAGGCTTTCTCAAACATCTAGGGGGCGTTGGTCGAACTCGGTTAATACGAGAAGAAAGAGAATTGTAAAAGTAGTCGTATTAACCGTTACTCGTAATACACGGGATAATAAAAATGAAATAAATAAAAAAAAACCTGAAAGTATACATATAATTAAATTAATAACTAGTATAAATTGCTCTAATTGTTTAAATGATAAAATTAATTTAATATCGTACGGCTACGTGCTAATTAAAACATAAACAATTTTTTTAAAAGTTTCTACAGTCGAAGCTCCACTATTTGCTGTTTGTGATTGGTTACTTGCGAGCTGAGCTCCCAGCTACTAACGTCTAGTAGGACATGAACGAAAGACACCAATGCAATCATAAAGCAGAAGTCGTAAGTGTAGAAGGTATGATTATGCAAAAGACACACTCTAAATTAAAATGTCTGAAATTCAGACACTTAAGTGTCTGAAATGGAGTGTTCAATTTTCAGACATTTTAAAATGTCTGAATTTTTTCAGACACTTTTTGCGTATGAATTTCAGACACTTCAAACGTCTGAATCGCATCCATTTTTTTGTAAGCATCATACGTAGCCATGTTTGACCACGTTGAATCCTGGAAAAATATTTGGCTGTGGTCCTGCCCCCCCCCCCCCCAATACAGCCTGATTTTTTTGGTGCTCTCAGTTTTGGTATACAATTTTCGTTACGTTGATAATTTAAATCTTTTTCGACATTGTATTGATTATAATCAATATCTTGAACTTCAGGAGTAGAACAAGATTAAAAAACAAAAAATATTTATCTAAATATTAGATTTTTTTAAATTTATTTTGTTTTTAACCTTATTTTACTTTAAAAGTTCAAAATATTGATTATAATCAGTACAATTTCGAAACAGATTTAAAATATAAGCTTTACAAATATTGCACATCAAATTTGGGGGCACTTCCCAGTTTGCCCTTCCTTTAATCAAGAAGTACTTTTGCAAAAAACGCAACCCTGCATTATAGTTGTCTAAATTGAGATGTCCGGTATTCGGGAGTATCCGTTGTGGAGGTTAATGGACATTCTCGAATAGCGAACACCTCTATTTAACGAATACTTTTTTAATCAGCAGACATACATATTTGTATATTTTTACCTCAAAAAAGTAGACATCTCCAATTATCGGACAAATTCCGCGGTCCCGAAGTGTTCGCTATTAAGGGCTTTTAAGGTACATAGATAAATATATATATTTTTTTTATAATCTTGTCCTACTCTAAAAGTTCAAAATATTTATTATACTCGGTTGAATGTGGAAAAAGATTTAAAATATCAGATGTACGAAAATTGCAAAAATCCCCCCCCCCCCCCCCAAAAAAAATGAAAATATAAAAAAATATATTGCCACATAGGCAATTTTACATATACATCACTTGATAATCACAACAGCCATTTAACTATGAATAATGAAAATAAATAAATAAATATTCTACTTTAATAACATTGGGGAAAAAATGACTTTGGTATTTTGTTAAATATATTTGCGTTTTTAAACTTGTCCTACTCTAAAAGTTCAAAACTTTCATTATAATCAGTGCAAGATTTAAGATATCAGCTTTACAAAAATTCATGCAAAATCCCCCCCTCCCCCCCCCCCAAAAAAAAATGAAAATACTTATTTAAAAATTATGTTTTTAAAAAATTTATATTTCCACATGGGCAAGTTTTTATGTAGATCAGAGGGTACTCACAAAAGCTATTCAACTATCAATAAAAACAAATAAGTACATATTCTATATTAAAAACATGAGGAAAAAATAACTTATGATTTCCAAACTTCTTTCGTCTTAAATATATACAGTAACATCTGTCATTTTTGTATTTTTCATATAAGTGCATAATAAAGTTACCACAATTTTAAATACGAAATCTAGTTAGAGGTTTTTACTTTTTCCCATTATAAATTTCAAATTACTTTTTTATTAAAAATAATAAAAAAATCAGTATTAGAGTTGATTGCAAATCAAATACATATGTATATTTTTACAGGCAGCTTCATATAATAGACCAGTCTCATTTACTTTATTTATCTTTTTTTAATCTGCGGTTTTATGCCAGGAAGTAAGAAAGCATTAGGTCATCTTTCAAAGTTTTTTTTTTCTTTACTTCCTTGTGGCCGTCATTTACTGCGAGATAAAAATTATCCAATGAAACTAAGAACTGACATTGAATATATAATTCGTAATAAAAAAGAACGTCATAAGTTTAAAAATATATACTTCTAGAATTAGTGGGGTTTTTTGCGAACAGATTCAAAACTAATTAAATTTCATGCAGGATTTTGTTTAGTACAATAAATAAAATCATAAAATACACTAATTTTACTACTATAAAGAAACTTACTTGAGTTGCTGCAAGAGGTAAGAAATATTCCTCGATTTGAAATTTTAAAAACTACCACAACCACAGTGAGGGAGAAAGACTTTCATCAGTTTAAAAGGTAATCCCATAATACATCCGACTAGCCATATTTAAAGAATGAGATGTTTCATCCTAAAAACAGGACCCGCCAGACAAAAGTTTCTTTTTTTTTTTGCCAGCTTCGACAGGACGAAGATGAATAACACAATATTATTGATATAAATTGATACGAGTTAACACTAAGCCCATTGCACACGCTTTGTAGAATTTCCGGGTGTAATCTTCAACCGTCGTCTACTTCTGTTCTGTGTCTATCCCGCCCTTGTATCGACGACAGCTTCTAAGAGACATTTGATGTCGAGCACACACGTCAGATGTATGTATTCAATAAATAAATAATCCAAGTTAATACGAATTAAAATCACAGTACTTCACATTCCGCAAAAAACGAATTAAAATACACGCGTACATAAAAACAAACTTTGTTTGAATTACAACGTATACCACTTCGAACGAAGACATCTAAAACGCATGCGCAACTGGGAGTGCTAGTGCCCCCTGGTGGTTATTGCGTCGGAAGAATCAAAACGTCTTAAATTAAGACACGTTTAAAGCAATGAAGTGTCTTAAAATAAGACGTTTGCGGATATTTTAGACATTATTCTCAGTTCGTTTACACCATGGTCATAGTAAGACGCTTATGTATCTAAAATTAAGACATCTATAGTGTCTTAATTTTCAGATTAAGACACTTAAGTGTCTAAAATTCTTTTTCAGTCACATATGTGTCTAAATTTAAGACGCTTCTATTTGCAGTGCAGTCTTTTTTGGCAGTGATTGCTTTTTTGGGAACTTTCTGTTTTAATTTTTGGGAACTTTCTGTTTTCATTCTTGCGATAAAAAACGATAAAGATAGGATTGTGAAAAGGAATTTCGTTGAACAGTGTTGCACGCTGTGGATCTTACAGTCACAGCGTACTATTTGCGGTCTCTGATTGGTTACTTGCGAGCTAAGCTTCCCAGCTACTAACGTCTAGTAGGACATGAACGAAAGACACCAATGCAATCCTAAAGCAGAAGTCGTAAGTGTAGAAGGTATGATTATGCAAAAAACCGTCTTCACATGACGAGATTCCTTTATCAATTCCACCCTACTTTTCGCCGAAATTCAAATTGAAGTGAACAATTTTTTGCTCGTATTAGCTGTGGTTCTACTTTTGTAGCTCGTAATAAGCGAGAAAATCTTAATAGAGTTTAAAGGACGAACCTTTAACAATCTGAAAATTGCTCGTTTTAACCGTGTCCTCGTATTAGCGGGGCTCGTATTAACCGAGTGTGTAATATTTAGATTATAAATGATTTATTAAATAATCGAAATTATTTTAAATAAAATGAGAAAATTTCTCCAATATTAACGATATAGGGCGAAATCCCCAGTAATTGACATCTAACCAGTAACTGGCATTTGAGCGAAAATCTAAGTCAAATAAGCATTTTCTTGTAAAATTCTGCAAAATAATGCCATCGGGTGCTAACATATTTGTCTTAACAGTTATAACTTATGTACCAGTAATGGGTTTTCAAAAAAATTGATGGTGTTAGTTACTGGAGTTATTGAGCCTATATATATATATATATATAAACTAATAAAAAGTATAATTTTTGAAGATTTTGTCAACAGCAATTTTTGAATGCATTACTATTACACTTTCTAAAACAAAGATTAAGTATAAAATGGATTTAAAATTTTATAATAGTGATTTGAACAAGGAAGAATCCTTAAGCTGTCAGTTACTAGGGGGTTTCACACTATTTGAAATATTTTACCCAATTATTCATAATGTAACCCACAAAATCAAAATAAAACGACCAGATCAAAGATCAAAGACTATTTTTTCTTGAATGCCTACATGGGGCGTAACGCCCACGTTTACTTCACATCTATATGGGAACAATCTATGCAGGAAGCATCAGGATTTTCTGTAAGATAGAAAAATTCATCTCGCATTAGGCTCCGGTGGGATGAAACTGATAGTGACAAGAGATTTCGGTAGATGTGCTTTGATCATTGTCAGATAGTCAGGAAATGTGAGCAATAATAGGGGAAGGGAAGATGGGCCAAAAACAAAGCTATACATTTTTCTAATTATTATCATTATTATTTTAAAACTAAGATATGATGCAGAAGCAATATTGAATATGATATGTGGTGCAAACAGTTTATAATAAAGTACAAGTACAATAGCAGGTAAAAAAAAGTAAAACTGACGATTTTTTTTTCTAACAATAAAAAACATGTAGCTAAAAAAGAAAGTTAACAGAACCCGATGCGAAAGCAAGAGTGGAAGACTTCGGCTCCAGTATGACCCTCAATTGAAAATATTAGAATCAACTCGACCCGCAGCAAAACTATTAGCATCAACCAGGCTGAAATCCAATCCGTGAATCGAGTCAGGTTCATTTAAGATCATGCCCTTAACCCCTGACACTCAGACCGCTTTTTTCAAGTACGGAGGTATATACGAGCTTTTAGCGTAAATTTGTATTTACATATTCCACCACGTACGCGCTGTGCGTCTGGTCATCTACGATAAAATCAGGACGTACTGACTGTCAAGGGGTTAATGTGCCAGTGAGACATTGTAAAAAATGAGCGATTAAAAAAAAACTACGTTTGATATTTCATTATAATAACCAAATTCAAAATACAGAACAATAAGTATTAATACATATTATCATGTAGGTTATTTATACCATAATCAATTCATGTAAAAATTGTTATTTATAGTTCGAAAAAATATTTCCAAGGAAATGATAACAGTCTTAAAACATGTAAATGTAAAAATATTACTTGATACATACAACACTGAAATTTCAAAATATAGAAAATAAGTTTTATTTTCTAAATCTGAATTATACTGTTGTTGATATGCATACGTCAAACTGCTGTCCTTATCGCTGGATATAAATCCAGATCAAATGTAACAATCATGCGAGATATATAAAGTTAGATCTAGAAACAAATAAATATTTATTTAATATTATGTAACAGAAAATATTTTAACATATATTTCTTACGTAATATATGATAAAAGCATCTGCATTTGGTTAGATAAAATAAGGTGAATAGAAGAATCATGGAATCATGGAGGAATCATGGTGGATGGGATTAATTCAAATTCCAAATTGATACGAATACGAATATATATGCATATTTAGTATTCCTTGTAGTTTTCTTTTGTACAGTGAATCATAAATTAAATCCTTTACATTTTAGTTATGAAGTTTGTTTAGAAGAACGATCGAATATTATTTACTTATTTATTCATTTACTGTTTGAAAGAATAATAAATTTTGAACTTTATATCTCATCTAATAGATAAAAATGAAAATTTGACTGTCTGTCTGGAATTCCATACAAATTCACAGTTCGGCAGCCAGAATTGTGAAATGTTACGTACATGTGTATTAAAACATGACCGAGGCAACAAAAGTAATCCGGAATCGAAATAATTTATAGTTAATGTTTTATTAATAAAAAAAAAACACCCATTGGACAGCAATTTCCTATCAAAATTAAACATTTTTAGTTATTGCAGTTCGAACAATCATAAATCCACAATAAAATTCCTACTACACTAATTACTTTTCTATTGCAAGATCTCCACGTGAAAAATGAAAATGAAATAAATAGTTTGACGAATTTTTAAAAAAGTGAATATTACGACATATTGGAAATGTAATAGACGTCAGCAGGTGAATATGTAACGTCATGGGTTTGAAAAAAGTATTGAAACATGATAAAAACCTGATTATAGAAATATTGGCATATTCTAACAGTTTGAGGTTCTCTGAATTTGTTTTCACCATTTTTAAATCTATCCCATAGTCTATTCCATTCCATAATCCACACATTTCTATCAATGTGTGTGTATGCGTGTATATTAGAATTTCCACAAAGGTTTAAGTCCCTAGAGCTCATTTTGAGTGAAGAACTGAAATAAAGATGGCTTTACTGCTTTTTTGTATTGTTTATTTTATGCTGTATGTTTAATTTTGAAATTGATTTTTCAAAACAAACATTCTTAAAATTCCAGGCAACGCCGGTTACTTTAGCTAGTTCTCAATAAATTCATTTGTTCACCAACGGATTTCTTGCTCAAATTGAATAAATTGAGCAATGCATGGATACTAAAAGATGACAGTGCATCTACCTAATATATTTTAATTGAAATTTCAGTGATAGTTTAATATCCTTATATTTTACCTGTTTCCCACATAGCATTTTTAGTTTGCAGAAAATTTGCAGAAGTCTTGCTTTGAAAACCTGCAAAGTTGCAGCAAGCTCAGCATGATAAGACTGAAAGTTCATAACAAGACTGCAGCAAGATAACGCAAACGCCGAAGTCACCAAACTTTGAACTTGCAGCTAACTTGTCGTGCAAGTTAAATTCATGCTGTATCAAATTTATTGCAAATTAACGGCAAACAGGTAATCAAAAGTACTGCAAACTTACTGCAAAGTAGTAATCTTTCAATTCCAAATTAACTTTTTACAACTGTTATACTATAAGTTTAACCCCTCGGAAGGGGTCCATAGACCTGTTCAGGTCTATTGATGCATACGCACCGTCAAGGTCATGCATCGTTTTTACCACCATAAACAAGTTAGTGTAAAATATTTGTATTTTTCAATTCGATCCTTTTTTGGTATTTGACAAGTATAGCGTTTTAAAAAAGCGGTGCCATCCGAATAAAATTTCTGTAATTTCTGCGTATCTGCGGATTGTCTATTCTCTCAACAGAGGGATTTTTTGCTTTCGTCATTTTCCTGAATTAAAAACAGTCTTACCATCAATTTCACAACAAACTACTCATGCAAGTGGGTGATGGTATGCCTTGCGGAAGGTTTTCTGCGAATTTCTCAAATTAAATTTGTCACGTCAAGATAATACAAAAAAAAAAAAAAAATCAAACTTGTTGCTAATGTTCATGCTATCTGGGTTGTAACACATGCAGGAATCTAATTTGTCCGCACCTTCTTCAACAACCGTACTGTTATCCTAGTTAAAATTAATGTAAAAATCTAGAACTAATCACGGAATGAGATTCAAAATCTAACATAGGATTTATTATCTAGCTTTAAAATTAGATTGGCTAAAGTTATAGACAAGTAATTGGAATAATTGCTATTCAAAGTATTTGATTGCCTACATTTATTTTTCTGACTGCAATGCGAGTGCGATGACCTTTACAAATTGGTAAGAAGATAATTAAAGATAGGAAATAAACAGAAAAAAAGGCAAACTCCTGGGTGTTTTAAATATCAATCTATATTACAAAACAGAAACACGTCCATCATTAACATTCACGTCCCAGCAATGGTGTTATCGCACATATTTCGCTTAGAAATATCGTTTCTAAATAGCGCATAATTTATATATTTTACATCATGGAATATAAAAAATTTTAAAATATTCCTCAAGAATGAATTTAAAAAATCTATCTCAACAACAGAACCAGATTGGGCGCCTGATTAGAAAAAAGGACAACTGTTTCACTTCTTCATTTTGAAAAACCATGATAGAAACTTATTTTTGTATAATATATTATACTATTAAATTTTTGTATGTTTTGTGGTTATAGGCTTAAATATTGTCTTGAATGGTGAGTGCAATGCAAAAAAATTTCAATTTAACTTTTGTCATGCTTATTTTCTCCATTAAAAAAATGCAATCTATTCCAATATTTTGCCCTTTCCGTATTTCGCCCTGCCGACACTCAAGTCCAATTACTTCGATTGACGTTAGCCATAGAAAATCTTGAATGATACGGACAAACCATTCATAGATTCTTTCCAGGAAAATGATAATTTAATTTGAATTTCTTAGTAGCTAGATAAATGTTATGGAATGAAAACCTTAAGATTATATTAACTCCTTGGGTACATTTGATGACTGAGACTCGTCACGCACTTGTTTTGTCTAAGTTACGGATACGAGTCTAATTCGTCATCACTTTTTTATTTTTACTGTATGTACACAAATATATTTTAAAAACGATTCCCCCATCAACACTTATAGTCCTGTGGTAGGGTAGGAAAAAAAAAAGGCCGAATTCGGAATTAATTAGGGGAAAGCTGGAAATTGTTTTAATCCATTTAGTTTAGGTCTAAGAATGAATATGCTATGTTTTCCCTCTCGTACTAGGTGAGTGTTAGGAAATATGTATAGTTTTATAGTAAAAAAACACGTTCTTTTTGCATACCATAACAATATCTCAAAACAGCTAACTCTGTCAAAAACATTGTCAATACAAATGTTGTAGAGCTTAAAATTCTGAGTAAATGAGTACCTACACTTAATATTTTTCTTGAACATTAAAGTCACAATTTTACTTTAAAGTTTTAGACCCATGGTCTGGGGGTTGAACTGAGAATTAATTAGTAGAAAACTGGAAATTGTTTTAATTCCTTCAGTTTAGGTCTAAAATGAATGTACTATGTTTTCTTCCTCGTACTTAGGTGAATGTTAGAAAATATGTACATATTTATTTTCGAAAAACACGTTTTTTTAATTACCTTAGCAATATATCAATACAGCTACTTTATGAAAAACATTGTCAATACAAATGATGTAGAGCTTAAAATTCTGAATAAAATGAGTACCATCATTAATAATTTTCTTCAACATTAAGGTCGCAATTCTATTTCAAAATTTTTCAAATCAAGAGCGTGAAGCCAGGAGAGACCAAATTAACTTAACAATATCGCAAAATTGCGGTCTTAATATTGAACAAAAATATTAAGTGTAGATACTCACTTTATTCAGAATTCTAGGCTCTACAACTTTTGTACTGACAATGTTATTGATAGAGTTAGCTGTTTTGAGATATTGTTAAGTTAAATTGGTCTCTTGTGGCTTCAAGCTCTTGATTAGTGGTTAAGGCAAAATTTTGAAATGGAATTGCGACCTTAATGTTGAACAAAAATATTAATGATGGTACTCATTTTATTCAGAATTTTAAGCTCTACAACATTTATATTGACAATGTTTTTATAGAGTAGCTGTTTTGAGATATTGTTAAGGTAATTAAAAAAAAAAAAGTGTTTTTCGAAAATAAATATGTACATATTTTCTAACATTCACCCAAGTACGAGGAAGAAAACATAGTACGTTTATTTTAGACTTAAATTGAAGGGATTAAAACAATTTTCAGTTTTCTCCAAATTAATTCTGAGTTCAACCCCCTAGATGTCTATCTCTTTGGGAAATAAAAATTAATTACCAAAGTTATGTCATCAAATGCGATATTAAGGGCGCGAAATTCAAAAACTCTTCGAAAATCAATATACAAAAAAAATATTTGTATAATTAAAGTAATTTGATGAATGTCCAAACGAATGCATAGATTTGTTGGTTTTCAGAAGATGAGCCTATATTAAAATAATCATTGGTTTTTACCATTTAGAAAAAGTCTGGAGAATTTCGAACTACGAATTTCTGAAAGCGTTACACACGGACATAGTATAGATGTCTATCTCTTTGCGAAATAAAAATTAATTACCAAAGCTATAGTCATCAAATGCGATATTAAGGGCGCAATTCGAAAACTCTTTGAAAACCAATATGCAAAAAATATTTGTATAATTAAAGTAATTTGATGAATGTCCAAACGAATGCACAGATTTGTTTGTTTTCAGAAGATGAGCCTATATTAAAATAATCATTGGTTTTTATCGTTTAGAAAAAGTCTGGAGAATTTTGAACTACGAATTTCTGAAAGCGTTACACACGGACATAATATAGATGTCTATCTCTTTGCGAAATAAAAATTAATTACCAAAGCTATAGTCATCAAATGCTATATTAAGGACGCAATTCGAAAACTCTTCGAAAACCAATATGCAAAAAGTATTTGTATAATTAATTTGATGAATGTCCAAACGAATTCACTGTTTTGTTTGTTTTCAGAAGATGAGCCTATATTAAAATAATCATTGGTTTTTATAGTTTAGAAAAAGTCTGGAGAATTTTGAACTACGAACATCTGAAACATTACATTTTTAAATGAAAGATTAACATATATATATATATATATTAGTTCAAAACATGCTAAATGTACATGGGAAATGCTTGTTTCAAGTCAGTCACAATTTATAGAAATTTTAAACAAAAAGGGAAATTTCTTAAATTGAATGTCCACTATCCTTTTAAAATAAAGTTAAAAATACAGGATGTCCATAAATTATTAACATGGTTTCCTTACCTCAGGTGTCGTTCAAGTATTACGTAAGCAGTAAGTGGGGGAGGGGGGGTCCAGTGTCTGCTTATTTTTGATGACAAGGGGGACAGAGGGGTCACGAAAATTCTTACGTAAGCATTAGACAACGAAGCAAATATAGTATAACGACAAAAAACAAAAGAGCATGATTTAGAAGAGCGTTCTACGGATGTTGAATGACTTGAGAAAAAAGATATGGAGTAAACAAGGACTGGAAACGAGGATCATTCCAGCCCACCACTACATTGAAAACTTAATAATAGACAATGCAGAAACATGGATTCAAAGATCTTGGACACCAGACTAGAAATGTGAAGGCCAAACACATAATATTCCTATGATTCTTGTTAAAATTTTTAGTTATGTGCCTAAATAAGTTAGAGCCGATTGTATTTCTTAAATTTTGTTGTTGTTGTTGTTGTTCAATGCGATAAATAATAATATATAAAAACTATTTTGTATTCTATGAATTGTTTAATGCCATAAGTAACAATATATTAAACCGATTTTTTTTTTTCCTTCAATACCACAACCCCCATGTGTCTGTTTATTTAAATTTGCTGAATTAATAATGCAATTTATCGCTAACTGTAATTTTTTATGGCAAATAGTGTTGATGTTAGGATGTCATAAAATCTTACGTAAGCAAAGGTGGGGGGGGGGAGGTCTAGTATTTGCTTATTTTTTCTTACAAGGGGGTAGGAGGGGTAAAAAATGACTAAAAATATGCTTACGTAATACTTGAACGGCCCCTCATAACTTTCGATTTGTGAACAAGAAGAAAAAAATCCCGTATTGGTAAAGTAGAATTCAAAAAGTTTTTTTTAATAACACAAATGAAGTTACTTATGCTTAAAATTGCAACTCAAAACGTTATCAAGGGGTCTCGGGCACACATTTTAAAACACTATTTATTGACTTAAAATTTTGAAACTTTTTGTGATGGTTAATCATGTGAACAAAATCACAGGATAAATGTAAAATTTAAAATTTATTAAAAAAGTGGGGTAATTTAAAACGGTTATAACTCGAAATATTATTTGTAGGATTTCAATATTTTTTTTGCATTTAAATTAACAGAAATATATAAGGTTTAATTTTGATTCAGCTTTTTTTTAAAGTACTAATTTAAATAAAAATTAAAAATATTTAAAGTAAAAGAAAAGATGTAAATTAAAAAAATCATCTTTACAAAAATAAATATATTTTTTCAAATTTGCTGAAGCAAAATTAAAGAAAAATAATATAAAAAGACATGTTCCAAGTTTGAACCATTTATCTTTAATTGTTCTTGACTTATAATACTTTTAATACGAGAAATGGGGAAAAAAGCCATCGTGAAGAAAATGCATTTTCACAAGAAGTCGTTTCCACGACAACCATTGCTTGAAAGTTAGATTTTGAAAACAAACCAAAACGAAAAAATTAATATTTCCTATTCCAATTAAGATAGAAACATAATTTAAACGTCATTTAAAGCAGAAAAAAAACAGAGAAAGTTTTAATACAATAAAAGTTTTTTTAGAAAATTTGATGATTTTTATGTCCCGGACCCCCCTTAAAGCAACAAAATTTTAATTTTTTAGGTGTTAAACTCCTATTTTTTTTCAGATCATTTTGGTATAATTGTTTTCTTAAAATTCCCATTAGAACAAAAGTTATGATTTTAGAATTATACCCGCTCAAGAGCTGAAGCGGCGTTACCGAAACTTTGAAATCATTTTTCTCCAAATGACGTTTTTGAGCATAATGCGCATGATATCTCCAAAACTTCTGAATACTTTTCCATGAAATTTTCAAAACACATGTTGCATGTTAGTCTGTATAAACTGAACCTAAAATTTCATTTTTATTGTTTAAAAAAATATTTTTTTAGGTGATTATATTGTTGAAATTTTAATAATTTAATTTTGTGTTAGCGAAATACAACTTTGTATTAAAAATATAAAAATTCTTTAAATACAAATTTATTCAGATTCTGGGTAATTATTAAAAACTGAAAATTTTTTAGTTGCAAAATTTATTCTGTAATCATGCGCGTAAGCTGTTATGCCAGTTTCCTGCTCGACAAATGCCTGACAGTTTCGAGCCCCCTATAAATAGTAATTCTGTATCTTGCAATTTTTAAATGCATGAAATGGAAGAACATACTTATAATATCTTTCATCCCAATAAAAATTGCGTTTTTAAATGATATATATTTTAAGATATTAAATGTTGAAAATGGTCTTGTTTCTTTCTTTTTTTCCAATTTTAAGAGTCCTCAGCCCTCTTAATCAAATAACGATTATAATTAATTAATAATTAATGTTAAAATTGAATTAAATTTACCAAAATGTTATTAATGAATTATAAGGAAATAGGTAGTTCCCACATGATTGATGATAAATTGTTTGTTGATAAATTTGGTGAAATTTTAATATTAATTGTTATTTGATTGTAATCGTTACTTGCTAATTAAAGTTTTGGTTTGGAAATTTACGCATATGTAAGTTGGTTTGTGTTATTAAAAATCTTTTTGAGTTGTACTTTACGGACATATAACAGTGTTTTTGTAATGCTCTTCAAATATTTATGGACATTTTGTATATTAAAACACAGTGCACCTTTATGCCATTCGGTTAATAAAATTTGTAAATGCATTGTATTATTATATTGTGATAATGCCTACAAAATCAGTATCATGTGAAAAATGCATGGGAAACATACTGGTGAAACAGAACGAGGAAGCTGTATTACTTTTACTTTTACTGCCCGAGAGGGACTGCTGAGACTCGTAAACAAAGCTCTTATAGTACACCTTCTGAGAAATATAAAATTGTAAAATTATTTCTGGCTAAAACTCTTATCCAAACAATAACCACGTAGTCTGAGAGGCTCATAAAAAATAATGACAGTCGCAAAAAACTTCCAATTCCTTTATATAAAAACGTTCGTCCAGTTATAGAATTTTCCGAATGTCCTATTGAAGTTCTCATTTTGAAAGTTGAAGCAACGTTCAAAATAAAAATCTCGAATCTATTTTTCAATCAGATTTTAAATTAAAAATTTATTTATTTTTTATGAATTTAAATATAATTTAGTAATAACATTTTGTATTATTTATTAGATTTTATACATAAATGCATAGTAAAAATGTAAAAAGTGAAGAAAAAATAAGCTATAATTTCACTAAGACATTGAGTTTCGATAGAAATGTTGATACTCAAAATAGTACTACTTGGATTAAATTTCTATTTCCGAAATTTTTCATTAGAAAAGAATTTTTACAACGTTCCTTCTCCCCACTGCCCTAAATTTTACTTATTCCGTAAGTAAAAATTTGAATTAATGAGACATAATAAATCTATTCGACTACAAAAAAAAAATCTAAGATAAAAATTATTCCTACTTTTTGTATGTCTGATGTCTGAGGCAAGGATAATTTTTCATTCGGTTGAAAATACGCAAAGTTTTTCGTGTTTTATATGATTAGAAGAACATATTTGAACAGTGAGACCTTATTCAAGTTATGTTTGATATTCCGAGAAATTGTTTTGAACCTGATGATTTTTTTATGCATTACTTTTGCTTTTTTAAATTTTTTTTTTCAAATTTCAAATAGGAGGCTATAAAAAGGTCAAGTGATAAATCCCCCTTCATTGTAAGAGTCTGTGCATATATAACGTTATGATTTTAAGGGGGAGGGGAGTCTGGCACATGATATCGTAAAATATCTCTATGGGGAGGCGGGGGTTGTCTTTTGATATCGTTATCATTTTTGATTCAACCAAAATTTTCTCTTTTTATTTGTAACGTGGTCTTTACATCAAAATAGTAGGTAATCTATTTTAGTCTGTTATCTATTTTTATGAAAAAACAAAGTTATTATTAAAATCATTAAATGATTATAAAATTATTTACTTCCAAAATGTGGAATACGCCGACGTTTGGAATTCCCATTTCTTCTGTCATATGTGCATGCATATATAATCCGCTGTTCGAGAAACTATATGTGAAGTATGTTTGAAATGATACTAGTGTTTACTAGCAAATAAAAGAGAAATAATGTTGTCCACCAGTTTTATTGATAAAAAGTTCTGCCCCCCCCCCCTCTCTACCCCTGCTCGGGCAAATGCAAGAAGACATTATTACTGATGAATGCATTATGTAATAAAAAGCTATTATTAAATACTTTTAAATAGTAACTATTTCTTTCGAGTGTTGTTTGATATAAAGTTTCTTTCATATATAAAGTGATATTTTATTGATTTCTCTTCATTTGAATCAATGAAGCATACGAAAAATAAATGTTACCATATTTGTATATCATTCCAAACAAAAGGAAAAAATTACAAAAATGAAGAGGGTTTAGACATTGTTAACGATATCCTTATAGGGGTAGGAGGGGGTTCGAAGGATGATAACGTATGATATCGCAACGGGGGGGGGGGGAGGGGTTTAAGATTACCAACAAGTTGATAACGTTATATATGTACAACCCCTAACATAACTTCATTGTAACGTACAACAGGAGAGTTAAACAAATTAAAGGTTTACTTATTATACGATACTTTATTCAATGTTCAACTTTCACACACACAAGAAAAAAAACAACAACAACAACAACAACAACAACAACAACAAAAGTCAGGGGAAAAAAGTTTTTATTACAAAAATCCTGTGCAAATAGTTTATTTTGCTGCAAAATCTGTTGAAACAACAGAAGGTTTGTAATAAATACAGACATTTTTCATTTAAATATATCTATAAACTGTTTACTTTACGGACAAAATGTGTTACAATGATAGAAAGTTCATGATAAATACAGGTATTTTCCTTAAAAAATCTGTAAACTGTTTATCTTACATGCAAAATTTGTTAAGGTAACAGAAAATCAATACTAAATACAGAATATTTCCGTAAAAAATATATTTTCTGTAAACTTTTTACTTTACAGAAAAGGTATGTCAGAAGTAATAGAAAGTTTGTTATAAATGCAGATTTCCCCGTAAAGTATGAAAGCGGTATACTGTCGTTCTAACTGACTGGGTTTTTTTTTTCTATAAAAAGGCAAGAACATTTTCCCATCTTACTGAGGGACATTATTTTGTTTACCTTCTTTCTCCTTGTAAAAAAACAAAAAACAAAAAAACAAAATTAGGATAATGCTTTCTAAAATAAATATAACTCTCGGAATATATTGAGAGATACCCCTAAGTATATTTCAGAACGTTTAACGTTCAATTTGATTACTGGTGTACTGGTGCCCTTGGATAACTGCTTTTTGTGTATTTATTATTATTATTTTTTAAGTGCATCATTAGAAAGCGGACGGAATCAATTTTATGACAGTGGAAACCGACTTTTGAGAACTTCTAATGAATAATCCTACATTGATATTTATGATAGGTTCATATGACATTCTGTATTTTGCGGATTCTCTGACATAAAACTTCAATGATATATTAAATAAATAAATGTTATGTAACTAACAAAAGAATTTAGAAGAACAAAAATACTTTTCAGATGAAAAAAACTTGATTTTTTTCAGGAAATCTCCTTCACTTTTTCAAAGCTGTCAATGATTAGATAAGATTTTTAAAAACTCAGTTCAGTGAAAAAAATCGAGCCCCATATTTAAACATATAGTCACGTATTTCGGAGTATCGTAAACATCTTTAACAAACTATTTTTTTTTTGTTTATTTTATATTTTCATATACCTTTCTATATCAGAAGAGGTGCACAGTTCGATTTGTTACTTAGTGTGTGATTTGAACGTTAATACATAATAAAAACATTTTATTTTGACTGAATAATATGATATTTCATTCCAAATATACTGCAATACTGTAAAAGAAATTCATAAATGCTTGTCTTTTTTTATTCATATTATAAAACGGTATAGGTAGGATTACTGTAGACCAAATATCATACGTTTTATTCTTCTCACTAAATTGAATGTGAGATAAAAATATTTTATTTTGGGTCGGAAATTTGCCATTATATACTAAATCCTCGGAAATACTGTAAAAGAAGTATTTATATGTATTTATTACTTTATTTACTCTTAAGGAGTTTCTTCACGCATTTGAAAATACCCGCTCGCTAATGTTAAACCTATTGGCAAGTTGTTTTCGAATCTCTCGTTTAAATTTGAATAGTTTTAAACGATAGTTTTTGCATAGAATAGCTGAGGTCGATATGGCTAGTTTTTACTTTTTCCATTACGGTTGCATATTTTTTTACCCGACTGGCAAGAAGGGTTATGTGTTTTACGCGTATCTGGGTATGTGGATTTCTTTATACCCTCGAAACATTCCAACGGCTGGATGGGTTTTAATGAATGATGTCTCTATCGATTTGTCTTAACCGTCCGACGGTTATAAGCTAGGTTTTGTTTTATAAATTCAAAATGGCGGCTGTAAAATACAAAATGGCGCTAGAGACGAAAAAAAAATTACGCACCTTATTGAGTGGCATATCATTGGACAGGTCTTTCAAAATGAAGACGATGTTTCATTGACTATTTTACAGTCAGAAGCTCCGTTTAAATATTACACAACCTGGAAGGTAGGATCTCTAGCTTTACTGCAATTCTAACCATCATAGACATCTATAAGCCTTATCAAAACAGTGTTTATAGATAGGAACTAACAATTAAACACAACTTAATAGTCATCAATACAAGTAAATAAAAAAAATAGGTAAGTAATATAAAAAATAGTTTAACATTGATGAGAAATAATTAATTAGCTTGCTTTTTACGCAGTCGGGTTTTTTTTTTAATTTAATTAATAAAGGTACTTTCACTTTTGGAACCTTTTCGAAAATAAAAGTACCTTCATTTCAAAATCTGCAACCGAAATCGAAAAAGTACAAAATGGCTCTATTAGAGATCAAGCTCAGCTATCTTATGCAAAAAAAAAAAAAAAAAAAAAAAAAAAAAAAAAAAATTGGTTAAAAATATTCAAATTTAAACGAGAGATTCGAAAACAACCTGCCCATAGGTTTAACATTACGGAGCGGATGTTTTCAAGTGAGTGAAGAGTCCCCTTAAGGGGGTCCGGGACATATTTTGAAATAATTTTTATTTATTGAGTTAAAATTCTGAATTTTTTTGAGATGGTTAACCTTATCATTTGTAAACAAAATCACATGATAGAACTTCTCAGAATATTTTTTAAAATTTTTTTAATTTAAAATTTATTTAAAAAGTGTGTTAATTTAAAATCGTTACAACTCGAAACATTATTTATAGAACTTCAATTTTTTATCATTTAAATAAACAGAAATATATATGTTTTAATTTTGATTCAGCATTTTAAAAAATATTAATTTATAAAAAATTTAAAAATATTTAACGAAAAAATTTCAAAAAAAAGGTGGTGCAACTTTAAAAAAAAAAATCGTATTTTCAAAAAGAAATATTTTTTTCAAATATGCTAAATCAAAATTAAAGTAAAATAATTGAAAAAGATATGTTTCAAGTTTGACCCCTGTATCTTTAACTGTTCTCGAGTTATAAGAATTTAAATGTGAGAAATGATGAAAAAACCTATCATGAAGAAAAACGCATTTTTACAAGAAGTCGTTTCCATGACAGCCATTGCTTGAAAGCTAGATTTTGAAAACAAACCAAAACGAAAAAATTATTATTTTTTTTTGTTCTAATTCAGATAGAAACATGATTTAAATGTCATTTTAAGCAGGAAAAAACAGAAATGTTTTATGAAATAAATTTTTTTTCCAAAATTTGAAGATTTTTGTGTCCCGGACCCCCTTAAATACTTTTATTCCATGTAAACGGCGCTTAACAGGACCCCCCTCCCCCTCAAAATCTAAGCTCTATCATATTATACTTTATTTTTAGATGCATGTAAAAAAGAATGTGCATGAACTTCTAAATAAAATACAAGTAAAAAATATATTTCTTAGAAAGCACTATTTTATTAATGTACTTTAAAGAAGAAAGTAATTCTTTAATCTAAAGTCTTGGCGTTAAAAGAAAATTCGTAAAATCGTTAAACGTTGTTAGAAATACTCCAAGTAAATTGGAATTTTAATGACATTCAGATATTTTAATTTTAATGGCATTCATAATATATTTTAATTTTTATGAATGTTGAAAATTTTCTTTCTTATGATTTTTCATTGTGCCTTAATTTTCTTATCGGATTACTTTAAGCGTCTCATGTTCTTAAGATTTTTGGCTTGGACTTCCGATTTGATTAAAAAATTTTTGTTCTACTTTTAAGTACAATAATAAAAGTGTTTTTTTATGTTTTTTTTTCTCTGTCCTACTTTTAAAAATATTTCATAATTGATAACAATATTTATTATTGCAATAACTTTAACATGAAACACTTTTATCATTTATTTCTTCAAAAACTAAAGTTAATAGAGGCATTATATTGTTGAAATAAACATTTTTAGTGTTATCACTATAGCCTTTTCTATGTTTAATTCTTTTGTCTGTTGTCGAAATGAATTCTGAGCAATTAATTTAATTAAAATGAATCAATTAAACGATGATTAAGTTTTCGAAATATTAAAATACTGTATTCTCATCGAACACATAATGGTACATAATTTCTAGAACTTTAGCACACCAGAAAGTGAGTGAAACATCGATTACAAAATTACATCATTACATAATATTACATCTTAACCAAATTAATTTAAATAAGAGCCTTTATAAAGCCTATTAAAATACTGTATTCTCATCGAACACATAATGTTACATAATTTCTAGAACTTTAGCACACAAGAAAGTGAGTGAAAAATCGATTACAAAATTACATCATTACATAATATTACATCTTAACCAAATTAATTTAAATAAGAGCTTTTATAAAGCCTATTAAAATATTGTATTCTCATCGAATACATAATGGTACACAATTTCTAGAACTTTAGCACACCAGAAAGTGAGTGAAAAATTGATTACAAAATTACATCATTACATAATATTACATCTTAACCAAATTAATTTAAATAAGAGCCTTTATAAAGCCTATTAAGATACTGTATTCTCATCGAACACATAATAGTACATAATTTCTAGAACTTTAGCACACCAGAAAGTGAGTGAAAAATCGATTACAAAATTACATCATTTCATAATATTATATCTTAACAAAATTAATTTAAATAAGAGCCTTTATAAAGCCTATTAAGATACTGTATTCTCATCGAACACATAATGGTACATAATTTCTAGAACTTTAGCACACCAGAAAGTGAGTGAAAAATCGATTACAAAATTACATCATTACATAATATTACATCTTAACAAAATTAATTTAAATAAGAGCCTTTATAAAGCCTATTAAGATACTGTATTCTCATCGAACACATAATGGTACATAATTTCTAGAACTTTAGCACACCAGAAAGTGAGTGAAAAATCGATTACAAAATTACATCATTACATAATATTACATCTTAACAAAATTAATTTAAATAAGAGCCTTTATAAAGCCTATTAAGATACTGTATTCTCATCGAACACATAATGGTACATAATTTCTAGAACTTTAGCACACTAGAAAGTGAGTGAAAAATCGATTACAAAATTACATCATTACATAATATTACATCTTAACAAAATTAATTTAAATAAGAGCCTTTATAAAGCCTATTAAGATACTGTATTCTCATCGAACACATAATGGTACATAATTTCTAGAACTTTAGCACACCAGAAAGTGAGTGAAAAATCGATTACAAAATTACATCATTACATAATATTACATCTTAACAAAATTAATTTAAATAAGAGCCTTTATAAAGCCTATTAAGATACTGTATTCTCATCGAACACATAATGGTACATAATTTCTAGAACTTTAGCACACCAGAAAGTGAGTGAAAAATCGATTACAAAATTACATCATTACATAATATTACATCTTAACAAAATTAATTTAAATAAGAGCCTTTATAAAGCCTATAAAGATACTGTATTCTCATCGAACACATAATAGTACATAATTTCTAGAACTTTAGCACACCAGAAAGTGAGTGAAAAATCGATTACAAAATTACATCATTACATAATATTACATCTTAACAAAATTAATTTAAATAAGAGCCTTTATAAAGCCTATTGAGATACTGTATTCTCATCGAACACATAATGGTACATAATTTCTAGAACTTTAGCACACCAGAAAGTGAGTGAAAAATCGATTACAAAATTGCATCATTACATAATATTACATCTTAACAAAATTAATTTAAATAAGAGCCTTTATAAAGCCTATTGAGATACTGTATTCTCATCGAACACATAATGGTACATAATTTCTAGAACTTTAGCACACCAGAAAGTGAGTGAAAAATCGATTACAAAATTACATCATTACATAATATTACATCTTAACCAAATTAATTTAAATAAGAGCCTTTATAAAGCCTATTAAAAAAAGCACCTGAATCTTTTTATTCTCGTTTTTATTAAGCGCAGTTATATCATAAAACAATGCATAATATATTGTTAGATGTAAGTAAACATAGTAATTGTTAAATTCTTTAAAAGAGCCTTATCTATCCTCTTCCCTAGCTGGGTCCTCATATGATGATCTCTCTTCTTTTCGTCATAAAAACGAAACTGTTTGATTTTTTTTACATTTTGACTTCATACCTTAATAGCTAAAATGTTTTTTGTTTTAACAGCAAACCAATAAATGGTAGCATCTATGCCGATTTCCTCATAAAATAAATGTTACTTTCATGTAAATTTGCAAAATGCCTTCAAGACAGTGTGGCCAAGAAAGTGAGACATTTTCAAAATTATTTAACTTAAATCGTTTACAATAAATTATTTTGAAATGAATGTGGATCATTCAGTTGCTTAAAGACCTTAAATTTAGGATTGTGTGAATTTTGGTTAGTGATAATTAAATTGATATTTTAAGGGGATTTGTAATTTTAGATCCGTATTTATGAAACTAAATTACTAGTCCCCTAAATTTTCAATTTCAGAAAAGTTATTTTTTCTGACATCTATGGTGTCACTTTGTTTGTGAAAAACCAATGAATGAGTAATTAATTAAATTTCGTATTTGTTTTTAATACATAATTTTCAAAGAATGAGTATTTGCAGTATTATTTTCACTTCAGGTCTGAAGAGGTTATCAATAAATATAAATATATATAATTACGTATGAATGTAAACCATAAAAAAAGACAAATGTTTCTTTATGCACCAAAACATAATTATAAGCACGAATGAAAATATACAATAACCTCTTCCGAGTTACCGAAAAGCGTTTCTTTATATTGAGAAATCCCAGGTTTGACTATAAAACATGTTTGTTCAACAAGAAAACGTTTACTTGAGAACCAATCATCCAAAAAACCTGTATTCTGGTTGCGAAAACTTATTAATACACTGCAAAAGCTTCTAGGAAACGTTTCCGAAAATCAGTGGTAGCAAAAGAAACTTTGTTTTATTATTTTGTTTTTTCTAAATCTCGAAAATATATTGGTTTCTGAGGTTTCTAATAATAAAAATATTTTTTTGGAATCCTGTGTAGCTCTGAAGCGGATATATACTTGTGTTCACATTATAATTTCTTAGATTAAGAAGCAGTAGTCTTTTACATACAGTGTATTTTACATAATATAGACTGAAAGGAAAGTGTTCGGCAGTTATGCATGCCAAATTAAAAATATTTTGTTCGAAGACTTTGAAGAATAGAAATCACATGCCTCAAACTCATCAAAGCATTTTTAATGCAAATGCATAGAATCTACGAATGACTGTAATGTATCTTATTTTAATTACCATTTTTATGTAACAATGATTTATCTGTAACATCAAAATTATATAAAAGGAAGATGAAATTACAAAAGAAATACATTTTAAAAACGTAATGCATCGATACCAGGCATCTATTTTAAGATAATAAAAATCGAATAAAAAAAATGTCGAAAACAATGGACTAATCCTATTATGATATTTCTTTAGTGCTTCGCATGAAATTTTATGGTTTTCGAGAATTTATGATGTACCCACTCATTGAAAATCCAAAAAGACGTTTTTCATGGTTATTAAAAGATCTACAAAGGAGAAAATAAAAGAGAAATGTCTTAATTATTACACACTTTATTTTCTATATCTACTTTTATAGAAACTTATTAAAAAAACAAGTGGGTAAGTGTGAGCACAGATGGCATAGAGGGTTTCGTTTACCATTCCTTTCAAAACACTTTATCCTTTTGCAAAATCTGTTAAATCCACATTTCAAAACCAGGGGGGGAGGGGGGGGGCACTCTATTTTAAACAAACCTCTATCCGAACGAAACTCTGTTTTACAACCTATCCGTAAATATATTAGTGGAGGGGATCGGGCCCATAGCACCCGAGATAGGTAGGCGCTCCTTGGCGGTAAAAAATGGAACGAAAATATGTAAGGCTATGATGCATAATATGAAACAGTGTTCAAAAGGGTGTCGGAAAGAGATAGAAAAGTGCCCCCGGGTGAAAAAGGGACAGGTTAAAAAAATTGCTTAAAATATGCAAGTTAGACCCCGGAAGTGTAAATAATATACGACTTTTTGAAATTTTTATGATTTGTCGTGTGATCGCAAGTGTTCAGACGCAAATTTATGCAAAATTTCAAGCTTCCAACTTAATTAGGGGCTGAGTTAGAAAAATTGCTTAAAGTACACAAGTTAGAGACCGAAGGTGTAAATATAAGACTTTTTGAAATTTTTATGATTGGTCGTGTGTTCAGATATAAGTATGCAAAATTTCAAGCTTCCAACTTAATTAGGGGCTGAGTTAGAAAAAAAATGCTTAAAATACACAAGTTAGAGACCGGAGGTGTAAATATAATACTTTTTGAAATTTTTATGATTTGTCGTGTGACCGCAAGTGTTCAGATATAAGTATGCAAAATTTCAAGATTCCAACTTAATTAGGGGCTGAGTTAGAAAAATTGCTTAAAATACACAAGTTGGAGACCGGAGGTGTAAATATAAGACTTTTTGAAATTTTTATGATTTATCGTGTGATCGCAAGTGTTCAGCTATAAGTATGCAAAATTTCAAGCTTCCAACTTAATTAGGGGCTGAGTTAGAAAAATTGCTTAACATACATAAGTTAGATACCGGAGGTATAATTATAAGACTTTTTCAAAATTTTATGATTTGTCGTTTCATGTGAGGTGTTCAGCTACAAGTATGCAAAATGTCAAATCTCCAACATGTATAGTTTCTGAGAATGGTCTCTGTGACAGATGGATGGACAGACAGACAGAGGAATGATACGAATAGGGTTTCGTCAGATGAACAAAACCCTAAAAAGCAATTAATCTGGTATGGTCATGTTAAAAGAATGAGTGATTAAAGACTACCTAAAATCGTATTTAATTATAAAACAAATAAAAAGAGAAAACGAGGGAGACAACGAAAGAACTATAATATAGATTGATATTGAAAAGGCGATGAGGTCTAGAGGATGAATGGACCCTTAACCGGAATAACTGGAATTTGCTCTTTTAGATTTTTCGGATGGCAACATCCGACGCCATAAACTGAGTTTATATGTAAATATATTTCTACTTTTTTAATGTTTTAAATATTTTACTGATGCAGTTTACAAGCCAGTTAGAAGGCTTATTTTGGCAAAAGTGGTTTGGTGCATAATTAGCTCACTTGTTTTATTACTCGTTAACGGCTGTGAACCATAAAGAATACTGGAGGATTGATCACATGCGAACGGTTAATGGAAAAATGGCTTAAAACTAATTTATTAATTTATAATTTTGCTTTATAAATATTAAAACGTTGTATTTTCATTAGAACTACACCTGTGTACATAATTTTTATAATTCTAGCTTATAAGGAATTGAGTTGAAAATTTATTACAAAATTTCATCTTTACATGCAAAAACTCAAGTTTAATTAAATAAAAGAGTGTAAAAATATCAATATAAAAACTATATGGATTTTTTTTTATAGAATGTCCCCAATTTTTAAGCAAATCCCTCAATTATCAGATACGAATATATATATATTCAGTTCAGTGAAGAAACGGAACCCAAAATTTGAACATTTAGTCACGTATTTCGGCAAATCGGAAATGTCTTTAATAATCTAGTTTTCTTTTTGCTTATTTCATATTTACTCCTTTCTTTCTATGCTAGAAGAGACATACAATGGATTTATTTTCTTGATGTATCCAAATAGTGGATTTAAAAGAACTTCCTAAAGGTATAAGAGGGTGATTACTGCAGAGCAAATTTTCTCCGTATTATTATTATCACTATATTACATGTGTGACAGAAACATTTTATTTTGACTGGATAATTTGATACTTTATTCCAAATGTACTGCAATGCTATAAAAAAAATGAAAAGTGCTTCTTTTTCTTAGGAATAATACGAAATACTTTTACTTCATGTAAACGACGTCATTTTTTGAATTTTTTAAAAAAGGAAATAGAATTTTATTTAAAAACTAGTATGAAAGAACATATGAAAGAATATAAATATGAAAGAGCAGATTCCATATTTCTATTCAAGGGAGAAAAAAACAAGAAAAGATAAAAGAAATCCTCTAAAATGAGCCTGTCTACGGTGTTGAAAAATCTATTGAAAAATGAGAACCTGATTGTATATTTATAACTTACTGAACAAAGCATTCTAATCAATAAGTGTGTATGTGTGTGAACACAGCAACACCCAAACTGTACTTCCGACTCAGCTCTCACGTAGCGAACATGTTATTAAGAACTGCATAGATTTTCGTACAAATCCGCCGACTGATTAGGTATTTAATTCATTTTTAAACCATTTTCAGACCATTTTCGAACCGATTATATAGAGATAAATTCACCCAGGAAATGGGACAAAATATAAGTGATAAATGTTGTGGCAATGTAAACAAGCATTAGAGGAGTGAAAATACCGTCTCTAGATCTAAAACGCAAAGGTCCAGCGTTCGAATCTAGTCGATTCGGTGACTCGCAATTTTATTTACCTATTGGCGGGGATGTACGCTAAAACCTTTTTGGTAGGTCGCCCCGTTCTGTTCAACCTGTGAGATCTTTTGGTAAGGGCGGGGCTTGTTGAACCTAAACCATACTGGTAAGCCTCCCCGCCTAGCCTGAACCTGTGAGATCTTTTGGAAAAGTTTAAATTTAGTTTTCATGATTTCTTAAACATCAATAATTCTACTGAATCTTACTGTTGTAATATTAATACTGGATTTTTTAATTTTGAGGAAAATTGATATTATTATTATTATTATTATTATTATTATTATTATTATTATTATTATTATTAGTACACGTGTATATTCAGTTTTTTAAAAAATTGATAATTGTGTAACTCCTTAGTAACTATTGTTTTTCTAATATAATTTGTGTCAGTCTATGGAAAATCTTACATCAAAAGCTATGCGCAACTTACAATTTCGCTCGCCCAGCCAAAAGCGAAATTGGGCAGCACATATGAATATTATTGTGTATATCTTTAAATTCGATATAAATCTTCGCCCACCAGCTGCTTACTTCTCCGACTCTCTCGGGAGTCTGGTGGTGTCTGCTGGTATGTCTTTCTTCATTTCTTCCCCCATCGCTTCTTGGGTCCGGTCATTTAACCGTGGTCCGGTGGGTGGTGGAAGTGTTTTTCCTGTTGTGAACTTTTTGATCCTAAACCTCACGGTTATTGTCGACGAGTGGCTGATTTCTGTAAATTTCTGTCAGATCTTGCGTCCAGGGATTACACTAAAAATCAAAAGCGTAAACTGAGTTCCAGCGTGTTCATGCCCGTTTCTGCCAGAAATTTATAAATATTGTTATTTATTTATTTTACTTTTTGGAGGCATGCACAAGTGTTCAGAAAGCCGAGTGGAGTTACTCCAGATTTTTTGAAAAGTGCAATCATCAAATTTCGCATCAGAATTAAAATGTCTTTGTATTGCATGTAATGTACCTGAAAGAATAAAACGGATAGATATTTGGTCTGCGATAATTACCAACTAACATCGATAGAAAGTTCTTTCAAATTTACTATTTAGATACACTAAAAAAAGAATAGAATTCTATGTCTTTTCTAGTATATAAAGAAAGAAGAAAATATGAAATAAACAAATAGAAAACTAGATTATGAAAGACATTTCCTATTTTTCCAAACATGTGACTAAGCGTTTTAACTTTATATGTCTTTATTTCACAGAGATGATTTTTTTTAAAAAGTATCTAATGGCTGACAGATATGTTAGGAAAAATAAAAGAAATATTCGGAAAAAAACAACTATTTTTTCATCTCGATAATATTTCTCATCTTCTAACTTAGGTCTTTTTTTTATATGTAAAAATTCATTTCGGATTCCCATTCTAGAGACTTATATAGCTTTGTATTGTCGAAAAAAAAGTCTACTTAAAAACTGCAATCTTTTTTTGCCTTCTCTTTATTAAGAAAAAATATTGTTTAGCTTATATATTAGTAGTATAGTAATTTATTTATAAGGTGTAGCAATAAAGTTCGTTTAATGTATTCATAAACAAAAGATTCTTATGTAAATCTTGAAAAAATCTTTATATTTATGCCTTAAACGTAATACCTGTTGTTTGTAATGCGTTTTTGAAAATGGCTATAGAATTCCTATAAATTACGGACAAAGACCTTTTGTACCGTATTGAACACTGCACTTATGGGTAGAATGTTTGGATTAAAACATTACAATCTTTTTAAGGTTAGTTTCGGGTTCGTGAACAGAAGGAGGTCTTCTGGAGTAACATTTCAGTCCATAACCTCTCGATGTAGGCTGAAACACCCAGATTCAAAACACTATTACAAAATTTTAAATACATTTTAAACCTGTCTCTCTTTTTGAAAGGGTAGTAGAGACACATTAAAAAATACTGTTGACAAAAGATTGATAAATCATGCATTCTATTATTAAAAATTACTTTTTTTTTATAAATATGATCAATATCTCCAGTAACTGGTACCAATCCTATTTTGAAAAACCAATAGCTGACACAAAAAGTGAACCAGTGTCTGACACTTCATTTGCAAAGATTAAAAAAAGTTATTTCAAGGAATTTATGCTCTAAAAATACTTTTATCTTTATTATAAAAAGTGATTAAATATTATTTATATATGATATCATACTACAGACGCATGTTCTTTTTATTAAATATTTTAAATTACTGTTAATGCAGATATTTAATAACTGCCATTTACGAACCAGTAACTGACAATTTGTGTCAGACGCTGGTAGAACAGATTAAATTTTAATGATGTTGTTTACAAGATAAATTTAATTTATTATTATGTTTTATTTAAACAGTTCAAATAATAGATTTCTTTGATATAACGAATATCTGACCCCTCTGTCAGAAACTGAAAAAATATAATTCCTGCAACCAATATTTGGCACCTCCCCCATTAAGCTAAATTTAATAACTGTAAACTATAAATAAGGACCCTGATGTATCATAGGCATCTTTTAACTAATTTCCAGAAGTATAACTTTAAGAAAATAAGTCTAAGAGGAATAAGTTTATCTTAATCGTGATGTTATTGTTAATGATAAATCTGATTCCACAATGCTCTCTGCAGCTTGGAAAAACCTTTTCAGTACTACCATATAATTTATTTTTGTATTAATTAATATTAGTCTTTTTTTTAGGTAGATTTCGTATGAAATACTACCTATTGGGATCGTTCCTATATTGGAATTTCTGAAAATTTTTGCAGATCTACACCGATCATGACCCCTAGAACACAAAACCACCATCAGTAAAATGCTTTATATATATATATATGTGTGTGTGTGTGTGTGTGTGTGTGGTATCCATTTTTATTGTCATTTCATTCACAATATTGCGGTTTTTGATGATGGTCGGTAATGTTTAATTAATGGTTATATATCACTTTCTTCTGGACACGATAACTTTTACAATTCTGCACGAATCTCTTCCAAACTGATACATAAAATCAAGGGGTATAAAATCTCGGTCAAGTTCGCTAACGGGCAAAATCGGACCCAGGAGACGGAAAAAGGGAGGGGTTTTGTGAAAACCGAAAAACCCCCATAACTTCTTAATTTTTGTACATATCAAATCAGTATAAAGTTTTTATTACTTCTAAAAATAGGGCCAAAAATTTATGTATCACAGAGTTTTGATAAAATTAAAAATGGGCTCAAGGGGCGCAAAAATAGGGTTTTTGGGAGAAAAAAATTCCCAACTTCGTCAATTCGTAAGATATCAAATCCAATTAATTTTATTATACATCTCTTTAATATTATCTACAACTTTTATATTCACAAGTTTTTGATAGGACGAATTCGTACAAAAAAAATTAAAAACAAAAACAAAAAAGGGGGGTTGAAGAAGAAAAATTTCCATAACTCCGTCAATTCACAAGATATAAAATCCCCATGAATTTATCATATGTCTTCTTAATATTGTCTTCAACATTTATATAGACAAGTTTTTGATAGGACTGATTCTTACAGCAAAAACAAATTAAAAATACATAGCGGTTGAAGAAAAAAATCATCTTATTAAGGGTGTATTCAGATCCAAACTGCTTATTTTCTTACTCATTTTTAAATTCATTTTTGCTCTCAAACGCATCCATTTGGTAGATTCTCTTATTCAGAAACTATATAATGTACAGTAATGATCGATTTTTTGATAGCGGCAGAATATATTTCAAAAAAATGATGTCAAAGTGGGCACTTTGAACAGAATTTCCTGAAGCGATTGTGTTAGAAACGAAAAAAGTTGCCCTACTGAGAAAATAATTGTTCATTAATCAAGTTTTAATTAATTGAAAGAAAAATAAAAACACATGTCGCTTATAAATCTTTTCAAAAATCACGTCAGCAAGTTTCATATATTTTCTATTAAAAATGAATCTGAAAATGTGCCAGAAAATTTCGAGTTGTTGAGCATGGAAAAGTATTTTTTTAATACCGCCTTAACATGATTCTGATAAAACCAGCTATTATATAAAAATGAAATAAAACTCGTCGAAAGCGACCAGATAAAACTGTTAAAGTGGATTTATATCTAATCATGATTTAGTTTTTGTTGGTGAAATTAGTATACTTAACTTCGAAATCTACCTCTGCCTGTAGGGTGTGCCGGCGTTTTTTTTTATATATATATATATATATTTTATTCATTTATTTATTTTTTAATTTTATGTGTTCCCATATTTAAATATATATTTTTTTCCTTCCTATTTTTGCCCCTTCTACTCTGTGTTCTTTTGTTTTTATTATAATCTTCTGTGATTGGCTGTTGTCTTCTACTTTCCTATTGGCTGTTGATTTCTAATTTCCTATTGGATGTTGATTTCTAATTGCCTTTTGGCTGTTTCTTCATCTTGTTTCGTTTCCCTTATCTCTCATTTCAGTCTTGAGGCTGCTTTCATAGTAGAAGCACGTTTTCTTTGCGCCTGATGAAGAAAGACTCAAATCTTTCGAAAGGCCTAGCGAATTTAAAATTTTTTTGATGGTGTTTTAAGAACATTTTTTTCCGTATAACTTTAAGAAAAAGCTTAGTTAGTCTAGCATTACAACTAGACAAAAAGCACTACCTTAATTTTTTAGAAATAAGATGATTGCCTCAAAATGGAAATTTTTACGTTCTCAAAAGTTTCTTCTTCATTGAATAAGTTCTTAACCTAACTAGTGGTAAATACATTCACTCCAAAATAAAAAATAATTGTCTAAGGCAGCATTAGATGACATAACTTGGCAAACTTTTACAAAAAAAATGCTTAAACTTAAAATTAAACTATGTGCAAATTACTTAAAAGATGAAAAATATATAAAAAGGTGTTAAATTACTTTAATATCCTTAGTACTTTCAACTATACACATAGTCTTCGTCAGAGAATACAAAAATACAAAAATACAAGCGTCTTATTTTCAAATTTCACGTAGTTGGTGTCGAAAGGAATAAAAGTGAACGTCAATTTTTAGATCCGGGAAACATTGGGAAAATAAAAATATGGATATAAAGGGAAGTGGAATATTACGTGTTTTATGATTCTTTAAGCAAACTGAGCCAAATTCTGGGTATATTGTAGGATAAAGCAACAACGTTATACAAACAGCATTTTCTTTAGTAATAATTTCTGATTCACTGATATTTAAATCATGGTAATTCTTTAAGGGGCATATAATTTTTGTATCGCCGAAATTAACTTGTATATTTTGCATCTGGTTAAGTCTTGACAAGGCTGTTGTTGGCCAGTTGTACTTCAAATCTCTCAAATGTTCTTTAATACGATCTTTAAGTTTACGGGAAGACATTCCTATGTATTCGAGACAAAATTTTCTGTTTTCAGTGGAATTACATATACCCCAGAAACTACATCTTTCGGGATCGGGTCTATTTTGGCGTAGATCTTTCAGTTTTATTGGAGGAGTGGCGATTAAGTTTACGCCAAAGCGAAAAAGTGCATGTCTGAGTTTTTCGAAAAGTCCTGGAATGTACTTCATTTTGCAATATCTTCTATTACTCGCAGGAATTTTTTGTATCTTCATGAGGTTTTTCTGTGAGTTGATTAGTTTATCAATAATACATTTTGGAAAACCGTTCTCAACAACAACGTTTATAATAGTATTTAATTCCTTTTCAAGATGATTAATAGAGCAAACACTAAATGCCCGTCTTATACAGGGTGTCCGGTCTCAACGGTGTCCAATGGCTAATTCCTAAACCGTTAGTCATAGACATATAGTTCCAGTTACAAAAATGTTTAAAATCAGGTAAAGAAACTTTTTAAAAGCTGTTTGGGTCAATAAAAACATTTCTTAAAAAAATACGAAATTTAAATTTTTATACGGTCCCCCGGTCCTATAAGTTATATTTAGTAATTTTTTCCTGCTACACTGACTAGTAAGACAAAAAAAATTCCCATTCATATAACGCTAAAATTGAGCAAGTTATGAAACTTTAAAAATGCATGACTTATGCCACTTTTCTATTCTGAAAACAAATGAGTTCGGCTTGGCTTTGAGGGATCATATACCAAGTGTTTAAAGCATTCGAAGATCTTACTTCATGTGTATCTGCGCTTTGAAAAAAATCCTACAAGTATTATGATTAAGTCTCAAATTGGATAAAATAACATATGTTTTATTTTGTCAGGATTTGAGACTGTTTCTCTTATGATTTCTTTTAACAAAAATCATGTTTTTTTATAAGTTTGTATGTTACTTCAACAATCGTATGTATGTTTTTCAAGTTCAAAATTTGTACTCGAACTTTAACCCACTTTTAAATATCCGATCGAGATTGCATTTTACATACTGGAGCAAATCCGATAACAATCTAATATTATTAAGATTTTCGGTGGTTACCATTTATACTTATTTTACAGGATAACACAAAAAATTTCGGATAGATTTCTGCCAAGGAGTTTAAGAAAAAGTTTTAGATTAGATAATACTAGACTGCGATTAATGGGTTTTTTAACTTTTAAGTATTTTTTTAGCCCTGAATCCGAAAATTACCTTAATTTTTAACCATCATGTCAGGATATTTCGCAAATCATAAATTTTCAAATTTAAAGAATAACAAAAATCGAATACTATAAAGTAGAGGAGATGGTTGTGATTTTTAACTTTTGATAATTGATTTTTACGCACTTTTTAGCTCTGAATCTGAAAATGACCTTCATTTTTAACCATTACGTTAGAATTTTTTTGCAAATCGCAAATGTGTAAGTTAAAATATAGCGAAAATCTCATACTATAAAACATATGTAAAACATTTTTTATTTTATTTTATTTTATTTTATTTTATTAAAAAATTTATTCGATATTTTTGCTTATCCTGGGATTCTTACAGCTAAACAGCTGAGTGGTCGGATGAGATGGGGGAGGAAATTCAATTTTAACATTGAACTTCTTAACTTTGAAATTTGCAGTTTTGCGAAAAATTCTGATATGATAGTTAAAAATGAAGGTCAATTTGGGATTCAGCGGTACAGAATATATAAGAATCAATTATCAAAAGCTAAAAAACATGACATAACCCAACTTTTGCAGGCTTGTGCAATCTAATAATATTTTTAAATACGTATCATTTTGTAAAGAATTGAGGTTGTTAATTTAGAATAATTTTATTTAACAAAAATTCTGTTTTTTCTTTCTTCTTAAATGTTTATTACAAATTGTATATTTTCCATTAATATGCCAGAATGATTAAAGATTTCAAATTTATATTGCAATGTTAATTTTACTCCCAAACATTTTTTATATCTGACGAAATTATATTTCGACTAAATTTGTGAATGACCCCCAATTTGCAGCAAAAAATATGCTCCAACTTTAAACAGCTATTACTCGGTCAATTTTAATCGTATAATAACGGGACTTTTTTTGTATTACTTGTCAGAGTAAAAGGAAAATTTCACTAAATATAACTTATAGGACCGGGGGACCGTATAAAAATTTAAATTTCGTAATTTTTTAAGAAATGTTTTTATTGACCCAAATCGCTTTTAAAATATTTCTTTACCTGATTTAAAACATTTTTGTAACTGGAACTATATATCTATGACTAACGATTTAGGAATTAGCCATTGGACACCGTTGAGACCGGACACCCTGTATAAAAGTTGAACGGAGCAAGTTTATAGTTGAAAGGTGATCTACTTTCAAAAGGAATAGTACTGTTAGACTTATTTACTTTCCTGTAAACTGTGCGCTCGAGTGTTAAGTTTGATAAGTTTTTGATTAGCATTACGTCAAAAATGTCAACTCGTTATTCTTTTCCATTTAGATGGTAAATTTTATGTCAGGATCCATATTATTCGATTATTGAAAATTTACAGGTTTCATTTACTCTTGATAGAATGTGGGAAGTAGTGATTTTATTGAAAATATATACAGGGTGCAATATATTATCTATCGCCTACCTTTAATTTCTCAACCGTTGGTCGTAGACATATAGTTCCAATTACAAAAACGTTTCAAATGAGCTAAATATTCATGTTGTGGCATTATTTAAAGTAAAAAATCCATTTTATATAAATTACGAAATCTAACTTTTTATACGGTCCCCCAGTCCCTATAGTTATATTTAGTAAAAGTTTACACATATCATAACAGATATAACACAAAAAGTTTTATATCTGTACTACAAAAATTGACCCAGTTATTAAATTTCAAAGTTTGAGATTTTTGATCTTTCATTGAGAGAACAGTTAAAAGATGAATTAAAATAATTCGAGATCAAAATCAGGGTGCAATTCCGCTGCCATTTATCTAGTCCTCAATGAGTATGTTTTATTTTCCAGTTGTCGATTCTACCTATTTTAACGATTGAATGTTGTTCGACTCATAAAAATTAGTTCAAATTTTTAAATACCAGCTAAAAGTGGTTTCGCCGTAAAAAGGACATTGCACCCTGAATTTGATCTCGAATTACTTTAATTCATCTTTTAACCGATCCCTCAATGAAAGACAAAATCATGTGCGAAAATCTCAAACTTTGAAATTTAATAACTGTGTCAATTTTTGCAATACAGATGTCAAACTTTTTGTGTTATATCCGTTATGATATGTGTAAACTTTTACTAAATATAACTATAGGGGCTGGGGGACCGCATATAAAATTAAATTTCGTAAAATTTTTATAAAATTGAGTTTTTACTTTAAATAATACCACAACATGAATATTTAGCTTATTTGAAATGTTTTTGCAATTGGAACTATATGTCTACGGCCAACGCTTGCAAAATTAAAGGTCGGCGATAGATAACATATTGCACCTTGTATATATAATTTTCAATCCTTTTTTTTAAGATATGGCAGCAGGAAAGAAAAATAAAACTTCATTTAAACTAGTTACACCGCCCCCTGAATACTAGACCTGAGCGCTGACAGAAAAATGGCTGCTGTCGTAGGCGGATTTTCTTAAACGTTTGTATGGTCCCATGAAATTACACACCAGTATTTTATAAAAGTTGTCTTTCACTCATTTAATCTCGAGAAAAATATGGCTGAAGAAACTTTTAGAAATTATTCGTATTTAAATTCAAGGAACCGTACAAATGCTGAAGTAAATCCGCTTACGAATACCGGCATTTTTGTATCAGTGCCAGGCCTAGTCTTCAGTTGAGGTTTTCTAAATTGATTCCTTAGTATACAATAAAAAGTTAATATGAAACTGTTCATGATAAAAGAGGGTTATTTTAGAAAGTACTGTAATCGAAATTTTTCTCAACTTCCGGTTTACGACGGATTTACACGTTTTACGGATCTCGGATCCCTCAAAACATGTTTATACAAAATGTCTGTCTGTCTGTCCGTGTGTCCGTATGTCGCCATTGTACTATCGAAAAGTGTAAGAAGTTATGCATAGAATTGAACAAAATTTTTTGTGTATATTTTTTGCTGTGGCAAGCAGGTCCTTCTTCAGTTTAGAAATATTCCGCCGGAAGGGGGCTCTGTAATAGCGAATTTTGTGCCTTTTTTAATACTGTACTATCGAAAAGTGTATGAAGTTATGCATAGAATTGAAGCAATTTTTTTGTGCATGTTTTAAGCAATGGCCAGCAGGTCCTTCTTGAATTTGGAAGTATTTCGCGGGAAAAGGGCGCTGTGATAGCGCTTTTTGTATAATTTTCTGGATTTTTTGTAGTTTTACTGTCCATCGTGAGCTTGTACAGCGACGGAAATTCGTGTCCTGCTAAGCCGGTTGCTCGCAAACAGCTGATGACAACAGAATAAGGAAAAACAATTGATTTTAACGCGTTGAATGCCACGGTGACTGACACTGAAGCTGAAAAATTTACAATGTTTTAAGTTATTTTTAAGAAAGTATAATCCTGTAATAAATAAATTTTTAATAATTACTTAAAACAATATATATTTTTTTAGGTAGATTTCGTATGAAATACTACCTATTGGCGTCGTTCATATGTTGGAATTTCTGAAAAATCTTTGCAGATCTACACCGATCATGACCCCTAGAACCCAAAACCACCCTCAGTAAAAAACTTTATCTATCTATCTATCTATCTATCAATCTATATACAGGGTGCGCCATAAATTCGTGCAAACTTTAAAAATCCATAATTAAAGAAATAATGGTCGGAAAAATTTTTGGTTTGCGCGAGTATGATCAGACGGATTTTGGATTTTTTTCCATGAATAATAAAAAATGATTCCACGAATAACCAATAGAGGGCGCTCACATGCCATATTGAGACGTTTTATGCAAATCAGGCTAGCAATGAAACACCTGGATGGAAATGGATTCGTCATTCGATCTCGGCAGCATGCTATCGTTACCAGATCGAGCGCTGCTGGTCAAACTGTTCTACAAGAATGGGGAATCCACTACTATTGCATTGAGGAAGTTTCGCACGGAGAAAGGACTAAAGACGCAAAAAAGCCCTATTTCGTTGAATGGAATACTCAATTTAGTACGACGTTTTGAGGAAACGCGGAGTTTGGAGGATCGTCCACGTAGTGGCAGACCATCCTTGAACGCGGATCGCGTCCATGCTGTAAAAAGTGCCATGGAAGAAATGGCAGCCGAGACATCAACGGGAAGTAGCAGTGCTCGTGAAGCTGGTAGAATAACGGGAATTCCGGAATCGTCGATTCGACGTATTCTGCACGGAATCTTGGATCTGTATCCGTACAAGATACAGACACTTCACCAGTTATTACCGGCAGATACAGATAAAAGACTAAAGTTTGCTACATGGGCACTGGCACAAATGGATCGTGACCCACAATGGTTGCT
Source organism: Maratus speciosus (assembly GCA_963932465.1). NCBI lineage: Eukaryota > Metazoa > Arthropoda > Arachnida > Araneae > Salticidae > Maratus > Maratus speciosus. The sequence goes on along the minus strand of OZ010792.1, from coordinate 441,846,425 downwards.
GAATGTCATGTGGACGGATGAAGCACATTTTTCACTCCATGGCGACGTCAATACGCAAAACAGTCGTATCTGGGCGACGTCAAACCCTCGGGAGTATCAGACCAAGCCAATGCATTCTCCTCGTGTGACTGTTTGGTGTGGTTTCACCGCGGCTTTCATTCTGGGTCCTTTCTTTTTTGAAGAGTCTTGTCCTGAATCCGGCTGGAAAACGTGTACAGTCACTGCAGAACGGTATCTTACGCTTTTGCGTAACCAAGTTGTGCCTGCATTGCAGGAAAGACATGCGTTACCTTCCGTCACCTTCATGCAGGATGGTGCCCCGCCCCACTTTGCACGTGAAGTCAAGGCGTTCCTGTTAGACACTTTCACTGAAGACCGAGTGATAAGTCGAGGTTGTAAGTTTGAATGGCCCCCACGATCTCCAGACTTGACCCCAGCAGATTTTTGGTTGTGGGGATACTTAAAGTCTCGTGTTTATCGGTGCTCCCCAGCCACTTTGGCGGAACTGAAAGATGCCATTCGACTGACCGTCGGTGGCATCGATGCCGACATGCTACACTCAGCTGTTACAGGCGTATTGACACGCCTCACTTGCCTAATACCTTGTGGTGGTGGTCATGTTGAGCATCTTTTAGTACCATAAAAGTTAATGCACAGTGTCATGTTATTCTGATTTCTTTCAATGTCTGTTTGTGTTTGTCTGATTTGCATAAAACGTCTCAATATGGCATGTGAGCGCCCTCTATTGGTTATTCTTGGAATCATTTTTTATTATTCATGGGAAAAAAATCCAAAATCCGTCTGATCATACTCGCGCAAACCAAAAATTTTTCCGACCATTATTTCTTTAATTATGGATTTTTAAAGTTTGCACGAATTTATGGCGCACCCTGTATATATAAAAGATACCAATAAGGAATAATAATTCAAAATGAATTGTTGTATTCAAAATTAAAAGATATCATAATTATTAACATCATAATTAGCTTACATTCATAATTACATGCGCAAATGTAGCATAATAATTTGAATGCCAACATATAACCATTAATTAAACATTACTGACCACCATCAATAATTGTGATAGTATGAATGAAATTACAACAATACAGTGTCCCCAAACACACTGAATGCATGTAATTCAATATATAAGCTTTTCAATTATTTTTATCGAAATCCATATTCTTCTTTTTTTCTTTATTTTTAATTCTTGTTATATAGTACAAGGGACTTTATTTTATACATAGCAGCTTGTTTATTATGTTTTTGGTATCCATTCAGTGTGTTTGGGGACACTGTATTGTTGTAAATTCCTTCATACTATAACAATTATTGATGGTGGTCAGTAATATTTAATTAATGATTATATATATATTTATATGTATATATATATCACTTTCTTCTGGACACGATAACTTCCACAATTCTGCACAAATCTCTTCCAAACTCATACATAAAATCAAGGGCATAAAATATAGGTCAAGTTCGTTAATGGGCAAAATCGGACCAAGGTGATGGAAATAGGGAGGGGTTTTGTGAAAACCGAAAAACCCCCATAACTTCTTAATTTTTGTACATATCATATCAGTTTAAAGTTTTTATTACTTCTAAAAATAGGGCCAAAAATTTATGTATCACAGATTTTTGATAAAATTAAAAATGGGCTCAAGGGGCGCAAAAAATAGGGTTTTTGGGAGAAAAAAATTCATAACTTCGTCAATTCTCAAGATATCAAATCCAATTAACTTTATTATGAATCTCCTTAATATCATCTACAACTTTTATATTCACAAGTTTTTGATAGGACCAATTCGTACCGCAAAAAAAATAAAATAAAAACGAAAACAAAAAAAGAGGGTGAAGAAGAAAAAATTTCCATAACTCCGTCAATTCACAAGATATAAAATCCCCATGAATTTATCATGTATCTTCTTAATATTGTCTTCAACATTTATATGGACAAGTTTTTGATAGGACCAATTCTTACAGCAAAAACAAATTAAAAATACATTTTGGTTGAAGAAAAAAATCATCTTATTATCAAATCCAAACTGCTTATTTTCTTACTCATTTTTAAATTAATTTTTGCTCTCAAACGCATCCAATTGATAGATTATCTTCTTCAGAAACTATATAATGTACCGTAATGATCGAATTTTTGATAGAGGCAGAATATATTTCAAAAAATGATGTCAAAGTGGGCATTTTGAACGGAATTTCCCGAAGCGATTGTGTTAGAAACGAAAAATATTGCCCTACTAAGAAAATAATTGTTTATTAATCAAGTTTCAATTAATTGATAGAAAAATATAAACACATGTCGCTTATAAATCTTTTAAAAAATCACGTCAGCAAGTTTCGTATTTTTTCTATTAAAAATTAATCTGAAAATGTGCCAGAAAATTTCGAGTTGTTGAGCATGGAAAAGTATTTTTTTTTTAATACCGCCTTAACATGATTCTGATAAAATCAGCTATTATATAAAAAGGAAATAAAAACTCGTCAAAAGAGGTCAGATAAAACTGTTAAAGTGGATTTATCATGTGTGTTTTTGTTGGTGCAATTAATATACTTAACTTCGAAATCTACCTCCGCCTGTAGGCCGGGTCGGCAGGGATTTTTAGTTTTATATCATATTTTAGACCGTCAGTCACCGGTGACTGACGTGGCGCTAAACCTGTTAATAAATATCATGATCTAGATTAACTGGTCTTTTCTTCGATTAATTAACTGAAGCAGAACTTTAAGATGAAAATTTAAGTTGGTATAGTATTTATTTAATAATGTTGAAGTATTAACACTTTTGAACTACTTTTTTAAATATTAAGATGTATGAGATAGAAGAAAGTTTTGGGATTGGCACATTAACTAGTTTATACATATATATTTTCTAATTTTTAGCGTTTAGAATATTTCGTTGTTGCAGTTTCACAGCTAGTTGGCATATTTTAGCGAAAGTTGTGTTGAGTATCATTTTGCTGCAGCCATGCTTAACCTGTGGTCCGAAGACCTTTTATATGCGGTTCGAGGGACATAGTCATTAACCCTTTTTATAAAATTAATTAAGATATGTATAAAAAGTAATGACTATCGCTGTTGTTTTATTTAGACAATATCTGTCATGTTATTTATAATTAATTTAAAATTAAATGACAACATCTAAAATGCTGTTTCTTTAGTCAAAAGTTCTTTTACATTCCTTTGTAGTCACATTAGTTCCACAGAAGTTTATACATTTCTTAATGGTCAACACTGATCTAACATTAGTCCAAATTAAATACATTTGCACTATAGTTAAAAAAAAAATGCATTCAGTAAAAGATTTATAAGAGAACATTTCTTGATTTGTTTCTCTAGAAGTGCATTATTATATTATGAGTTTTATACTTATTATATAGCTAATGCTGCATTTCAGGGTTTAAGATTTGTCGTGAAAAAAAGATTGGTACCAAAAATTTGTTACACCATTGTTTCCAAACAACAAACTTTCCCGTACATTTCTACAATATTAGCCGTAGAAATCTACCACGAAGTTTATTATATTGAAATAATGGTGTTAAAACTTTTTTGGTAACATTTCTTCGAAGAAAAGTGTTCAACCTTACTGATAATATTAACATTGTTATACTACTTATATTATCTTACTATATTCATTACTCTTTTTTTTTTATCCTTTTATACATGTGTTGCGGCCCGCAGGAAAAAAAAAGTATGAGTATGGCTGATTTACTGCATTGTTTTTATAACTCGTAAACAGCTGTATCTCTAAAGAATATTTGCGATTGATCACTTGCGGTCGGTTAATGAAAAAATGTCTTAAGTTAATTTATTCATTTATAACAAAGCTCTAAAAATATGCTAAAATAATGTATTATGATCGAAAACTCTACACACCTCTGTACATAATTTTTATAATTCTAGCATATTTAGATATGAGTGAAAAATAGATTACAAATTTCATTTTTACATACAAATAAAAAAGTTATGTTGAATATCGGAGTGCAATAAAGTTAAACATATATGGAAACTTGGATGGACAAAAACAAGTCGGATTGATATAATTGAAAAAAAAAAAAAAAACATTAAAATTTGCTAAATAAACTTATGCTTTTGCTGTTATATAGCATATTTACACAGTCTTCAGAAAAAAAATCAATCTGAGAAGCTGTAAAAGTAGATCTTAAATTATATTAAAACAGACCGTATCTATCTTAGGAAAACGAGAATTTTGTGGATGCTGTAGAAGGGAGGAAGGGAGTAAAAATGAATTAATCCATCGCCTTTATTTGACTGTAAAATATCTAGAAAATAAGAAACAGAATCGATACGAAAAAAACCCTATTTTTTCCTGAAAATTTGTACATTTTTTCTAACAAAGCTGTCTGTCATTAGATAACATAAAAAAAAACAACAACAACAAAAAAAAAAAACAGCTCACGGAATAAGGATAAACCAAAATTTAAGCATATAGTCACGTATTTCTGCAAATCGAAAATGCCTTTAACAATCTAGTTTACTTTTTGTTTATATTATATTTTCTCTTTTCTTTCTTTGCTGGAAGAGACACGGAATGGAAACTGAAACAGTGGATTTAAAAAAAAACTCCCTTAACGATATCAGTTGATGATTATCGCAGACCATATTTTATCCTTTTATTCTCCTTATTACGTTGAATGTAAGACAAAAACGTTTTCTTTTGGATGGATTGTTTAGTGTTACATTTCGAATGTAGGACAATGCTGTAAAAGAAATCTTTATATGCTACCTTTTTTTTTATTATTAATGTTTTTACTTCGTGTTAACGACACTTATTAAAAGAAAAGAATGGGAATGTAGTGGAATGACAGATGTATACTCTGTAAAAAGGAAAAAATATTTCTTCGTCTCGAAAATACATGTTATAACCAGGAATGAAAATATTCAATAACATCTTTTGAGTTACCCACGTTTCCGATAAGCGTTCTTTATCTGTCGGAAACTCAGAAACCACTATATTAATAATATTTTTATTTATTTTTATTTTTTATAAGAACAGAGTTTTTTTGTTTGCTGCCACTGATTTTCGAAAATGTTTTAAATAGTTTTTCTAGTGTATTATCATGTTTTCTCAAATAAGAATATCGGTTTTTATGATGCTATTCAATTATCAATTAAACACTTTCCTCTGCATACTAATTAATTTTAATATTAATGTTAATGGTATTAAATTATCATGTTTGTCTGTAAAACATGTTTGTTGAATATGAAATGTTTACTTGAGAAAAGATAACATCCAAAAAACGCTTATTCCGGATAATGAAAACTGATTAATAGACCGTAAAAATTACTTGCAAGGGTTTCCGAAGGTTTTCACGTGTGCATTTCTACGATGCAGCCGAAGGAGCCCCTTTCGAGCAAGTTTTAAGATAACTTTAATTTTTATAAAGTTTTAGATTAGATTATTAAAATATGTATCCTTTTGTAGCGAATACAGACTGTTGCTTTTCATCATTTTATTTAACAAAAATTCTGTTATTTTTTTCACTTATATTTTTAGTACAAGTTGTATATTTTGCTTTAATGCGTCAGAATGAAAATAGATTTCCAATTTACATTGTAATGTTAATTTTACTCTCAACTATTGTTGTTTGCTATCTGTCGATTATTTATATTTCTAGTAAATTTGCGAATGACCCCTATTTTGGAGCAAAGAAGATGCTTCAACTTCAAACTGCTAGTTCCCGGTTAGTTTTAATCGTAGAAGAATGGGATTTTTTTTTTTGTCTTACATTTTGTATAATAGGTTATTTTTACTAAATTTAACTTATAGGACCCTGGGGACCGTATAAGAATTAAATTTTGTAATTTTTAAAGAAATGTTTTTATTGTCCCAAATCGCTTCAATCACTTCAAGTGTTTTAAACACTTCTTTACCTTATTTAAAACATTCCTGTAATTGGAACTATATGGCTATGAATAACAGTTAAGGAATGCATTGGACACCGTTGAGAGTGGACACCCTCTATAACATATTTACACAACGTTCAGAAAAACAAACAAACAAACAATCGGAGTAGATTTCAAATTATATTAAAACAGATAAAATATGTATGTTATAAAAACGAAAATTTTGTTGATACTGTTGGAGGGAGAAGGGGAGTAAAAATCAATTAATCGCATCGCCTTTATCTGAATGTAAAAAATCTAGAAAATAAGAAACAGTATCAATACGAAAAAAAAAAATTCCTAAAAATGTGCTTATTTTTTTTAACAAAGCTGTCAGTCATTACACAACATAAAAAACCCCCATCTCACTGAATAACGATAACCCGAAATTCAAACATATAGTCACGTATTTCTGCAAATCGAAAATGCCTTTAACAATCTAGTTTACTTTTTGTTTATATCATATTTTCTCTTTTTTTTTCTTTGTCAGAAGAGACGCACAATGGATTCATTTTCTTGTCGCACTGAAACAGTGGATTAAAAAAAACCTTCCTTAACGATATAAGTTGATGATTATCGCAGACCAAATTTTATCCTTTTATTCTCCTTACTACGTTGAATGTAAGATAAAAACGTTTTATTTTGGATGGATTGTTTAGTGTTACATTTCGAATGTAGGACAATGCTGTAAAAGAAATCTTTATATGCTACTTTTTTTTTTTATTAATGTTTTTATTTCGTGTTAACGACACTTATTAAAAAAAAAAAAAGAATGGGAATGTATAGGAATGACATATGTGTACTCTGTAAAAAAAGACAAATGTTTCTTAATCTAATAAAATATGTTATAAACACGAACGAATATATGCAATAAAATCTTCCGAATAACCCACGAATTTAAAAAACGTTCTCTATCTATAGGATGTGTCCGCCGGCTTTGCCCAGAATAGCTTAGTTGGAAGAACTCTCGTAGCTTAAGCCGAGCTTCTGGGTTCGAATCCTAGCCCAGACACTTTTTAACTCAGTTAAAAAATTACAACTCTTATTAGTTTTTTACCAATCAGTAAAATTGCGTTAAAATAATCAAGTGTAATATCTTTTCGTTAAATATGTACATCGCCTTTGGTGCTGTCTGACACTTGATATCGTAAGATATCTCTAGAGGGCGGGGGCTTGTCTTTCTATATCGTTATAATTTTTTATCCAACCAAAATATTGCTCTTTTTTAGCTCACAGGCTATCAAAGCCCGAGAACTAATGTGTCCGCAGGTTCTGTATGTACGTACATAACGCGATAACGCTTGATAGAAATATCCGATTTGCTTCAATTTTTTTCTAGGTTCATTCTCATAAGGCGCTCCCCTGATTAGTTTTGGGGGTTCATTGGTGAAGTATAAAGGGGGGTATGAGGGCTAATCCCCGCGTTAACTTAGATAAATGGGTTTTTCATGCAAAATTATCAGATTTGCTTCAATTTTGGTATACCGGTTAATTCTGATAAGGGGCTTCCCTGATTAGATTTGAAGGTTCATTGTTTAAGTATAAAAGGGGGGATCTGGGGAGTAATACTCCTTAATTTGGATAAATGGGTTTTCTTATCTGATTTGCTTCAAATTCGGTATACCGGTTTATTATGATAAGTCGCTTCCCTGATTAAATTTGGAGGTTCATTTGTTAAGTATAAAGGGGGGAATGGGGGGCTTATACCACCCCCTTCATTTAGATAAATGGGTTTTTCTATCCGATTTGCTTCCGATTTGGTATGCAGGTTTATTCTGATAAGACGCTTTAATGATGAGATTTGGAGGCTAATTGGTTAAGTATAAAGATGTGAAACGGGGAGGGTGGTAATCTCCTACTTAATGTATTTTTCGAAAGGCATTATTCGTTGAAGTAAGATTATAATATACAGTTAGTGTGAATATACCGTTAGCTCAATGCCGTCAGTTTAACTGGGCACTTTTCTTTTTTATTTTGTTTCTTTACAGTCTGTTATTTTATTTTATTTTTTTTTAGTCTGTTATCTATTTTTATGAAAATACAAAGTTATTATTAAATCTATCAAATGATTGTAAAATCATATCATTCCAAAATATGGAATAACTCAACGTTCGCAATATATATTTGAGATTTAAAACAGTATTTATCATACAAAGTTTCTTTTACTGTCACTGGTTTTCGGAAACGTTTCCCAGTAGTTTTTATAATGTATTAATCAATTTTCTCAGACAGGAATATAGGTTTTTAGAATGCTATTCATTCTCAAATGAACATTTTCAGCTGCATAATATTATTAATTTTAATGCTTTTAATTTATCATGTTCGTCTGTAAAACAGTCGTTAAACAGGAAAATGTATACTTGAGAATAGATTGCATCTGTAAAATCTGTGTTCGGTTTGGAGAAAACTTATTAATACAGTATAAAACTACCCGAAAGCGTTTCTGAAAATCAGCGGAAGCAAAATAAACTTTGTTTTTATAAATGCTTCTTTAAATCTCCAAAATATATTTGTTTGTGAGGTTTCTAAAGATAAAGGAAGCTTTTAAGAATCGTGGGTAACACGAAAGAGTTAACTGTATATTTGTACATTTTAGTTTGGGGTTACATTATGTTTTCCTAGCTTAAAAAAAACATTTTTCTCTGTTTGCAGTGTAGCACTAACAATCCGCGAGCATCATAGATACAAAGATAAGGGAAGCGCTCGAGTTTCACTGTATCGCCATTTTTATCATTTACACTAGTTCCACTGCGAAAAAAATAAGAAGAATATAATTGGGTGAAAAATGAAAAAAAAAAAGCAATATTACTAATTATATTTCTGATATTCGTAATATTTTTTTCTTACTTTACCAAAATTAGCATCGACAGCGGATGTTTGGTTGTGGCGTGTATATTAACTAAATGTGCTTATTACGCCCTTTATTTAAAGCATGAATACCGTGTTTTTAGACTGGCGTATTCATTAAACCGAAAATTATATTTTTGCCGTACAGTTAGTTTACGAAGATAATGACAACTGGGACATTTACAGCAGGCTATTCAATGTATATGTGTCCCAGGATTCCACTCTCAAAGCTGTCCCAGAACTCTGACCTAATGAAGTAATTAATATGTAGATAAGGAGGACATTAAAAAAAGCCTGTATGTAGGCCAGGGTGACATATCAATTCGGAGTGCATTACTATAATTTCATTCGTAGCAATAAAATTATATACGTTTGGAATTGAACATATTATTTTGCTACATAGTTAGACACTCCATCATGCACCTTGGTATAAAGTAGATCTGGTACACTGTAAAAAAAACCACTGTAAATTTGCCAGAACAAACTCGATCACAGTGAATATGCTATATCTTTCTTTGGTTTCCGGACTATATTAACATGGGAAATACAGTAGTTGCTTAAAATTAACATAATGTGCTGGCAATTTGGACGCATTTTTTTGCAGCACAAACTGCTGGCGTCCAAATTACCAGCACATTGTACTGTTAATTTTACGCAACTACTGTATTTTCCGTGTTAATATAGTCAGGAAATCAAAGAAAGATACAGCACATTCACTGTGATCCAGTTTGTGCGTGAGATGAAGAGTAGTTTGTACTGTAAAAATGTCGTTTTTTTTTTTACAGTGTACTAGGAGACCCCTTAAACATTTGAACTGTTTCGCAGCCTACATTGTTCTGTTGTTCAAAAAGTAGCAAAAGACATTTTCTGAAAGATAGATTTGGTCGAGAAAACTTTTTGATACCGTGAAAGTTCTTATGTAACTCCACTCCATACAGAACAGAAGGTATAGTCGAAAGGTTTCGCCCAGATCTGATAATCGTATTATAATTTCAGAAAATCTGATTTAAAGCATGATTATATTGTTTTCTTATATTTCATGATTCACATAGCCATATGTGTTGTAATTTTTCCAACTGTGTAAAAAAGTATCCGAACCAAAATTCGAAGCCAGTACCTCGGTTTAAACTGCTAACGCTCTTCCAACTAAACTAAAAGTCCTGGCTTCGCTTATGCCAAAGACTTTGTTCGAATCCTGTATTTGTACAATTTTTCACTCAGTAAAAATTACATCTCATATCAATTTTTATCAATCAGTATGATTACGTTTAAATAATTAAGTGTAATTATGTATCTAACGTTTATTAGAGTTCATTAACCTACGGTTTATTCTGTTAAACTGTTTCAGATAAGTGGCATTCTCACAATCTTTTGATTTTCATGTCCCTGAATAATAATTTTTATTTTAGTAGATATTCTTGTGTTTGTTTTTTAAATTTCATATACTGCGTAGCATCCCATTGCATGATTGCATAACAATATTAACGAGATAAATAAGTTTTAGACGATGTTGGGGGTCCAAATACCAGGAAAACTCCTATACCGTCCCGTGTCCCTGATGCTGTTTTTTAAGTTTGGAGCTGCCTGTATAAAATTGTTTCAATAAAAGTAATTCGATGTAGTTTTTTCCGAAACTGGGACAATTGTTTTATATAAATATGTAGCAAAAAATTAACCTGCATACATTTTTACGGTTGATATTATTTTTTAAACTCTGTCCCTGGGTTTTAGATTCCTTACCGTTCCTCTTCCAAAACTAGACAGAAAATCACTTCGGATGCAGCCACAGAATTTTTTTTAAGTTTTTTATTATGCAGAAGTATGCTAGAGAAAGAATGTCTAAAACTCTTTGACAAGAAATTGACTGCAGAATCAACATTATTTTATTTTGAAGAATCACAGATTATTTTTGCAGAATTTAAATCAACATTTAAACATCAATTTCAAGCATCATGCATTTATTTGTAGTCTTACCGTCCCCAAGGTTTATGCCTGCACATTTCGAGGTAAAATAATTTTTTTTAAATTTAATCCAATGTAAATAACTGTTTCTAAAGATCAATGAACATTGTGGATATCACTTAGTCTTAACATGATTTGTCTAAAAATATTGGTAATTTTCCTTACCGTCCCATCCTTACCATCCCTTTTTTCCTCTACCATCCCCTCTTTTTCCCTTTCATCCCTTCTTTAACACCCCTTTAAGATAATGTTATACCAAAATTTTGTACTAAAAATACTACATTGTTATTATTTCTTAGTTGAATGTCCTGTGGGTACTATGCAAATTCATTATAACTAAAAATTTAGAAGAAAATAGAAAGTTATAGTGGTAAAATGGTAAGGAAATTTAAACTCGCAAGTTTAACTTAAACCTCAGTTAAATAAAAAAATTTTCGCTGCTGACCATTTTTTCTTTATTTTGAATCATTAAGGCATTCGTCTATCAGATTAAAATGTTATTTTAGCAAGTTTAATTTCACCAGATTTTTATTCCCGAAACTCAAAAGATTGTGAGAATGCCCATAACAGACCAGATATCATTGCCAAAAAGGTAGCTGAGTAAAATGTGTCCACCGGCTTTTTCCAGGATAGCTTAGTAAGAAGAGCTTCCGTAGTTTACGCCAGTGTCCTGGGTTCAATTTCTAGTCTGGATACATTCACACAGTTTAAAAAATTACAACTCATAACCTTTTTTACCAATCAGTGTGATTGCGTTAAAATAATTAAGTGTAGAATTTTTTCGTTACATATGTATATTGCCTTTCGTTTCCGAAACTAAACACTTTTCGGCGCATTTCAGTATGTCATTTCGTGCATCACCCTGTATATTGCAAAAGTGAATGTCAATAGTGATCGCTTGTGATGTTGTTAGTGACTGAAGGTGTCTTTCTTTCTTTTTACAGTGCGAGGCTCAGAGGACGAAGAGCGGCTGGTCCGCGACCTGTTCCGGGACTACAACAAGCTCATCCGGCCGGTCGAGAGAATGAACGAGACTGTAGACGTCTTATTCGGACTCTCCTTCATACAGCTGATCAACGTCGTAAGTCTCTTATAATGTAGTCTGTCTCCTTTATTCTACTTAAGGGAGATGGTCACTCAGCTTCGGAATTCTCGTCCGTAATGTTAAGTTCTATGGTCTTTTGATGCATTCGTATATTTAAAATATCTTCTCGGGAAATTCATATTTTTAACATCTTTTTTCTGTGTACTCTTCTTAAAGGATGTCTCTTTTTTTCTTAGTTTTCAAAATATTTCTAAAATCTATGCTTAATTTAATATTTTATGTATTAAAAGCGCGTGAACTGTGAATAAGATTTTATCACTTCATATAAAATTAAGTCTATACTTAAGAAATATTTTGAGAACAAAGAAAAAAAGGGACCTCTTTTAGGAAGTGTACGCAAAAATAGAAGTTAAAAATATTAATTTCCCGAGGAGATATTTTAAATATACGAATACATCAAATGCCCATAGACTGTACATTAGTGAGGGGAAATAGGAAGTTGAGTGACCAGCCTCCTTAATGGGAGTCACCAGTTTTAACCTATACAGTTCCGAAGCTAAAATGATAATACAAATACTTATTCATTGGTTTTTTCCAAACGAAATGACTTCGTAAATGACAGAAAAATATCTTTTCTGAAACTGATCCATTAGGCGCTTAGTAATTTTGGTTAAAAAATATGGATCCAAAACTACAAACCCCTTAAAAACATCAATTTAATAACCATTAACCTAAATTAACGTAATCACAAATTTAAGAGCTTCAAACAAGTAAATAATCTACAAATCCTCAAAATTGTCTATTGAAGAGGATTTAAGTTAAATATTTGTGAAACTTTCTCACTTTCTTGGTCATACTATCTTTTGGGCATTTTGCAAACTCAGATGAAAATAACATTTATTTTATGTGGGAATCAACTTAGAAGCGGACATTTATTCGTTTGCTTTGAACGCAAAAAAACATTCAGCTATTAAGAAGTGATGTGAAAATGTAAAGAAATCGGACAATTTAGTTTTTATAAGGAAAAGAAAAGAGGTCTCCGTATGGGGATCCAGGGACCGAAGAGGTTATACGAACAAAAACAAAAAAAATTATTTTTTTTTTGTTTTTCATACATATATATATATATATATTCTAAATTCTGAATCAAATTCTGAATCAAATAAAACTATCCCCATCAAAATATTCAATTAAATACCAAGTCGATTCGATACTGATAATGCTTACTTTAATACATACCCCGGTTGATTTTTAACATTTTTCAACATAGTTGAAAGTGGTTTGTCGCTTTTCTTGGGTTTATCTTTTTCTAATTAGCCTAAAACTGCATGTGCTCACTGCTGTGAGTCTTAGAAAACATCAAGATGATTGATAAATTAAATGAATAATTTCCAATTAGCCTAACCCTCCACAGAATCTTTGCAATAAGCCTGAAAATATGTCAGGCTGATTGAGAAACAAATTATCACTTTCCAATTAACCTAAAGCATCTTATAGACTCTTTGCAATAAGCCTGAAAAATATCAGGCCGCTTGGTAAAAGGAAAATGATTCTCGAATTAATCGGGCTCTTCACAAAAACCCTAGGCTCTTTCGCAATTAGCCTACGACATAAACAATACTGTATCACAAGCAGAACTACAAGTAAAAAGAACTTTTGACTAAGCAAACGAGATTTAGGAATTTTTAACATAATTTAAAATTTATTATGAAAACATGACAGATTTGTTTTCCCATGAAAGTATATAAAGGACAGGAAAAATCTTAAATATCATTTTGCACAGCTCAATTAATTTCTTTAATTAACCTTTAACTGATGTTACCGGTCTCTCAGACCGTGGCTTTTTTCAATTTTTATAGTTTAACTACAAACACTACCGAAATTTTGTTCCGTTTGGAACTTAAGTACTATCACCAGATACTTTTGAATAGGTGAATTTTAATTATAACAGCCCTCTGCAAAAAGTTTAGTACAAAAACACCATCCTACGAGTTAATCGTGCCTTTTATTCATCTTAGTTGCAGCGGTCTCACAGGCCGCTTCACACTAGTTATGTGACAATTTCTGTGACATCAGTTAAAGGTTAAAGCACATAAATTAACGTCTGAATTCCATTTTCAATTATTAAAGGTACACATATATTAAGACAGACTATAAATACAATTAAATACAATAAACCCAACTGGAGTGAAAAATTAGCCGGGGGCAGGACTCGAACCTGGGTCGACAGCGTAACGTGCTTTTGCTCTACCGTTAAGCTACCGTGGCCGATGTCCTGGCTCGTAAATTTCTCACTAATAAACCAAGTTGGGGAACGTCACCGTCCATCAATTTCATAAATTGAATTAATGATTATGTGTTTCGGATAAAAGGTCTTCGGGTCACATGTGACCCCACGGACAGCAGGTTGAGTGTGGCTGGGGGTAAAATTCATTTGCAGTGCATTAATGATTTTACACTGTTTCAAATGCAGTGAAACCTCCCGATGCGATCGCCTCCATTAAGCGACCACCTCCATGAACGACCATTTTTTCATGGAACGAAATTTATTCCCACAGACTCTATACTAATTTTACCTCCATTCAGAGACCATCCCAGTTGAACTCCCTCCATGAGCGACACATTTCTTTGAAGGAAATGAAACAAATTCTGTTTTTTCCTGGTCGCTTGAAGAAGGTTTTATTAGAAAAATGATTCCGGAGAGCGCATTATTCATCAAACATCTAAACTAAGTTTAGAATTTTTTTTTATTATTATTCCGGTAACTTTTAAGTGTTTAAACTCCTTTGTGCCTTTTTAGGCAATGAATTTAACTCTGATGACAGATTAAGAATGACAGTCAATAAACTCCCCTGCTCTATTCTGTCAAGAAACTCTCAAAGAGATAGATAAATTAATGAAATCGTCCTTATTTGCACCCATTCAAAAAAATTGCATTTATTTACTGAACTTCGAAAGAACTTGGAAATAAAAGTTATAAAAAATAAAACCGTAAAATCAAAGCAAACGTCAATGTATTCATTTTTTAAACTTTGCAGTAATTAACTTTTGTTTTGATACTTAAATTTTCATATTTTTTCCTAATGTGAAAAACAAATTTTAGTAACACTAATTGTTGCCTTTTTTCAACAATTAAAATCGAGATTTAAACATGGTTTCCATTAAGAGACCGCTTCTCGGAGCAACAATTTTTATTGGAACGGAATGTGGTCGCTTTAGGGAGATTTTACTGTATAATGAAACTGATATTTATTTCTGAGGTGCACCAAAACATGCTTTCTGTAATGCATAGCATTCACTATTGATTTACCGGTTGAGCCAAAAGTCCGTTATAACTTTAAAAACTCATACAAAAGGAAGAAATTAGGATAAAGAAGTGAGGTTTGCAAAAAGAGCTCACAATGTAGTCGGATTTTTTTAGCAGCAAAAAATTAAAAAGTCACATGTAGAGGGCACTGACGACCCGAAACACAATGAACAGGACAACAATACGCTCTATTCATTTGTTCTTCCAATAACAAATGTTCAACATGACTTGCAGAACATTCTACGACACAACTGTTGTCCTGTTCATTGTGGTTCGGGTCATCAGTGCCCTCTACGAGCAATTTTTTAACTAAATTTGTTTTTTGCTGCTAAAAAAAAAAAAAAAAAAAAAAAAAAAAAAAATCCGACTACTTCGTGAACCCTTTCTTGCAAACCGTACTCTTTTATCATAATGTCTTCCTTTTTAATGAGTTTTTAAAGTTGTAACGAACTTTTGGCTTACCCAGTATATAGGGCTACTTCAGGCGACTATTTTTTTAATTCTGCCTTGCACCACTTTCTCAAAACAAAAATCTTTGATATACTGTTTGACAACATTTGCAAGAGAAATATACTACAAAATTTATTTATTTTTTTAAATAGTGGTGCGAATAGAATAACAGTCGCCTGTTACAGCCCTGTTTATAGGGTACCCTAAATAATTCGCTTACATAATGGTCTACGGAGGAAAATTCTTTGCAGTGTATTTTCATAAAGTTACACTATTTCAAACATAATGAAATTTATATGCGTTATTGCCGGGGCACTACAAAATCGTTCCTTTTACGGAACACACAACAAATTTCGGTAACAGCACTGTATACGAGAGATAAAAGTTCGAGATGCGGTTTGAGATTTGATAATGTGCTTTTATGTTCAACTAAATTTTTGAAAATTTCTTTGTGTGTTTAAAGGTCTTATGGGTTAATATCTCAAAGCCGGACAATTTCATTCCAAAATTTTTATTTTTTTAAATTAATCTATCAACTACCACATACAGTTATATACTATGATACATGTTTTGTCATTTAAATACTGTAGTGTTTTGAGATCAAGGATGTATATTTTAATCGTAGGATGAACTTTCATGGAAGAAAGTGTCTGTTAATATCATAATCAGTGTATAATAATTGGGGCTGAGATGATGGGGACTGAAGTGATGTTTTTGTCTTAACAGCTGCACAGCCATTTTGATGGATCCTTTTGCACACATGTAAATTATTAAATATGCCATGTGACATTTGTCTGTTACATAAATAAAGTTTCAATAAACTTTTTTTACAAATAAAAAGTTAAATATGGGGACATGAATGATACTATAAAAAATTCTCGTTCCTATTCAGAACAAAAACTAAATATTTCTAAATATGAAACAAAGAAAAGAACAACTTACCTTCATCCATGGTGGCTAGTTGAACTTCAGTTGCTGTTGCAATGGAAATAATTCTCTCAGCGCCACCTAGTATCTGTTATCCTAAATGTGTGTTTAGAGGTACTGAGATGATGGTCAACCTCAGAGACAAATAGATTTGTGACAATATTTTACAATACAATCTATTCTAATAAAGGAGAATTATATTTTCTCATACTGTATATATATATATATATAGGTATAAATATATAATAGCAAAATTTAATAATATTTATAGAAATTTTTACTGAATACATTTAATATTGGATATTTGTACATGGAGACAGGGACTGGAATGATGATTTAGTTTGTTTGAAGTTTAAAATTAATTATTTATACATCATTATACGTCCATTTATCATTGGTAATTGTTATAACAAAAGTTATAATATATTAAATTTGTCAGTTTTTGATTTTAGTATAATTAATGAAATATTATTGGCAGGGACGCAAATTGTCCAATTTTCAGATATTGACCCTCTTACACTTTGGCTTAATATGCGGTGTGTATAAATGTCTATAGATAATATACATATAGAAGGGATATACAATAGATTTTTAGTGTATTTTCTTTCGCCTATTGATGGTGGAATGCAAACGTTGCCCGGCGTCTCTATTTTCAGGGGCCCCAAGCTAAGCGGGGTATCCCGCTTAACCCTTAAATGCATAGCATAACTCAGTAGTCAAATCATATTTTTTTTGTCATTTGGTGCTTTCCATTCATCTTTCGGTGAACTATTATGTGTTATTTACGTGTGATAACATGCATTTAAGATCGTGAATTCTGCTTGTGTTCTGATTTGTTTTCACGGGAAGGTTATAACATCGGTTGTTGATACTGATTGCAATGGGCTCGGATGTCGTTTTTTCTGTATCTCTATAAGATAGTCAATATTAATTCTGGAAACTATTAAAAACATTATAAAAATTATTATATCGTTAAACAATGGTGAAAGCAGAGCAATCTCGTACGAAACAGTCAATGAAATGCATAGAAAACTGCGGGGTCGCAGGCAATTTTTGTTGCCTCAAATTTTCCCATGTAATAGCACTTTAATAAAATACGCTAAAAGTGGTATTGCGGAGGAAAACTTGAAGCGACAAAATTTACGTGCGACTCCTCAGTTTTCCAAACATTTCATTGGTTGTTCGGAAAAAGACTTTTCCGTTGTCTGTTTTCCAAGCATTTCATTGGCTGTTCCGTGCGAGAATGCTCTGCTCTCACTAGCGAGGTTACAGGCGGCAAACGTTGCTGGGACAATAAAAAGTTCCTTGTTTTTCCAGCAACTCTGTTAAACCCATAGATTAATATTGAGTCTCCCGAAATTGACTCCTGGCAAATTTAGCGCCTCGTGTAATAGCACTCTGACGGACTAGCAACAGACAGAGAGAAAAATTTGTTTTAAACAGGCTTTTGCTTTAGCACTTATAAATGTAAGGTATTTCTATCCTATGGACAGTGAAATTTTTTCTTTTTAGACAGGTTTTTTGTTACGGTTTATTTGTGCTCGATTTAAAAGCCGCTCCTGCTTTTCTTTTTGTCTCCCCGGTCCGTTTTTTGTGACACTGACCTGGCAAAACTATGAAAAATGCTCAAGGGGAATTTTCAACCGTGTTATGTATCTTTTAAATGAACTTATCTTTGCATGCTATCTTGTTCCCATAAAAATCTAAAGATCGTATACAGGGTTACACAAAAGAATTTGATACTTGTTCCTACTACAGACGGTAATTACTGAAATCGAGTTTTTAAATCTGCCATACATTTTCTAAACTGCTTACTCGTACTTACATATTTAACATAATTATTTATCCTATCACTTATATTTACCTCATTTGTTACAGTATTATTGCAGTATTAAAAAGCAGAAAACCAACGTTTAAAAATGCGCAAATAATACGTGAAAAGCAGCAAACAGCTGTTTCGAATCTACTAGCCAGATTCTTCAGTGCAAGATAGACCAAGACACAGCGTGCTAGAAAAGGCAAAGCTGAGCAAAATGGCAGGCTTATATACCCGATACGGGTAGCGAATGTGCCAAAAACAACCAATGAGACAGAGGCAGATGAAACTACTGAGTGGACAAGTAGCGGCATCTACCGGAGAACGTGAGAAAAAGAAACCAAAAAAAAAAAGGAAATTGAATTTATGTTTTCCAAATACTTGGAAAATCAGGAGTACTAGATAAGTCATTGACTGAGGAGTGAGAATTTTTAATGATGTGGTAAGTTTCCCAAAAATCAAGGTCAAGGTTAGAAGAACATTTCTGGATAATGATGGCTGGGGAAAAATTGAACCTATGCTGAAAAAACCAACAATGTTGAGCAACAGAAGAACGTTTAAGCTTCTGATTTTTAACATAAACTTCATGCTTTTTTAAACGAAATTTAAGAGCGCGTTTAGTCTGTCCAATATAAGATAGACCACACTGATAAGAGATTTGGTAAATACCCAGTTATCTAGGCGATCAATGGGGTGTTTAAGATTTTATTAACAGGACAAAAAATAACATTAAAATCAAACCTTCTTAAGATTTTAGAAACTTGCTGACTGATTTTAGGAAAAAATGGCAACACAACTGAAGTATTCGAGTTGGAATTAGAAGGCTTTTCAGAATGGACGGGTTTCGTCAATTTCTTATAAATAGAATCTATAATATTGGAGGAATAACCACGATCAACAACAATAGCTTTGAGGTCATTAAGTTCAGCACTGAGTAATTGTGGAGTGGATCTTTTTAATATTCCCGCACAAAGGCTTTAATTGCTATTTTAATATTATTGCAGTAGTTCTATTACAGTATTTTGAATGTGTTGGAATGTATTTCATGCTCTATGCTTGACGCAATATATTTCCTTCTTGTTATAATTCATTTTGCAAAGTTAAATTATTAAATATACATTTCAGCAATTAATAAACTTAATAATGATACATAATATATTCACTATATATTAAAGGTACATATATATATTAAGACAGACTTGAACGCAATTAATACAATAACCCAATAGGAGTGAAAAATTAGCCTGGGCGAGAATACGTACCTGGATCCACAGCGTACCGTGCTACTGCTTTAACCTTAATTTTTTACTACTGTTGGGTTATTGTATTAATTCCGTTCCAGTCTGTCTTAATATACAGTGTGATTCACAATGAATGGGCTAAAAAGAATAGCGCAGTGTGACTGCCGTAATGGATTTATTCAGCCGAAATAAATTTATTCTGCAACTACAATTATACAAGTTTTATTTGGCAACAGGGAAAAATCATCGAATGACGAACTCGCCGCTAGAGGCGCTGTTAAACAAAATGTCGTCCATGCAGGAGAAAGCGTACTGCGTTTTCGAAAATGCCAAAACCTCCTCGGTAACGCCCCACCAGTGGCCGAGAGGTTCTGCTCTCGAAGCTGGTAGACGGGAGGTGCTGGGTTCGAACCCAATCACGCCCGTCGGCCTAATCGTTCGAAGTTTTCGTGGTTTTTTTCGAGCCTTGGATTTCCAAGCTTTAATACGGGTTAGGTTCCCTTAGAAAGACCCCCACGAAGGGCACCCCCCCCCCTTAGGGCCTATATCCCTCGTGTTGATAATTGGCCGTCATAAACACAACCAACCAACCAACCTCCTCGGTAACTGTTGTGCAAAGACATTTTCGCACGAAATTTCGTAAACAACCACCGCATCGGCATAACATAAGCAGGTGGGTGAAGCAGTTCCAGGATACCGGCTGTTTATGCAAGAACAAAAGCCCAGGACGAAAAGAAACAAAACCCGAAGTGATTGAAAGAATTCGTTAACGCCCTGTGATTTTTTTCTCTGGGGTAAGACAAGGTGTTTGTGCCTCCACTTCCTCAGGACTTAGAGGAACTGAAGCAGCGGATAAATGCAGTGTTGACCTCGTTCACAGGGCATATGCTATCACAAGTGTGGCAGGAGCTTGATTACCGTGTAGACATTTGTCGTGCAACCGGAGGGGTACATATTGAACACCTGTAGCAACTTGAATAAATGTAGTTTTGACGTAAATTTGAATTTTCTAAATATATTACTTACAACGTTCACAGTCATGTTTTCATTTTGTCCCATTCATTATGAATCACCCTGTATATTATATATGTACCTTTAATAAATAAATGAAAAAATTCAGACGTTAATTTATGTGTGTTTTAATATATTCGCTAATTTAAATTTTGGAACAAAGGGGAAGTAGTATTTACATACTTAAAAAAACGAAGAACAAAAAGACAGAAAAGACATTACTGCTTTTAAGAACATTTGAAATTGCAAAATCTAGAACTTTATCAATATGAAACGCCATTTAGTTCAGGGCTGAAGGGAAAATTACTGTGCACCTTCGTAATAACTCTTACCTGTAGAGACAAACTTTAAATAGGGATTATTAATGGAAATGTTTTCTGTTATGTCTAAATCTAAATTGCTAATTATTTATATAAAAAAAATAGGTGTGAAATACATACAGATAATCATTGTCTTTGCTCTAAAGCTTTCTTATTCTTACAAATAAAGGTTTCAATTAAAAAATTTGAAGTTTGGGGGAAAGACTTGTTAAAGACATTTACCAGCTTTCAATTTTTTTAAATATTGAAATTTTTTTTCCATATTTAAACTAATGCGCGATATAGTGCTTGAAAAAAAAGGTTATCAAAACAAAAAATACAACATCAAAATAAATAAATAAACTTACATGATTGACTTATTCACGTCACATTTTTTAGCCAAACCCATAAAGTTTACCGTTACCTGAGAATGACCCTAATACTGCACCAAAAGTTACATAAATTTAATTAAGTAAATCAATTGAATAAATTTGTTTAACTTTACCTTTATTTGCTTTCCTTAATTTGTCAAATTGTATGTTTTTTCATGTTTAATTACTTTCCAGTAGAATAAATATTTGTAATCGCATTTTATTTTCAGAATGAAAAAAATCAGATCATGACTTCTAACGTCTGGTTACAGTTGGTACGTATTTGTCTTTTAACACATTTTGTTAGTTTGTTGTTCATAAATATTGACTTAATAGTATTCTTTTTATATTTTTCTTTGCATTTGTTTTATGTAAATAAACAGCGGTGTGACAGTTAAAAAATTATTCGAAAAGCTCAAAAATCATTTTCAAATAAATTTAACAATTAGGATTATCAATAACTAATAAAATATTTCTGAGCATGATTAATCATTCTAAATAATATTCTGCCATTATCATGAAATCGATGTCTTAGTTATTTTACATTTAATATACTAACATTTGCAGAGCAACGATTTCAAATTAATCAGAGAGGGGTCACATTAATGAGACGGAGGCAGGGAGTCCCCCATGTATAATAAAAATTACACTGTAAAAAACCCCGACATTTTTACAGTACAAAGTACTGTTCATCTCGCGCACAAACTCGATCACAGTGAATGTGCTATATCTTTCTTAAGTTTCCTGACTATATTAACATGGAAAATACAGTAGTTGCGTAAAATTAACAGCACAATGTGCTGGCAATTTGGACGCCAGCAGTTTGTGCTGTAAAAAAATGCGTCCAAATTGCCAGCACATTGTGCTGTTAATTTTACGCAACTACTGTATTTTCCATGTTAATATAGTCAGGAAACCAAAGAAAGATACAGCACATTCACTGTGATCGAGTTTGTTCTGGCAAATCTACAATGGTTTTTTTTACAGTGTATGAAATTATTAGTGCATGTAATAGTATTTTCCGTTACAATTCATACACTGTAAAAAAAAAAAAAAAAAAAAAAAGGCAACTGTTTCTTAATATAGCTCTTATTTTACTTGATGTTTAATAAAATATAATATAATCTTTTCAGAGTTATTCGCGGTTCCTAAAACCATTTCTTTGTGTTTAGAAACCTTTTGAAACCAATACATTTCAGAGATTAAAAGAAGCATTTCTGGAAAAAACTTTTTTTTTTCTGACCCATTATTTACGGAAACTTTTCCGAGTGATCTTTAAAGTGTTTCTACCCAGAATATCAGTCATTCGCATGATAATAGGTTGAGCAAAAAATTCTGGGAAATTTTTAAAAGTTGCGTTGTTATGCGCAAGTTAACAACAAAAGCAAGTAGGACTATTCTTCAAAGTACAGACCATCATAGTCCTCAACTTTCTGCCATCTTTCTGCCAGATTCCGTAATTGCTGGAATTACTATGGCGGCTCCTTGGAATAAAAAAACTCTTGACATGCTTCTTCCACTTAATTAAATGATTCAAATCGAAGGCCCTTGAATAAGTGCATTGATCGAAAGAGGCCATAATCGGATTCAGTCACGTCTGGACTGTAGGAGAGGTGTGGAAGAATTTCGACGCCGTCTAACTGAGCAAACTTGTCCTTGGTCCTCTGGGCCACGCGCGGTTTGGCATTACCCTGCTGAAACAAAGCGCGCTTTCGGCGGACTAATCTTAGATACTTCTGCACCAATTTGTCGTAGATGCGATCCAACTGCTGGTAATAGAGCTCGGCATTGATGGCACGACCATCATATACGATACAAATTCTGGTAACTATTAGATTAAAAATTTCCCAGAACTTTTTGCTCAACCTAATAATATTCTCAATGTATTATTCCGTAATTGCTGGAATTACTATGGCGGCTCCTTGGAATTAAAAAACTCTTGACATGCTTCTTCAACTTCATTAAATGATTCAAATCGACGGCCCTTGAAAAAGTGTTGCATTGATCGAAAGAGTCTGTAATCGGATTCAGTCACGTCGGGACTGTATTCGGGGTATGGAAGAATTTCACCGCCGTCCAACTGTGCAAACTCATCGATGGCTTTCAAAATCGTTAGATCTTTTCTCCAATAATGCCGGATCAACACTCGCAAATCATGCTGTTCAATAGGCATTTTGGAGCCGAAATTCCAGAACTCCTACAGATATACCACTAGTACTCCTGCATACGATACAAATTCTGATAACTATTAGATTAAAAATTTCCCAGAACTTTTTGCTCAACCTAATAATAATTCTCAAGTAAACATTTTCAGCCGCGTAACAGATGAAATCCAGATGATCATAATCCAGATGAAAAAATAACTAAATAATGCTAATTTAAATATTAATGTCAGTGCTATTAATTTTTATGTTTATGTTAATGCTGTTAATTTATCATGGCTGTATAGCAGCACCTGGTTTTTCGGTGCTTAAAGGATCAGGGTCCATTGCCGCGTTTTTGGCCCATGAAATAGACTAAAATTCGATTCTGTTATACTGACTTAATTATTTCACTTTTTAATATTCGAAGGTGTATATTGTACGATTTTAACAATAGTTTTTGTATTTTGCTCGGATTTATAGGACTTACACAAGCTAAAAGTTCGTATAATTCGTAGTTTTGATGAAAAATACGCAATTTCTGCTATTTTTTACCTCCATTATTTATATGAGCGCAATCGTGCAATACTTTCTTCTTGACATATATTATGAAACACACCAAAATATACAAAATATGGTAAAATAAAAGTGTTGCAAAGATGCGCTCATAGTAAAATATTAAAAATAAAGGGTAAATTCAAGTACAAATAGCAGAAATTGCGTATTTTTCATCAAAACTGCGAATTATACGAACTTTAAGCTTGTGTAAGTCATATAAATTCGAACAAAATACAAAAACTATCGTTAAAATCGTACAATATGTAACATTATAACCTTCTAATATTAAAAAGTGAAATAATTAAGTCAGTGTAACATAATCGAATTTTAGTCTATTTTATGGGCCAAAAACGCGGCTTATGGACCCTGATCCTTTTCCTCTGTTTTACCACTTCATCTGTCTAGTACCAGGATAGAATTCTCATTACCAAACTATCGTGAAAATCACTATCAGGATTAATTATGAAACAAAATTCCTGCCTTCGATAGCTTTAGAAGGAATCTCATGCTTGTGATGATGGAATTAACATATCATCACGTATCACTATTTATCGTCCTTTTAAAACTAAATTTCCTCTTTCACAATTTTAAATTTAATCGATACTGTTTTTCCTTTCCAAAAAAAGTATATCTATGTCTTATTCTCTTTTGCACTTCATAAATTACATTCACTTTATATTCCTAGGCTCACTCAAAGCCACCAATAAATCAATCAAAAACAAAGCTACTTTCTCATCCTAAAAACATTACTGTGCATTGCATACATTTCTTTCCGTTAACGAATATATAAAAAAATATATTTTTTAACCATGTGCTTTAGAGATCTGCACGGACCGAAATTTCCATGCCCGGTCCCGGCGCCCGCTTTATAGAAAAAAAATTCGGCCCGTCCCGGCCCGTACAAAGAAAATATTGGCACGGCCCGGTAAAAAAGTTAAAAGTTCGGCCTGATCCCGACCCGGCTCGCAGAAAAAAAATTATTGGCCCGGCCCGATATAACAGCTAAAAGTTCGGCCCTAGACCGGCTCTAGTGAATTTCTACAAAACATTGACTTTTACGTCGATTTGGTTGAAAATTTGTCTTGTACCAGGAGTTCAGACCAAAAATATTTATATTAACTGTTTTTTCAGGTTTATAATCTTCATTTTTATAGAAGTGCCGCAGAATGCGTTATTTTTATTTATTTATTTATTTATTTATTTATTTATTTTATGAATCGCTATTTCTTGTATGTAAATGTTTCAGCTATCATTAATATTGTTGATCCGTATTCCATGTATTAAAGTGTTAAAAATCTGAAAAATGCTATACGGATACAATATCTTTTAAGACTCGTTTACACAGAAACGAAAAAAAAAATGCGTTATAGACAAGCTCCCTTCTTAGCAAGTGTAAATGTCTTGTATATTCTTTTCTTACGTATTAGTATATTAATTTTGCATGGATCGACACGTTTTTCAGTTTAAAACAGAATTCCGTCATAGGCAGGTTCTTTTTCACGCATTTTACTATATTTTAATTTAGCTATATTTTAATAAGCGTAGAAATCTACTATTTTTTAAAAATAATAAATTTTAATGCTTAATTGTAGAATAATGACGAATTAAAAATGTATACACTTTTTGCAAAAATCTTTGGCCCAAGCTTAATTTTACTGACTTTTGAAAGGACAGGACACGCCGAGACAATGATTTTCATACGGGTTGGCTCAAAACGAGGACTAAAAATTTTGGGTTGTGAAGACTAGAAATGAAACCAGCCTCGGCTCTGTACAGAAAAAATAAGTTAGGCACGGCCCGATTCTCCAGAAAGAAGTAAGGCCCGAACCGTAAAGAGTAGTCACTAGGCC
This sequence comes from Maratus speciosus, assembly GCA_963932465.1. Taxonomy (NCBI): domain Eukaryota; kingdom Metazoa; phylum Arthropoda; class Arachnida; order Araneae; family Salticidae; genus Maratus; species Maratus speciosus. The sequence goes on along the minus strand of OZ010792.1, from coordinate 441,820,675 downwards.
CGGCCCAAGCCTTCAGTAAAAAGTATGACCCGGCCCGAGTACCATGAATGAAAATAGGCTCTAACCCAGCCCGTGCAGATCTCTAATATGCTTCTTTGCAGCTGTAATTTAAACACTTTATTAATGCTTAGATTGGTAGTGAATACAAAGATTATTTTGTTTCTAAAAGATCTACTGTGTTTAATGGTAAAGTAAGCGACAGGCATGCAATAATGTCTAAATGGTTGCTCCTTAATATAACTTCTGCATTTTCTCAGCCTCGGCACCGAATAAATACGTTAAAATTAAATTACGTCAATGAATTGCTGAGCTGATTTTGAATTAAAAATTTCCGTTAAGTGACGTAATCTTTGGGGTTATATTGAGCAAAGTTAGAACATTTGTGGCTCGATGCACTTACAGTCATATCTGACAACTTAATCATTCTATACCTGATGCTCTGATGTGAACATGTAAAGCAGTTCTTGTCTAATGTACCGGGGACCATCCCGCGGCGATATTTCAATGGTAGCTTGTCTTTAACAAAATGCCACATGCATACCTTGGACTTAATATTAAAACTCCCGGACTGAGTTTTTGCATCAACGCAAAATACTTTAATCTGATACGGCTGATTTGATATAGATAAAATAACTATTTAAAATTTAAATAAATTTCTCTTTTAGGGGTCTCAGGGCTCTTAAAATTGTAATTTTTTTTAAAGACCATTTTCAACATTAAATATCTTACGGGATTTTAAAACACCATTTTTATTGAAATAAAAGATATGAGTATGTTCTTTCAGTTCATGTATTTCAAAAATTTCAAGATGCAGAATTAGTATATATAAGGAGCTCTAAACTGTATGAAATTTTTCAAGCGGAAGATTAGTATAACAGCTTACGCGCAGAATTACAGAATAAAATTTGCAACTAGAATGAAATTTTTTGTACCTAATTATACTTCAGATTATTTAATAAGTAACCTGAAACTAAACAAATTTGTATTTAAAGCACTTTTATATTTTTAATACAAAGTTGTATTTAGCTAATAAAAAATCTTGAAAATTTCAACGGTATAATCAACTAATATATATGTATATATGTTGAACAATAAAAAGGAAATTTTCTGTTCAGTTTATACAGACTAACATGAAATATATGTTTTGAAAAATTCATGAAAAAATATTTAGAAGTTTGAGATATCGTGCGCGTTATGCCCAAAAAGTCATTTGGAGATAAATGACTTTAAAATTTCGGAAACGCCACTTCAGCTATTGAGCGGGTATAATCCTAAAAGCCATAACTTCTGTTTTAATGGGAATTACAAAGAAAGATTTATATCAAAATGTTCTGTTTTAATGGGAATTACAAAGAAAGAATTATATCAAAATGTTCAGAAAAGATAGGAGTTTAACATCTAAATAATTAAAATTTCCAAAAACTTTGAAGATTTAATAGTCTTGAGACCATTTAAAAGGATAAATAAATCACCAGTATAATGCTATTTTTCATTCTTTATTTCTCTTCTTCCGAAACAAACAAGACCCCATATCTCGTGAACTATTGGATTCGGGATTTATAGTTCCTATACTTTTCTTGATCCTTGTCACAAGAGCTTTCGCACGATATCACTCTCGTCTTTTAACGGAACTTTTTCCCGGTAAATTATAGAAAAATTTCCGTTAAATTCCAAAAAAAACCCGGAAAATTTTCTGTAATTTACCGGGAAAAAGTTCCGTGAAAATATGGAAATACTACTGGCGTCTAGATTTCCAGTAGCATTTCCGTATTTTAGTCCGTTTTTTTTTACAGTGTAGTTAAACTACACTCTTGTTTCTCAAGTAGCAAGTTTTTTTTTCCATTTTCAATTTGTAAATAAATAAATACAGTGAAACTTCCATTTAACGAAGTCTCACCGTTCCACTTGAATACTTCGTTATGCAGAAAATTCGTTAAATAGAAATCAACACAAATTCATGAAATTTGTATTATAAAATACCAGGGCTGGCTATTTGCCGGCAAAAAAGGGTTTCTGCCTTGCCAGTGGCAGAAACTGGTTATAACCGGTTTTAACCGGCAGAAACTGGCAACAACTGGCATAAACACATTTCATGACATAATCTGAGACCTTTTTTACTAGTATTAAATTCCTTAAGTACATTTTATTCCGTATAAATAACAAATGAAATATTGTGGGTAGTTTTAATTAAAAAATAAATAGATTTGTATTAGAAAAAATGAGTAATGTAACAGATAAAATTTTTGTTATAGTATGGTTATATAATTTTATATGTAAACAATTATTAGAGTACTATTTTAAAATTTCAGTTTAAAAATCAAATACAAAACTATATCCAATACTTATTTTAAATTAAACAATGAAAAGAAAAGAAAAATATTCAATACTTGCTCAAAATAATTTAATAATAACACTATAAATTATCTCTCATAGAAATGTTATAGTTATATGCGGATCTTGTAATTCCATGAATTTAAAAAACATTTCATTTAAATACAGTATTCAAAGGAACAAATCTGACTTTTTTTTTTAAATTTAAGACTGTTATAAGCATAGATCAAACTTTGTGCGAATTTTAGTAAAAAAGCTAAAATCTTTAACAATGATTTTACGCACAAATAACGTACAGACACGACAAAAAACGATTATATGGGATATTTTTGTCGTGTCTGTATGTTATTTGAGCATAAAATTATTATTTGTTAAAGATTTTAGCTTTTTTATTAAGACTGCTAGTTGAAAATGTTCCAACCACATTTTGCACTTACAAAACAACTACAAAGGTTCAAAGCAGATTAGATACAGTAATAACTGATTACCATATGCTAACTTATTTACTTCATCCTAAGTATATGGGATCAAAATTGACATATGAGCATAAAGAAAAGGCAAGGAAATTGCTTTCTGATATTAATCCCAATTTTGTGCCACATATAATAACCTTTGAAGCAAAATCGACTCCTTCCTCAGAAACATATTTCTTCAAGGAAGCCCTAGAAAATGTCTTGCTCTTACCTTCTATGTGGTGGTCATCTTTAAAAAGGAATACTGGTAAAAATGAGGATTTGTCAAATTTGCATCCTCAATGACATTGCCAGCAAGTAATGATAGTCTTGAAAGAATATTTTCAAACTTTTCTTTCATTCAAAACAAAGAAACAGTGTGTTCAGAAAGATTAGCAAAATTTTGTCCTATGCTATGGAATGTTCTGTGGAAAAAGTAATAATAGTATATTTGAGTGGCAATTTTGTTCTTTCAATATTGTAAAATAATTGTGCAAGATATTTCATTAAATTTTTTTTCTGTTATTTATTGTGCTTCAATTATTTACTTATATATTTTCACAAGAATCATAATCTTTAAGTTATTGCATTGTATTATTTATTTAAAAATACTCTGAAAAATACATTTGTTAAAATATCACAGATTTTTTTGTAAATTTCTTTTTTTACTTTTAAATAAAAATTCAACTCTAAACAATAATATAAAATAATTAAACTTGTACAGCATCAGACTACCATTGAAAATTTCTGTTTTTCAAGTGAAAAAAAATTAGTACCTATTATTATATAAACAAAGTATATTTATATGATAATTTTGAAACTTTTTTACAACTTTGAATAACATTCATAATCTTTAATTTTAATTTTTAACTTTATTGTTAAGGTATCAATTGTTAAGTACATCAAATACAGGTATGAATTAAGAATCATTGCACATTAAAGTTCTTATTAATATTATTTCTGAGTTTCTGCCAGTTTTTGCCACTTACTGGCAGAAACTAGTTTCTGCCATGCCGGTTTTAACCGGTTATAACCGCTGGTTTTAACCACTCTGGCAGTAACTTGCCAACCCTGTAAAATACACATGCATAAAATGATAAACACACCTAAAATGGAACTATTGGAAAAAAGCATTTGAATTTTGGCAGCAACTTTTGTTTTATGTAATGTACGAGAAAAATTTAATTAGACTGATGTCTAGAAAAACACATAATAAACGGAGGTAAACAAAACCTGCAGCGTACCGTATTTTTTCTTAGTATTTCAAATTCTTAATTTTAAAAAAGTCTGTAATATTACTTTGTGCAAGTTTCTTATGAAAGATATACTGCTCATAAAATTTTTCGCACTATTGTAAGTATCCATACAATTCATCTGCAACAGCTTCGTAAAACTGGAATCCCCTTCTTATTGAATCGAAGGCTTTCAGCATATTTTCTTTTGAATGGAAATGACTAAATATATAAATTAATTCATTTTCATACAATCAACTGAAATAAATTGATACATCCATCGCAACAGCAACCTCTCCGCTTAGATGTTGTACACACAGGAAAGTGGGATAAATTTCGTTATATATAATATATTTTGCGTAATATGGAGATTAATTTGCAGTGCTCAAAATCAAGGTTCAGCAGAAAATTCCGTTAAGTAGAAAACTTTGTTAAATAGGGATTTCGTTAAAAGGAAGTTCGACTGCATATAATTTTGAGCCCGAGCGCACCCAGAACAGAAGACTGGTGTAAAAATAGAGCCTAAAACTGAAACAGGTTCGAGTTGATCTCGTTTCATCTCTACTAATTAAAACTACACATTTAAAAATTTTGCAGCATTCTGGCAGGTCATTTGACCGTTTTTTGTAAAAACGGTTTCATAACCATAATTTAACTATATTCAGACCATAAAATGGCCAATAATATGGTCAGAATAGTGTTAAAATTACGGTTGTGTAACCGTTTTCGGAAAAAACGGTCAAATGACCTGCCAGAATGCTACAAATTTTTAACAGTGTACAAATGAATAATATTTCTCTACACTGTTAAAAATTTTGCAGCATTCTGTCAGGTCATTCGACCGTTTTTTGAAAAAACGGTTTCATAACCATAATTTAACTATATTCTGACCATAAAATGGCCAATAATATGGTCAGAATAGTGTTAAATTCACGGTTGTGTAACCGTTTTCGGAAAAAACGGTCAAATGACCTACCAGAATGCTGCAAATATTTAACAGTGTACTGTTAAAATAATGAATCTTGTGTGCTTGAAGCATAGGCAAGAAATTAATAAATACTCTTACCGAAGATTTTGATGAAGATCAGTAATTAAAACAAGAAAATAATCTCCTAAATTCATATACCCGCATGAAATAATGCATTATTTATCGCACACTGTTAAAAATTTGCAGCATTCTGGCAGGTCATTTGACCGTTTTTTCCGAGAACAGTTGCACAACCGTAATTTAACACTATTCTGACCGTGTTATTGGCCATTTTATGGTCAGAATAGAGTTAAATTATGATTATGAAACCATTTTTTCAAAAAACGGTCGAATGACCTGCCAGAATGCTGCAAAATTTTTAACAGTGCATGTATATACACTGTTAAAATTTTCCAGCATTCTGGCAGATCATTTGACCATTTTCTCCGAAAACGGTTACACAACCGGTAATTTAACACTATTCTGATCGTATTATTGGCCATTTTATGGTCAGAATATAGTTAAATTATGGTTATGAAAGCGTTTTTTCAAAAAACGGTCGCATGACCTGCCAGAATGCTGCAAAATTTTTAACAGTGTACTACCCGATAATAAATTCTATATTCTAATTTAAAATATCATTATCAGAATAGCATTTACACGAGACCACTTTACTGTAAAAATGAAGAAACGTTTACGGCAATTTACTATAATTTCATAGTTACTCACATTATCAAAATCTTACCCTTTTCTACAGAATCTGTTCGTTGAAGCATAAATCAGAAACCACTGAACGTCTTTTCCGAAATTTACGGTCCACAAAGTGACCGTTAATAATAGACCCTTCGTATTTTAAAAATATTTTCCGTTAACCTCCTGAACTCTAATGTTTTGTGAAGTTTCTGATTTTTTATTTTCTAAATAGTTTCTAAAGATGTGGAGAATGTTCCATAATTGTAGCTGACTTGAGGGTTACATTAAATTTGTGTAGGTTATCTGATACATCGGGAAAACTTTCTGTATTTTTTACATTGTATGGTATAACTCTCAAACTAGAAAAAAATAATTAACAAAACCGATGTACTTGCCGGAAAACGCATCTGCATACAGGATGTCCATAATTAAACGACCCTACTTTAAAGTTGTCTACAGACAAAAGTATTGTTCATAAAGTTGTGAAATTTGGTGAAACACATAATAAAGTGATGGGAATTTGTTTAACCTCCTGAGACTCAAGCAAAATATAATGCATATATTTTTTTTAATATGAATTTTTTTCAATAAATAGGCATCAAAAATGATGTTTTTAAAGAAATTAATAAATTTCGATTTTTTTTATTTTGTTTTACAGCACATACATCTAAATGGATGTTCAGGCCATAACACCCTTTAAAATAATTTTAAAAATGCTAAAAGTATGGGAAAGAATAGAATTTATTATAAAGAACATAAGGCAAGTATTAACATCTGCTATTAAAATTGCAAAAAAAAAAAAAAAAAAAAAAAAGTTTAAACAAATTAAAATAACATAAAAACGAAACTTACCAGCAGAACGTAGAATTCCAACATGACTCATTTATTATGCCATTTTGTAAACAAAGTAGTTACAGTCGTCAAAATCCAAAAGCTGAATGTTGAATTTTGGTTCATACATTACCATGCCAAACTGGTTTTAGATTGCTGCAATGAAATTTAACGCAATAGAAGGAGAAAGCAAAAAATCCATTTAAATGGATGCCAGGTCTCAGGAAGTTAAGCAAAAAAAAAAGTTCAAAATTTTGCCACTAGAGTTCGATTTTTAATACATTACACATTTAGTATTATGATGGTTTAGAAAATTTATTTATTAACTTAACCTGATTCTAAAGATAGCATTTTACGACATGCTCGTAGGATTTCCCAGAACACAATGTGGTCAACTGTGGAACGATTTCAGCTATTTTACGATTCCAGCTGATATGTGAACAGGATGACCGTCATGCGGTACATGTCGCTCACCCGCATAAAAAGTGACACATCTCGACAAAAGTAAACTTCACAGGAGAGGCAAAAGAAAAAAATGCATTATTATTACTGTAACATGAAATTATAGCACTTAGCTCTGCATGCAGGAATAAAAACGTGTATAAAATCGTAGAACCCATAAGAATGAAGACGTAGGATGAGGTTTGAGGGTCGGGTAATTTTATCTCCCCACGCAATCCACCCCTCATCTGAGGTCACAAATCGACATATAGCGTAATAAAGTGATTTTCCGTATAACTACTTATTAAACGTTTTGTGTAGAAAGACACAACTATGACAGACGTATTAGTGGAATGAAACGCAAAATGAATTTTTGCGAGATTTCTTGCGGGTGAGCGATGGTTATAACAAAATTTGTTAAACTATCGTAAATGTGTAATTCGTTAAAAAACGGCCTCCTAATTTTTTTTTTTTTTTTTTTTTTTTTTTTTTTCTCAATCAAATTTGCATACCTTTATTATGTCCTCCACAAAATTTCACAACATTCTGAACTATAGTTTCGTCTGTAGACAAGTTTAAAGTAGTATCGTTTAATTATGGACATCCTGAAAATAAAATTTCTAAACTATCGTAATGCTAAATGTGTAATTTATTAAAAAACGCCCTCTGGTCACAAAATTTGGAATTTTTTTTTTTTTTTTTTGCTTAAACAAATTCCCATCACTTTATTATGTCTTTCACCAAATTTCACAACTTTATGAACAATAGACAACAATGACTGTAGACAACTTTAAAGTAGGATAGTTTAATTAGGGACGCATTGTACATTAAATGCGAAATAAAGTCAAGACTGAAATATGCGAAAGCATTCTTTATAAATGAGAGGACAAGTTTTTCAGAAAGTCTTCCGTACAAGGCAATTTTTTCCAATGACAAATATCCATCTGTAAAATTCTTTCGAATCCAACATTTGCAATGGAAGATAACACCCTAATATGTATAACACATATAACTAATATTTATTTGCTACGAGGATATACGTTTGCCTTGAATTGACATTATTCGGAACAACACTCAAAATATTATAAAGGCATGAAAAAAACCTTTACACCATAACTAAATAAAATCTGATATAACATATTGCTAAATTATTTGTGTGTCTTTTATGTAACTTTAATGTTTTCAACAAAATACATCATTTACCAACGTGTGTTTTATCACATTTTATTTAGTTATTTAACACTCTAAATTTCCAAAATGTAAGACCAAATAAATAAGATAGAGTCTTTCATGGTATGTTTGGAAATTTAAGTCAAATGCTTGCATCGTAGCAAAATGCAATTGGTATAATCTTAAAAAGAGTATTCTATCAGATTTATCGAATTTCTTGTTCTCAGTAGAGTTCATAAGGTTCTCAGTATTTTCAAAGTACAATTCTTCACTAGTAGAGAACATTTTTTAGAAAGTCTTTCATACAAGGCAACATCCTTCAATGACAAATTTCTGCCCTTGAAATGGTTTCGAATCCAACATTTTCCATGGAGAATTTCTACTGCTAATATGTGAGAATTTTATAATGTTATGTAAACAAACACCATGACATAAGCACTTAAAAAAATATTTACTTTAAGAAAAAAAAAAGAGATTTATGTTACAAACTATGATTGGTTAAAAATAAGTTTTTTTTCTTATTTTCTGCTTATCATTGAATGTTGAACAAGATATGACCCGATTTTATCTTTATTCGTTTTTTTTTTTTTTTTTTTTTTTTTTTTTTTTTTTTTTTATATATATATATATTTTCTGAAACATTTTTTAAGTCGCTTGAAAAACCACATTATATCTATTTAAATAAATAAATAAAAATTTCTTTGCTTTCTGTAAACCAATCCGGCAGGCACCTCCAAATAAGAAAAAAGCAACTAAAATATTACCGACATTAAGTGCGCTGCTAAAAGTGCTTTTCGTAATTCATTAGAGAATGTTCAAGGGTCCACTTGTTAAGAAGAGTTTATTAGTTACTGAGTTAGACTCTCAAAATCTTGCGAGATACTGTAAATTCTGATAAAAGATAATTTAAAGGTAGAATTAAACCAAGTCGAATAAGTGGGACTTTCAAAAATCTTTAGAGAGAATTCATACTTTTTGGAAGAGCACGAGTTAGAAAAGAATTATTATGTGAAGGAGCAGCAGTACTAATTATTTTTTATTTTAAACTTGTTTCATATTTTTTGTATTTTTTTCTTCTAATGTACATGAAATTAAATTATATATATATATATATATATATATATATATATATATATTTGTGGGTATTATTTGAGCTGCATAATATTTCGTTAAATTTTTATTTTAAAGAAACTGTTAATTATTCTGTTTTTATTGTTAGTATATATTTTTTTAATTAGGTATGCGTAGTTAAATTTCATAACGTATGTTTTTTCTTCTGATTACTTGAAGTATATATTCTGTTTAATGTATGCATATGTTTTTGATTAATATTTTTTTAACTATTACTCTTTTTTTGTCTTATTACTTTTCAATAAAAACATTTCTTCCGTTTCATAACTTGAGATAACTATTCATTCAGTACATATTTTCTTTTTTTTTCTTTTCTTTTTCCTTTGTCTTGTTTTTGTCTTGTTCATTTCAAGTTTAATTATAATAATGAAGAAAGAAAAATATTTTGTTAAATAAAGGACATGTTTATTTATTCATATTTATAAATCTTTTTTTTTTTTTTTTAATGGTAAGTTTATTCTTAATTTGAAGGAGTATGAGAGATTTTTTTTTAAATTTTAATTCAATGTCGCTTTTAATTTGATTCCTTTACGAAAAGGAAGACTTTCAAAGCAAAAGTGACCTTAATTTTCGATTTCAGGCTAAAAAAGAAAAATTACCAAAACACACCATATCGGAGCTACACGTGAATTTAATAAATACTAAAATACTTCACCGAATGACTATCTGTTTATTATTTTAAAGTAAAATTTACAAATTAAAAAAAAAATGACTAACATATGTAGGACAATTGCATCATAAAATATAATAAATTATATTTATAGGGAAATTCCATCGTAATTGACGTAACATTTTATCATTGAATTTTGTTTTCAAATCTATGTAGAAAATTTACTAATAAATCTAGAACACATTTTTACAAATTTAAAATATTTCTTACTAAGGTCCTAATACCCAAATACCTGCAGATTATTTCAACTGCAGATACTCAAAGAGAGACTCTTTGAGTCCCAAAAATTGCAATTCAAAATTCTGTAACTGATGTAACATAAAATAGACAAACATTTTTTTCTGCCTTCATTGAAGTGTAAAAATTATCAAAACTATCCAGTTAAAAAAAGTGATTTAATATTCTCCACAACACTAAGTAATGCCAAATTATAACAGTAACTTGTTTAATTAATTTCTGAATAATAAAAAAGAAAAAAAATGGCATTTACAAGTGTAACTGACGTAACTTTTATTGCATAACTGACCTAACATTATGACTTTACAAAGACAATAATGGTACTTAACTTAGTTTGTAAACAGTAATTTACAATGCCTTTTTATTAGAATTTTACTATAGAATATAAAAATATCAAGTTTTCCAATCATACTCTTAAATTAAACGTATTATAAATTTGATTCCTCTCCCAAAAAAGATGATTTTCTGTGGAATTGCCCTATACGTTAAAACACATAAACTTCCTCAATGCTACACATAAACAAGAACTTTCATATGAACTTATACAAATAAAATTAACGATAAAGCTCAATATCAATGTTTCGGACTGCTTCTGCAGTTCGTCTTCACGATAAATATGATATTGAAATGCTTCAAAGTTTAGAGATCAAAGATTTTCCTCTCGAGTCTTGATCAATCATATGAATGAAAAACTGCAATGAGTACACCAGAAAAATTTTAAAATGAGATAAGTTGAGATGAATGGATAGTCCAACTAAAGTCCATCAAATGTTACCAGCTTTTAAGCATTTTAACATCATATTTATCTTGAAGACGACTGCAGAAGCAGTTCGAAACTTCGACATTGAGCTTTATAGTTAATTTTATTTCTACAAGTTCATATGAAAGTTCTTGTTTATGCGTACCATTGAGCAAGTTTTAACGCATGATTTAATAATGCGTTTTAACAAATAAATCTGATTTTAAAAATATGATGTCAAAATTAAGTGTTCGTATGGAAATTTTCAGAGTTTGGTACAATTTTATTATGAAAATGATCCCTAAGTTTATATATCTTTTAAACATAGATTAAAAGAAAAAATAAACAGAATTTCGACTTTTTTTCTGTAACAGTTTGCAAATTAAAATGTATAGGGTGTTTTTCTTTCATTCCTCTTCTTTTTCCCTCTTCCCCTGTCTTTAGTCAACTGCACTTCTAGAATTTCGTTCATCTGATGAAACCCTCGTCTCACTCTCCTCTGTCTGTCTGCCTGTCGCAGAGTTCGTTCACGGAAACTTTACAAGTTAGAGACCTAAAATTTTGCACACTTATAGCATAATACCTCTAATCACACGACATCATAAAATTTTGAAAAAGTCTCATGTTATTTTAATTAAATGAATTAATTTAATGACATTCGATTATTTGCGAGATTTACGTTCGTATTCACGAATAACTTCGACCCGGAGTTATGCAGAAAACCCGGGTTGAAAACTCGAATGGCATTCACCGTCAACCCCACTGAACCGGTTCGAGGTTGAAATCTAACGCCGGGTTCACTAACCCAACCTTGGTCTACATCAGGTTCAACCCAGGATTTTTCAACCGAGCATGCGTATTTAACGAAAAACAAGCGGTGAGAGTGAGGAGAGGGAGAGGACCGCCATTTTACAATGGCGGCAGACGTGCTGATAGAAGGTGCTGTCTAAAATATAGAAGTTCTACTATTAAATAAAACGGAATAACAATATGCAAAGTTATGTAATCTCATATATATGTAATTATCTTCAATATTTTTATCTGATTTGTTTATATTTATGTATATAGCCTCTATATATTGAATACATGTTGAATTGTTTGTTTACATAAATACGCGTGGTCGCGAAAAATTTATTTGCCTTAAAAATAGCCAATATTACTTAAACAACCGAATAATTGCTTCTAAAGTAACAACTGTCGAGTTTAAGGTCATTTATTTTTTGCAATTTTGATGTTAAAAAATTCACAAATGTATTTTACAGGACCGAAATAAACGCCATACTTGCATAAGTTCTAATTAAAAGGTGACACTCAGGCTAATTTGCATTTTTGTTTAAGTAAAGAAATACACAGATTATCTTAGAATATCCATAGATTCTCTGTAGATTTTTGATCAGTAGTTATAGAATGTTTTAAAATTAAATTTTGGGTCTATTGTGTAAAAGATATATTATTGTTTGTGTGCAAACTGAGATAAATATAAATCAGATCTATAAATTAGATATTTTAACTTAAAATTTAAACAATTTGAGTTTTATTACTTTATTGATTTTTTTTTTACGATTGTTTGTAAGCTTCTACGCATGTTTCTCAATTTTTGTGGAATTTGAAATATTTATTTTTATTGCATTTATTTTTCAACTGTATTTAAATTTCAAAATTATACATAATATAAAATATTGCATTAGTACTATTTTATACGAAAATAATAATAGTAATAATAAATCCTAAAATGAATAACTTTTCAATGTTACCTGCTGAAATTGAGACTTTTTTTAGAGATCACTTATAATTTTTGCTTCTTAATTGACAGCTAAATTAAAATAAATTACTAAAGGGTTGAAATACGCTGCTAAAAAAAAAACTTTTCTTTTTTAAAATAACCCCACATCAAAAATATTTTTATCAGTTCTTGCAGTAATGATGACTATTTTTAAGGTAAATAAATTCTTCGTGATCATGAGTATTTAGGAAAGCAAACAATTCAACATGTAATGAAGGAGATATAATGTATAAATATAAGCAAACCAGTCAAAAAATGTATAGATAATATATATATATATATATATGTGTATGTATGAGATTATATATATTCTTCTATTTTTGGTAATATGTACTTTAAACTTTCTTTTTATTTCTATATCTTACACAGCATCTTGAGAAACGTTTAATTTACTTAAATTAAAGAATGACACCAAAAAAGAGAAAAAAAAAATAGACGGAATGGGTAGGGTGGTACAAATGGGAACTTGTTTTTCTCCACTGATTCACAAACAAGAGACAACACAAAACTATTCACAAAACTATTTTATTTATTAGATAATGTAAAATTATATGAAATTATTAATAATTAATTTGAGTTGTTTTGTTAGATTACAAACTATCATTACTCTGCCTATTTAGTCTAGAAATCTGTCATAAAAAAAAAAAAAAAGAATCCCACTTTTAATTTCTATTCTAAATGAGATTCTTATTACATCTAATGAAGTGATATCTAAATGAGTTAAAAATATGAAATTAAGAAGCTGGAAAAAATATAGAAAATAAAATAACATTTTCTAAATAAATACATTTTTTCAAATGCAACACTGCAACCAAAAACAGGTGTCTTCGTGCATGTAATAATATTTCGTAATTATTAGGCTAATTTATCAAAAAATAGTCAAAGATAATCAAGTGAATAGCTTTGATCTTGTAAATGTGATAATAGAAAAATTCTCATACAAATGGCTGGAGGGGAAGGGGTGGGGATAGGTCCTAAAAGCTGGTCGATAAAAATTAAACTTTCTGTAATATTTCACATTTATTTGTCCAGATAGTATTCAGAATATATTTATCATGATTTAGGAAAGGCCTTATTCGATTATATGTGTTGAATGGAAATTCATACACTATACACTAGTAGTCTTAAAAAGTTTAAAATATTTGTGTTCCTTAAAATAATATCTTATAAAATATCTCCACTGCACACAGTTTAAACTTAAAGGAAGTATAGAGTTTTATTTGGCGACTAGTTAAATGAAAAATGTTTATAAATCGCTCGGAAGTGATAACTATATGCGCCTATGGAGCGCCTCTGCGGCTTGGTACCTGGTGCCAGGGCACCACTAGGATCACCTGTTCCGCTTTTTCTGCAGTTCTGTTAATATTATTTCACTACTTTTTCCTGTCAACCTGGAATATTAATTAATATCTAATTTAATTAGAATTAAACATTTTAATTAGCTCGCTGAAAATCCAAACAATAAAATAAATACATCTGGGATACCATCTATACTAATAAAAGAAATAGTATATAAGAAGTACAACAGACTACTTTCTTAATTTTTTTCCTTTTTTCTCCATTTTAATATTTTCATTATCAGAAATTGTTTAATTGCTAACTAGAGCTATTAATAATAGAAATTATCATAATTGCTGTTGAAATAAAATTTTAGTTTTTATTCAAATCAAGTTTTATTAGTTTTGGCCCAAATCAAGTTCCATTTTTTAGCAACTATGCGAAAATTTATTTTGAAAAAGAACCTTTTAACATTTATTTTAGCAGTTAGTTGACACGTTTCATATCATTAACCTAACTCATTAATAAATTAAAAAAAAATAATTGTTTAAAAAATATTAAAACTTTCAAGAAAAATTAAGTTGATCCATATTTAGTGATTACAGGTTTTTATTTAGTCCATACATTTTGTGGGAATAAAAAAAAAAAAAAAAAAAAAAAAAAAAAAAAAAAAAAAAAATCCCTGCCGGCCCGGCCTACAGGCAGAGGTAGATTTCGAAGTTAAGTATACTAATTTCACCAACAAAAACAAAATCATTATTAGATATAAATCCACTTTAACAGTTTTATCTGTCTGCTTTTGACGAGTTTTTATTTCCTTTTTATAAAATAGCTGGTTTTATCAGAATCATGTTAAGGCGATATTAAAAAAAATATTTTTCCATACTCAACAACTCGAAATTTTCTGGCACATTTTCAGATTCATTTTTAATTTTAAAAAAATATGAAATATGCTGACGTGATTTTTGAAAAGATTTATAAGCGACCTGTGTTTTTATTTTTCTTTCAATTAATTAAAACTTGATTAATAAACAATTATTTTCTCAGTAGGGCAATATTTTTCGTTTCTAACAATCGCTTCGGGAAATTCTGCTCAAAATGCCCACTTTGACATCCTTTTTTGAAATATATTCTGCCTCTAACAAAAAAAACGATCATTACGGTACATTATATAGTTTCTGAATAAGAGAATCTAGCAATTGGATGCGTTTGAGAGCAAAAATGAATTTAAAAATGAGTAAGAAAATAGACAGTTTGGATTTGAATGCACCCTTAATAAGATGATTTTTTTCTTCAATCGCTATGTATTTTTAATTTATTTTTGCTGTAAGAATTGGCCCTATCACAAACTTCTCTATATAAATATTGAAGACAATATTAAGAAGATATATGATAAATTCATGGAGATTTTATATCTTGTGAATTGACGGAGTTATTAAAATTTTTCTTTTTCAACCCCGCTTTTATGTTTTCGTTTTTAATTTTTTTTCGGTTCGAATTGGTCCTATTAAAAACTTGTGAATATAAAAGTTGTAGATAATATTAAGGAGATGTATAATAAAATTATTGGATTTGATATCTTGAGAATTGACGAAGTAAGGAATTTTTTTCTCCCAAAAACCCTATTTTTTGCGCTCCTTGAGCCTATTTTAAATTTTATCAAAAATCTCTGATGCATGAATTTTTGGCGCTATTTTTAGAAGTAATAAAAACTTTAAACTGATTTGATATGTACAAAAATTAAGAAGTTATGGTGTTTTTTCGGTTTTCACAAAACCCCTCCCTATTTCCATCCCCTTTGTACGCTTTTGCCCATTAACGAACTTGAGCGAGATTTTATGTCCCTTGATTTTATGTATCAGTTTGAAAGATATTTGTGCAGAATTGCGGAAGTTATCGTGTCCAGAAGAAAGTGATAACACAATTGCTTCGGGAAATTCCGTTCAAAATGCCAATTTTGACATCATTTTTTGAAATATATTCTGCCTCTATCAAAAAATCGATCATTACTTTACATTATATAATTTCTGAATAAGAGAATCTAGCAATTGGATGCGTTTGAGAGCAAAAATGGATTTAAAAATGAGTAAGAAAATAAGCAGTTTGGATTTGAGTGCATCCTTAATGCAATGATTTTTCCAACACAATCTGCTTCGGGAAATTCGGTTCAAAATGCTCACTTTAACAGCATTTTTTTAAATATATTTTGCCTCTATCAAAAAATCGACCATTTCGGTACATTATATTGTTTCTGAGTAAGAAAACGTAACAATTGGAAGCCTTTGAGAGCAAAAATGAATTGTAAAATGAGTCAGAAAATAAGCAGTTTGGATTTGAATACACCCTTACTTAGATGATTTTTTTCTTCAACCGCTATGTATTTTTAATTTTTTTGTTGCTGTAAGAATTGGTCCTATCCAAAACTTGTCTATACATATGTTGTAGACAATATTAAGAAGATATATGATAAAATCATGGGGATTTTATATCTTTTGAATTGACGGAGTTATGGATTTTTTTCTTCTTCAAACCCCTTTTTGTTTTCGTTTTTAATTTTTTTTTGCGGTGCAAATTGGTCCTATCAAAAACTTGTGAATATAAAAGTTGTAGATAATATTAAGGAGATTTATAATAAAATTAATTGGAATTGATGTCTTAAGAATTGACGTAGTTATGAATTTTTTCTCCCAAAAACCCTATTTTTTGCGCCTCTTGAGCCCATTTTTAACTTTATCAAAAATCTGTGATACATAAAATTTTGGCCCTATTTTTAGAAGTAATAAAAACGTTAAACTGATTTGATATGTATAAAAATTAAAAAGTTATGGGGGGTTTTCGGTTTTCGCAAAACCCCTCCCTATTTCCATCCCCTTGGTCCGATTTTGTCCATTAACGAACTTGACCGAGATTTTATGCCCATTGATTTTATGTATCAAGATTAAAAAAAGAAGAGATTGGTGCAGAATTACGAAAGTTATCGTGTCCAGAAGAAAGTGATATATATATATATATATATATATATATATTTATATATATATATAAAGTTTTTTACTGAGGGTGGTTTTGGGTTCTAGGGGTCATGATCGGTGTAGATCTGCAAAAAATTTTCCGAAATTCCAACATGGGAACGATCCCAAGATTCGTATGAAATACTACCTAAATAACACTACATTGAATCTTTCTTTTCGTTCTTTCTTTCTTTCTTTCTTTTATTTTTTTTAATTGGCATTTTTCTTCCAAAACATAAACAAACGAAGTCTCGACGCGAAACCGAACAAGGCATGTGATTTTTTTAACCGATAAACACATTTCGTTCAACCTAGGTCGAGAAACCCCGAGTTGGGTAACTTTTCATCCGAAGTAAACGGTGAATACGAGTTTTCAACTCCCGGTTGAAAATACCAACCCGCGGTTTAACCCTCGGTCGAAGTTATTCATGAATACGAGCGTAAGGTTTTAAAACAGAACCTTAATTTCAGTCTTTTTCGCACTGGCTAGATGACTCAGTGGTAGCATGTTTACCCGCTATGCAAAAGGATTCTGGTCTGAAGCTGGGATTTTTTTCAAAGGAATAGATTTTATTATCTGATTCAATTTTACAGAATTTATGTAATTTTTTTTTTTTTTTTGCCTTTTTAAGGCCACAAGTTGTTGAAAAATATTTTAACATTTTTTGTTATTTTTTTAATAAAAAAATATTTTTTTGAGAAATTGCGAAATTTTAAATTTTGTTTAAACTTCAGCTAAATTTTTTAAATTTCGGAATTTTAAATTTCGTTTAAACAATTTGTTTTGGCTTGGGAAAATTCGAACATTTAAATTTTGCTTGAACATCCACTAAATTCTTGAGAAATTTCAGCATTTTAAATTTCGTTTAAAAAGGTTTTGTTTGTTTTTAAAAATTTTAATTTTAATTTCATTTTAATTTTTGAAATTCCGCAATTGTGAATTTTGTTTAAATAATTTCACTTGAATATTTTTATTTTGATTTAAAATATAGCTACTTTCTGCAATAATTTTTAAATTAAAATTAACGGTGCTGCCTTCTATGCAAGGATTCAATAATTATAAATTAATGATTTGGATTTATTAATTAAATGGTATTGTTTTGAAAGGAATATTAAACGAAACCTTTTCTGCGATCTTTCATCACACTTGTTTTGATAGCAGACAAACTGATTATACGGACCAAGAAAGAGTTGGCATTCTTCACGTAACTTAAGAAACATTAAATTGAGCATACGGTGTACGTAGTAGCATTATCCACAGTATTTTATTTTAAATTATTTTTTTAATGTCTATAACATAATACTAGACAACAAAATGTGTGCAATGAAAATAAATAAACAGTTCAGACCCCTAAAAAATTACTTTTTTCATTATATGTGTTAATTCTGTTTTTCATATTGTTATAAAATGCAACATCTCTAGTAGTAAATATTCTCAATTTTATTATTTATTTATCTTCCTCAATCTTAAATTAATATTTATTCATTTTAAACTCAACTTCTAATCTAGAAAATTATCTTCAAAATATTTAAGTTTCCTCTTAACAAAGTTATTCTAAATTTTATTTATTTTCCTCAATCAAACTTAAATTCTATCTTTCAATCATTCATTAAAATATATTAAACTAAACATAACAATAACAATAATATGTGTAAACTAAGTTTTACGTTCGTGTTTACTTTTCCGAAAAGATCGCGATTCTACATTCTTTATAAGTTTAAAACAACGAAAATAAAAATAATTTATATTTTAATATTGCGTGCTCAATCTATAATCAATAGATAGAATATATTTTTCTGATTAATTTGATATAAGTTGCAGCAAAATCCGTCAACAAATATTGGAGATATTTAATTTAACGTTTTCTGCATTTTCCGATTTTTAAATATTGGCGCGATGCTTTCTGTCCGCCATTGATAAAAGGATGCTTTTCTGCACCATTTTTTTCGTACAATTCGGTGACATCGCGAGACACCCACGCGGATAGTTCATTGAACTCATGCGTTCCCGGATGGACGCGCGGTACTTGAATGCATCGGATTGGCTATTTTCAAAATCTTACACATTCTTTCAGGCTGAGATCTGTTTTGTGTCTGTCATTTAGGGATTAAGGAGACAGACGTTGGTGTGTGAGCTCGGCGCAGCTTCGGCTGCGTCCGGGCAGAATGAGTCTGAGATGCACGTGGAACAACTAGTTTTTTAAAACGCTGCTTCTGCATGGAATTTGAAGAAGATACCAGTGCCATATTATGTGTTTAGTTTAAATTATTGAAAATCAAGAACCTGAACCTTTATTGACAAAATAAGATATCCAGAAGTTTCATCCTACAACGCCGGTATTCAACAATCATTTTATCACTGAAGATAGAGCTTTACTTTCAACTTAAGAGTGGTGAAATATAATAACAGCGCAATACTACAAAAAAAAAAAAAAAAAAAAAAAAAAAAATTATATAATCTTATTCCTCGATTAATGAAATAGATTTAAGAAGAATAATGTATCCCTGCTCTAGTGATCAGCAAAGTTTCTAAAAAGGAGTGTGGAGCGATCTTACTTAATTTCTCCAACATCAATCTTCTGGAACAGCTAAAAGATCTCTATGTGCTGCTGTCTACAGTTAATACTCCCATTATCCAACGTTCTTTATTTGAACATTCTCTTTCCGCAGAAACTGTTTAGAACTCACTATTAAAATCTACAATCTTCACATTTCAATATAGGACAGTGGAGAACTTTCAACCATACAGAAGATCATCACGTATAATTTAATATTGAATCCATATGAATAAATAATTCTTCTTATCGCCAATTTAATAGAAAGATTTAATATGTTTATTTTGTACTGGTAAATTAAATGATTAACGAATATTTTAAATACAACTTGGCCAAGCACTTAAATTTTGAATATATATTTTAAAGTCTGCATTAATATGAAATAAAAATAATTGTCTAAAAATTGTAAGTATTATTTTGTCTACACATCATACGGGTGAGTCTTTTTACTTTCTTTATTTTACAGATGTTATTACAACTTAATGAATTCTTAAAAATTAGATAGATGGCTTTGATTCTATTTTCGTTTTAACGCAATGTCTAACCACTCTATGCTCCGGTCGGTATGCGTCTTTGGATAGAGGGATTTTATGCCTTTAAGATGTTAATTTAACTTTATTTATTTAATGATTTTAATTTCTTAAATATTACCAACTTAAGAAGTTTATTTCATTAACTTTAAATCCCTTTTATCCAAGATCGCATATCACATATACATTTCATTTTTCATAAACAGTTAAACCTACTAGGATGCATTTGCAAGAAAAATTCCGATTATCACAGATTTCCGTATTAGGAGATATTTCGCCAGGACAATTAAATTTTCTGTTTTATACTTTCCGTTACAGAGAAGTTCTGTTTATACAAGTTTTATTATATATTGACTGTGTTATTGATAACTTTTAAAACTTTCATTCAAATCTTGCTTAAGGGGACCAGGTAAGAAAAATTTGGGAAAAAAATCGATATTTGCTTTTTTATATCATTAAATAGTTTAACTTTTTATCTTTCCAACGATGTCACACATGTTTGTATATGTATATAAAAAAGAAGTGTTGGAATTATTCTTCTTTCTAAGAGTACATCACAGCTTAATGGCCAATCTAATCTAATCTAAGCAAATCTTTGACTTTTTCTCAAAACTTGGATTTTTCATGCCTGTGTTTCTTTTTTTCGTGTTTCTTTGTTTACTTTCTTCTATCTTCAATAGAAGAAAGTATTGCAATCGAAATTTTTTTCGACTTCCGGTTTTCGACGGATTTACACGTTTTAGGGGTCATAGATCCCAAAAAACATGTTTATAGAAAATGTCTGTCTGTCCGTATGTCCGTCTGTCTGTCGTTATTGTATCCTCAAAAAGTGTATGAAGTTATGCATAGAATTGAACCAAATTTTTATTTTAAGCTTTTGGCTATGGCAAGCAGATCCTCCCTGAATTTGGAAAAAATTCGCCGGTAGGAGGCGCTGTAACAGCGATTTTTGTGCGATTTTGAAAATTGTACCATCGAAAAGTGTATGAAGTTATGCATAGAATTGAACCAAATTTTTATTTTAAGTTCTTGGCTATGGCAAGCAGGTCCTTCCTTAATTTGGAAAAAAATCGCCGGTAGGGGGCGCTGTAATAATGATTTTTGTGCCATTTTGAATATTGTACCATCGAAAAGTGTATGAAGTTATGCATAGAATTGGGCCAAATTTTTTGTGTTTGTTTTTGGTCATGGCACGAAGGTCCTCCCTGAATTTCGAAAAATTCCACCGGAAGGGGGCGCTATAATTGCGATGTCTGTACCACTTTCATTATTGTACCATCGAAAAGTGTAAGAAGTTATGTATATAATTGAACAAAATTTTTTGTGCATGTTTCTGGCATAGGCAAGCAAGTCTTCCCTGAACGTGAAAAAATTCCGCCAGAAGGGGGCGCTATAATTGGTTCTCTGTGCCATTTTCATTATTGTACCATCAAAAAGTGTATGAATTTATGCATAGAAATGAACCAAATTTTTTGTGCATGTTTCTGGCTATGGCAAACAAGTCCTCCCTGAATTTAAAAAAAAAGTCTGCCGGAAGGGGGGGGGGGAGGCGCTGTAATAGCGATGTTTATGCCATTTTCTTTATTGTGCAATCGAAAAGTGTATAAAATTATACATACAATTGAACCAAATTTTTTGTGCATGTTTTTGGCTTTGGCCAACAGGTCCTCTTGAATTTGGAAATATTGTGCGGTAAAGGGGCTTTGTGATAGCGATTTTTGTATATTTTTCTTGATTTTCCGTTGTTCTATTGTCCATCGGCGGCTCGTGCAAAGGCGGGAACTCGCTTCCTGCTAAGCCGGCTATTCACAAACATCTGATAACAACAGAATAAGGAAAAACTATTAATTTTAACAAATATCATGATATAGATTTACTCGTTTTTAGTCCGTTTAATTGACTGAAGCAGAAATTTAAGAAGAAAATGAAAGTTGGTATAGTATTGAACTAATAATAATGAAGTATTAACATGTGTAACTACTTTTTGAAATATTAAGATGTATAAGATAGAAGAAAGTTTTGGGATTGGCACATCCAACTAGTTAATACTTATATTATGTTATATTGTATACTTTAACACAGGGATTTAATGGTTTGTTGAAAATTATTTATTTTAGACAGTGAAATCTTATCAAAAATGCTAATTTAAAAATGACTTTCAATAAATAATTAATAATTAATTTTCAGTTTCACTTAGAAAGAAAATGGTTTGTTAAACTACGTAAAACATGTTATTCTAACTACTCTAAATAATCTAGAACTCTGTCTTTCACCATTTCTGAGAAAAACGTACATAAAGTTGGTGGATTTAACATGGCAGAGGTAGGGCTTTCCCGGTCCCCTTAAAATATCTTATTCCTAAATGCAGTAAAATTTGGAAAAGCGAAAATTGTCTATAACAGAATCTTGCCTTAAGCGTAAGATTTGCACGGTGCCAACGCGGAAAAAAATACCCCCATTCCTACCGGTACTATGTCTGCAAAAATTATCCTATAAAAATGTTACTGTTACCAATCGATTAGTAAATTATAGTTACTAATCAATGCTGCATTTAAATTTTGTTTCGGGGTTTGTCTAAGTATATAAAAGTTACTAAACTTTAAAATTCGTAATACTAACACTTAATTTTTTCATCATATTTGGATTTTTCGGAATATGTTACCTTCGTATACCAAAGGAAGTTATTGGGTTAAGTATTTTAGGAGTTATTTTGGTTTAAAAAAAATTTAAATCGTTGAAAAACACAATGCAATGCGGGTAGCTTTTTAATAATAACTCTAAAACTACTCGGCAAAATGAGCTGTAATATTTAGATTCTGAAATTTAAACTTCTAGGTCGACTTTTATCAAAAGATTTTAAGGTACAATTAATATATTTTCCGAAAAAAAAGTGAAATGTACTGTCGTGTTAAAAAAAAGTAAACACCCCCTACTAACTCCTCAACAAATTATCATAGAAGAGAGTTACTGGTGCCGAACGATTGGAAATAAAGTCTACTTTTAAATGATGTATATAAAATTTGCTTAGGGGAAAATCTACATCTTAAAACGAACCATAACTTTGTTTTTTTCAATAGCAGTACACAATTCTGACAGCATAAATAAACTCTACACCCTTCAATTAGTCTAAAAACAAATTTTTATGCAATTCGTACCATAAGATTTCGAGAAATTAATTCTTTTAAAACGAGCGTATTTTAAGGGCTGTATCCAAATTGAAGTTCGCTACTCGATTGTTAACCGAGGGAGCCCCCCTCTTGATCAAGGCACCTTAAGCACCATTCAAGCACTCAATGAAGCCAGCTAGATTACAGGATAGCATGAGAAATTTCAAAATATCTAGTGACTTCTATCATAGACGGCCCCTTAAACCATTATTTTGCCGTTTTTAAAGCATAATTTGAAAACTACTTGGAAGAAAAATGTGAAATTTTTGATTTTCATAAAGCAAGACTTAATAAATCTGAATCCTTCAAAAAAATTGTAGGTTGCAATTTATAATTTTTTCGAATATTAATTTTATAATTCATATCCTAAAATTATAAAAATTGCAAATTCAACATATTTATGTTTGGGTATATTAGTATTATTGCTACACAAAAAATTAGCACATTAGGATTATTTCAGGAGTTATAAATAAAAGTATGAAAATGTAATTTAACATTAGAAACACTAAATTTAGAATGTGTATAATTCAAAAACTTAGCATTGAAATGACTTGAAATTTTGTGTCAAGGCATAGTTTGAACCGAAGATTCGAAATATCTCGTTAAAATTGGGTATTGCCAATGGAGAAAAGGAAGTTTGGATTCGTTTTAATATATAGATGGGCCCCTAAGCAAATTTTGTATACGTCATTTAAAAGTAGACTTTATTTCAATCGTTCGGTACCAGTAACTTTCGTCTACGATAATTTGTTGAGGAGTTAGTAGGAGGTGTTTACTTTTTTTTCCATAACTGTACCTATGAATTTTTTAACAGAAATCGATTTTCAGAAGCTTTAAATATGCGAGTCCAAAATTATAACTTCTTTCTTAGTAGTTTTAGAGTTATGCTTAAAAGCTACCTGCATTGCAATATAGCAATGCATGAGAATTGATTAAAACGAATTTAACATTAGGAGATATAAATTTAAAATCTGCACAATTCCTAATCTACTTGACCAAATATCTTACCGTTTATTATACAAAAGTAAAATTTACTGAAGAATACAAATATGATGTCAAATTAAGGTTTTAGTATTAAAAATTTGAAAGCTTGGTACAATTTACATATGTATACAAACTTCTGAGCAAAATTTAAATACAGCATAAATTAGTATACATTTTTATTAATCGACTGGTAGCTGTTACTTTTTAATACGATTATTTGTGGCAGACTTAGTACGGAAGTATATATTTTTTTACGATTGTACCTTTTATAATGGAAACAGGTCTATAAAAATTATATTTAAGTCCTTTGCGTTCCTGGTAGAGCAGGATTTTACAGTATTATAATAAAATCTCAGTAAACGGAATATGTTTATAGCCGAATTTCGCCTCACGCGGAAAAAAATCTTAATCCCCACGAAAAGAACATCATACAATTATGTCTTCTCTGGCGGAAACCGAGTAAAAACCGGAAGTTATTTCCGGTGCTTTGCGGTTCCGAATTATCAGTTTTTACTTTATAATGGAAGAAAATGTATATCTTATTTTAATACTTAAATATTAACGTACTTTTTTTCATAATGAAGAGAAAGAAATTCTTTCAACTGGTTTAAGTCGTATTCTATGGCTGGAGTAGCACAGATGAGATTTTTCCAATAGAGCGAAAAATGTCCAGGGGCCCTACCACAAGCGCATCGAGTTCCTTCCGAAGCGGGAAGAACCCGTGGTCGAATTTTCATGTTTTCCGAAAAAATTATCCCATTCACAGTTTAGGCGGTACTACGAAGCAACCTTCTATGGAAGCAACCGACAATAACTGACGGATTTCAAGAATCCTTTTCAAGTAGGCATCGGAAAAAACCAGACTGACCACTTCAATTCTTACGTTTCTTCTCTCTTTTTCTCCTTATCGAAAACAGAAAACAAATGCTTGATAGTGCTTTCCGTGTTTATTAAAAATGCCATCAACACACGTCTAATTAAGATATTTTGATAATCTTTTTTTAAACGTATATGAAATATTTATATTTTTAGCTGTTGAAAGCTCAAAATGATATGACCGGTAGTTTTTTAGAAAATGAAAAATAAAAATGAAATTTGCTTTTTTTCAATAAGGAAGGGCTTTCCTTTAAAAATTAATAAAAAATTAACACGTTACTCTAGACATATTTAACAGCTATTATAAGAAAGGCTTTATTCTAAACTTTAAAACGATATAAAAATAAAATTTTTTTATAGGTTTTTGTTAAAAAAATATTAGCATAAATACCCCAAAATTTCAAGAAATTCTGTTTAAATATTAAATAAATGGGAAAATATTTTAAGCTTTGAATCTAATTTTAAAGGCTAATTATAAACGTACTTTGAAAATATTGCAAGCTGTTTTTGGTAGATATAGATTGATTTTTCTTTGAGGTTCTCTGCATGTTTGAAATGAAAATTTAACGCAAAATTAAAGAAATTATAATATGAATAAAAAAAATGATTGCAGGACATATTAAAATATAGTTTAACATGTAATTTTATTCATTTCCTTTAAATAAACAGTGTGTTATTCCAAGAAAACTAATTATACAATACCTCTCGCATAAAAAAATCAGCAGAGCAAACAATGCAGTGAATACTAGAAAAATAATTTATCAGATATTTTTGCTAAAACTTCTTTATAGTAAATATAACATTTCTGCAAATATTCAAGTCCAAGGGCACTATCATTGTTTACCCAAATAAATTAATTATTCAAAATTTCCAAATGCTTATTTATATATATTATTGAATGTTGTATCAGTTTTTATTATTTGTTGCATATATAACAAAATACTTTAATAACATTGATAAAGAATTTCCTATTAGTACAAGATAAAAAAAATTAAATTTAAAATTTTTGTAGAAAAAAGAGTACATATCTTTGGAAAGTATTGCAGACTTTTGAATACTTTTAGATATTATATTTTTGACACTGCATATTTCATTGGATTATAAAATAAATTGTAAGGTTTCTAATGAGATCAAACAGCAATGTATTTCATAGTAATTTTACAGTAAATTTTGAAAACTTCGAAAATAAAAAAATACATTATTTGAAGATGATGTGGATCAGTCTTCTTGAATTTTCATTCTTTTGTAAAAAAAAAAAAAAAAAAAAAAAAAAAAAGGTACAACTTTACAGTAAATTTTGAAAATATATAAAAAAAAAAATACATTATTTGAAGATAATGTGAATCAGTCTTCTTGGCTTTCCATTCTTTTGTCTCTATTCTTGTTTTCTATATAAAACTAATCTTTTAAAATGTAAACTAATTGTTACTCAAACTAGGCACACACACACAGATACACACACACAAAAAGAAAAGACGCGTTGCGATCGTGATATCAAGCTTTATTTAATATCGAAGCCTCCTTTTTTTATTTGAGCAATAATTATTTTATATTCCGAAAAATTAGTTTTATATAAAAATAAAGGATAGAGAGAGAAAAAAAAAAGGTCAAAAGCCAAGAAGACTGATTCACATAATCTTCAAATATATATTTTTTATTTAGTTCAAAATTTCTCGAAATTTATTGTAAACAAGTTACGAGATAATACGTTGATTTTTGATGACATTTGAAACTATACAATTTATTTTATATCCAATGAAATATGCCGTATCAAAAATATAGTTATCTTAAATTCTTCAAAATCTTGTAATGCTTTCCTACGATTTTTGTTTTTTCGAAAAATTTTTAATTGAATATTTTGATTTTCTACTAATCGGAAATTGTCAATGGATATTATTAAAAAAATATATATATATATACATAATAGAACAAGTAATTAAAATTGATACACCATTTAATAATAATTTTAATAAATGGAAAGAGAAAATATTTTAGAAATTTTAGATTATTATTTTATTTGAGTAAATAAAGATAGTGTTCACATAGACTTAAATATTAGCATAAATATTATATTTAGTATACAGAAGTTTTAGAAAAAATTTATGGTCAATTATTTTTCGGGTATGCAGCGCTTGATCACACTGCTAATTATTTATGCAAGAAATGTGGTACAATTAATTTTCTTAATATTGCGCACTGTTTATTGAAAGCAGATTAATAACATTGTACATGATGCTTTGTTAGACTATATTTTAATAAGTACTTATTTAATACTTTTAATAAATTATTATTTTTTAAAATTAGTATTGGTGTTTGTTATTTTATGTTAAAATTTCATTTTGAAAAGGCAAAGAAAAATCAATCTAAATCTACAAAAAATTGCTTGCAGTATTTGAAAAAAAAATTATTATTAGTTTTTAAAATTAGTTTCAAAGCTTATAATATTTTCCCAGTTATTTTATATTTAAGTAGAATTTCTTGAAATTTTAGAGTATTTATACTCATATTTACTTAACAAGAACTTATAACACTTTTCTTTTCATACCATTTAAAAATCTAGAATAAGGCCTTTCTTATGATACTAATTAAATATTTGTAGGTTAACATGTTAATGTTTTATTAATTTTCAAAGAAAAACCCTTGCTTGGTTAAAAAAACAAATTCCATTTTTATTTTCCATTTTATCCGTCAACTATCCGTCATATCATTTTGAGATTTTAACAGCTGAAAATCTGAACATTACACTCTCGTTTAAAAAAAAAAAGATTATGAAAATATCTTACTTAGGCGTGTGTCGATGGTATTTTTATTAAACAGAGAAAACACTATCAACCGCTTTAAAATCTCTCCTCAAAAGACGCACTTCCGACAGTATATGCTTTTCTCACTCTCTTCAATGGGTTCGGACGTTTTCGTGGCGATTTTGATGACATTAATCCGATGGAAGACGGTCTGGATTGTGTCGTAGTTTCGTTTATCCCAGGGTCATCGGAATTCCACGTCACATCGGGAAATGAAGAAGATTTTCCAAGAAAGGAGAGAATCCGATGTGCTTGTGGTAGGGCTCCTGGAATCGAACCCGGGTACTTGGCTTGCCGTGCCAATGCTTTACCTGTTTGCTCTATTGGAAAAATCTCAACTGTGCTACTCCAGCCATTGAATATGACTTAAACCAGTTGAAAGAATTTCGTTCTCTTCATTATGACCTAATACGTGGTATACAGGAGTTTCCATGTTGTAACATACTTTCATCATGTAAGTGCTATAGTTATAGCTCGGATGAATGAAACTAGTGCTGTAATTCGCAGCCATGTCCAACAAATAAGCGTGAATTATGTCAGCCAGGTATCGTCCGGATAGCTTAACAGGTAAAGCATTGGCACGGCAAGCCAAGTATCCGGGTTCGATTCCTGGTCTGGACATTTTTCGCTCTGTTGGAGAAATCTCAACTGTGCTACTCCAGCCATTGAATATGTACTTTCCTTCTTTGTGTCAATATTAGCCAAACCAATAATTAATCATGCACAAAATTTTTATATTTAATCAATAATAATCTGTGATCCATGATATTACTTTCAAAGATTTCATATATCGTTATCTTTCAAAGTACAAATGTGTCGTATGAAACTATTAATTTTATTAAAATTCAACCACAGTAAATTATAGAATTGATGAGTATTTCTGTGTGGAAAACGAACCTTAAAATATGTCTCAATATAAATGAAACTGAATGCAT
Source organism: Maratus speciosus (assembly GCA_963932465.1). Lineage (NCBI taxonomy): Eukaryota > Metazoa > Arthropoda > Arachnida > Araneae > Salticidae > Maratus > Maratus speciosus. Next base: position 441,791,864 of record OZ010792.1, on the reverse strand, counting down.
CTTGTTTTATTTCAGATGTGGAATGACTATCAGTTGGTGTGGGACCAAGCTGATTACGGAGGCATCAATGTTCTACGGTTACCACCAGATAAAGTCTGGAAGCCAGATATTGTACTTTTTAACAAGTATTTATGAACCTTTTTTCCTATAAGTTTATAATTTAATCATTTCCATCCAGTTATTGTATTCAATACTTTTGTCCACAATCTTATTTTCTATTAGCGGTAAAATTTATTGAACTAAAGTTTAAAAATAATGTCGAGATATTAATACATATTTTTAAGGAAAATCATCCCCACACACGTTTCAAAAGTTCGGAGCGAAAGTAAAGAGCGATCAAAAAGGATATGGGTTGGAGACAGGGCCGTGCGAAGAAAAAACCGGTCCCGGGGCAAAGTTTCAATCTGGCGCCACCCCCCCCCCTCACTTTTTCTTTGTGATAGGTGCACACAAAATTGATAAAGTGCAGAAACAGAAATAAAGTCTATTGAATAAATATTTTGTGTTTATTTTGGAACTTTAAAACGTGTAATTTTATAATAATTCAGAAATTCCAAGTAACTAAATAAAGTAAGAGAAAATTACAGTTAGTTGTTAGAGGGATTGCGATGTTTTGGACAGATTTTTCTCAATTTTTCTCTTTTTTTTCTAGCCATTTTCAACTATTGTTAGTTTTGAGTTGGAGAAAGTAGGGGAATTGTCAAGGTAAAAATCGCTAACAACCAGGTTAAAAACAAGTGGTCCCTAGAGAGAGAGAAAAAAAATTCCTCCAACAATGATCGATAGCGAAAAAAAAAAGACGTTGGTAGTATAAATTAGGCGCCCCTCAATTCCCCCCCCCCCCCCCGGGGCGACCGCTCTCTTCGTCTCCCCTTTCGCACGGGGCTGGTTGGAGAGACATGTGGTTTGCAGATAAATATTCAGCGTGGTACAGTACTTTGTATGACCCCTCTCTCCCCCCCCCCCACACACATACACAAAAAAGTTCAAAATCTCAACAGTAGAGGTCGCAACAGCAGATAATTCCATGGAATAATTCACATTGCTCACACAATTCAAGATTTGGATACAAAAACATTAAAGAGTACTGCATATACACTTTTTTGTATCCAAATCTCGTGTTGTGTGAGCTATAAGGAATTATTCCATTGAATTATCTGCTGTAGCAACCTCTATTGTCAAGATTTTGAACTTTTTTTTTTTTAGTGATATATATATATATATAGTGAATACTTGTTTATATTCGATGTTTTTTTTTCATTTTTCATGTGCATTTGTAATTTTATGTTATACATTCTTACGACGAGACAGAAAATAAGTTGAAACATGTAAATATAGAATTTTAATTTACTTTTAATGTGTTTTTATGACGTCTTTTAAGCAAATAAATATTTTAATATTGTGATATTGTAGAAGCCTTAGCATTTCGATTAAAATGAAAAAATAAAAAAAAATGCGAACTGAGGAAAATGAGTTTAAACATTTCACTTACACATAAATGATATAATATTTCATCTTTATAAAGTAAATATATCTTCTTTGTTATTTATGGAATCGTTCAGAAATTTGTGCTGAATTTTCTAAAAACTCTAAGGCCCATTTCAAAATAAAAATTTGAAACGCGACATTTTTGTCTATTTTTATACCAATGACAGGTACTGTGTCCCCTTAAAATAATTACCGGAAAAAAATTCAATCAACAAAAAACAAAATCGAGTCATTTGTCAATATAATTTGACTTCAAAAGACCTTTTGCCGACGTTTACTATCTGAAAAATTAGAAAACATTTAAAATAAATAAAAAATGAAAAAAAAATTGTAGAAAAGACATAAAATAATTATAAAAGTCCATTTTACAAAAGTAATAAAAATATATTCACAATCTCCTTACTGATAAAAAAGATTTCGAACTTCCATTAGAAATAATATCAGTGCAGAAAAGTGAACTAGATAAATTAAGATTTTTCTTTTTTCTTCATTTGAAAGTTGCATTAACAAAGCACTTTTTTTTTCAAAAATGAATAAACAATATAATTTATTTATATGTAAATGAGAAAATAATTGTAAGACAAAATATTTAAAGCCTTTGTAAATTTTAAATACATATTTATAAGTTGGATTATTCTTTAATAAATTTTCCTTAAACATAAATTGTAATTAACATAACCTTACAATTCAATATGAATTACATATTGTGAACCTTTAGTAAAACAAACTGGCTAAATTTTTGCTTGACTGAATAAATGTTTTCTTTTAGATTTACATATTCAATTTTATTTTTTAACACATTAAACTGTAAGAAATATAAATTCCATGAATCTGCCAATATTTAACATTTAGAAAATGCAAGTAAAATTCTTCAATTAAAATAAAAAGAAAATACAAGCGCATATACTAAAATATGTAAGTAAAATATGCATATTTGCATAAGATGAACAAAAATCTATTAACACTTAAAAGAAAAAAAGAGAAAGAAAATTTAGGTTTAAGTGTTAAATATTTCATGTTGAATCAGCAAGTAATCGACATACTCTCCTAAACAAGTTACAATGTAGTCCAGGCAATAGAGACCGTATAGGGACTCTACCTAGCAAAATTAATGGTAGTACTGGAACTCGGCTTTCTAGATGTTTTTTGGGTCGCTGAATCCGAATTTGTAACTTCCCACCAAAATTTCCCCTGGCAACCCCCCCAAATTTTGGTAAAAAGCCCCCCAAAAAGGTTTTTATTAAAAATTCCATTTTTTATTGTTTTAGGGGAAAAGTATCTAGAAATTCAGAAAGTAGACAAAATTTGCAACAAATTAGATATATGACATTATGACTTAAGATGAAGGAGAAGGGGGGATCTGCCTCTGAACATGCGCCGCAGTGCTGCGTGGACTAAGTTGCGCAATTCCACTTAACCACTCACACGTTTACATTAGCCCTCCCATCTTCCCTCCGAACTTTCTCTATAAGGTTTACTTTAAGTTTTTTGGGTCGCTGAATCCGAATTTTTAACTTACTCTCAAAATTTTCCCCCACGCACCCCCCCCCCCCAAATAGTTGTTTTTAATTTAAATTTCTTATTGTTTTAGGGGAAAAGCATTACGAAATTCAGAAACTAGACAAAATTTGCAACAAATAGCATATATGAAATTATGACGTAGGATAAACGGGGAGAGAGGGGGCTGCCTCGGAACATTCCCCGCGCACTTTTCTCAAAAACCAAACTTTTTCAAAAAATCAATTTTTTGGGGGGTTGCCGGGTGAAATTTTGGTGGGAAGATACAAGTTCGGATTCAGCGACCCAAAAAACATCTGGAAAGCCGATTTCCAGCACTACCATTAATTTTGCCAGATAAAATCTCCTATTGCCTGGACTTCATTATTTAGTGCACGTAGCGCCGCAGTGCATGCTCCGAGGCAGCCCTCACCCTCCCCGTTCATCCTAATTCATAATGTCATATATTCTATTTGTTGCAAATTTTGTCTAGTTTCTGAATTTCGTAATGCTTTTCCCCTAAAACAATAAGAAATTTAAGTTAAAAACAAATATTTTTTTGGGGGGGGGGATTTTTTGGGAAAAGTTAAAAATTCGGATTCAGCGACCCAAAAATCTTAAAGTGAACCTTATGGAGAAAGTTTGGAGGGGAGATTGGAGGGCGAATGTAAACGTGTGAGTGGCTAAGTGGAATTGCGCAACTTAGTTCACGCAGCACCGCGCGAATGTTCCGAGGCAGACCCCCCTTCCCCTTCATCCTAAGTCATAATGTGATATATCTGATTTGTTGGAAATTTTATCTACTTTCCGAATTTCTAGATACTTTTTCTCTAAAACAATAAGAAAATTGATTTTTTTAATAAAAACCTTTTTTGGGGGGCTTTTTACCAAAATTTGGGGAGGTTGCCGGGGGAAATTTTGGTGGGAAGTTACAAATTCGGATTCAGCGACCCAAAAAACATCTAGAAAGCCGATTTCCAGTACTACCATTAATTTTGCTAGGTAAAATTCCCTATTGCCTGGACTAATGTTCGAAACTACAAAACGCAGTGTAATTCAGTAGAAGACTATTATTTCACGGGGAATGTATCTTTGAATTCTAACAGTATGATAAGACCCAGTTAAACTAATTGAGACTGAACATGCTACGTAGTCAAAAATCAACAGGACTCCGACCTAGAGATTAAGGAGGCCATTTGATGTAGGAGTGCCTCATAATGATTTTCTTCTCGTCGGAAATCTCATTGAGAAAGTACTTTGTAGCGAACCGGGCAAGGTCGCTGCTTGGAAATTCAGTCATATTCAAATTTATAGTTTAAAACACCTTTATTGAAGCTAATTGGGCAGGGGTGTGACAGAGTCACTTCACAATTTTGCCTGCATTACGCGAAAAGCAAGTTCATTCACTAATACAATAACTAAGAAATATTAAAAATTTGATTTACATAAAACTCTTCGATAGTCCAAGTCGACAACAACTTTCCAAAAACAATAAGTTGCTCTGAATTTCAAGGCAACAATTATTCTAATCTCCAATGTTAGCTGATTAATATCCCATCGTTGTCAAAACAAACTTTTATTTACACAAACTATATTTCAAAACCTCTTACCAACTGGCAGTGTTTATACCACAAACTCTAACATCACTTCCACGTGTCCCAATTTCCTTTTTCAATTCTCCGATGCAGGTCTTATACTCTGCTGGGATAGGACTCGACCCAAATCCGAAGACAGAAACTTTCGCTTTACTTTTATACTCTGCAGATTGAGCGAAGCAGCCTAATTTGCATAAAACTACAGCGAAAACATGAAGCCATAGTTTCCAAGAGATCCAAACACACCTCAGAAAATTAGAGTAAAATAAAGTATAGAGGTCTCTGTTGTGCACACAAGTTAAATTTTTGACGTCACGTTCACATGCAAAACACTAGACTCTATATAAATCAGTTGCTATCCCACTACAACTTTACAGGATTAACGATATTGAAATTGCTTTGAATTTAACTTACTACTGATTGCCCACGTACCGTACAGTCACGTTGAAGAATCAAACAACATTTGCATTTATTGTGCAGATTTTTAATCATTTATAATGCATTTTAATGGAAATGTTCGTGAAAATGAAGAAAATAAGCAATTCCACGTCATTTCTTCTTCTTTGAATAATACAGTTGTTAGTCTGTAAGTCTTATTTTTTGACAATAATTACTGTAATTTGAAGATGTAGGTTTGATATTGTATACACATTATGATTATGAGTGTCGGTCTTCATACGTTGTGTTGTCAGATGTATCGATCTACAAGGGAAGACCTAATAAGACACCAATATTCAGATTTTTTTCATGCGACGCATTATCTTTGAAATTTTTGCACATATTATGCTAAATTTCCCTCTGTCTTGAGTTCTTAAAACACTGAAAATTTGAAAAAATAAACAAGAATATTTTATTTAAAAAAAACTTGATTTCTGTAGATTTTAGTGTTAGAATTTCTAAGGCAGATTGTTAATAAAGGGGACTTTTAATACATTCATTTGGTGAAAAATGAGGAAAATATTACGTTACCAAATTTTTACATGAAATGTATTTAGAGGTCCCTAGTATTTTCTGAGGACGTTTTGCATAAATCGGATAATTATAAAAGGATAAATATAATTTTGTGTTGGTAGTTGCAACAATAAAACAAATTTAAGTTCAATCTTTAAGATATAGGCATAAATCTATAACCTCTAAAAATATCATGTAAAAATATTAAGTAGTTCAAGAGATATCTTGCGTGTGCTTCTGAAAAGCCTCATTTTGAGATAAATCAATTTAAAATACATTTTATTAAAACTTAAAATATCCAACGTTTTAGTATACTTGTATTCGATTGTTTTTGAGTCATTAATATATATTTTTGAAATGTATTCATTAAAAAATATTAAATTCCGCACATATCTTGCATGAAATGTTGTTGACTGGCGATTTTCTATGAAAATAACAAAAAACTCTCCCTGTCATTTAAACCTTATTAGGTTTTGCTGTTTCACGCATGTAGAAAAATGTCCCATTGTACAGTTTTATTATAAACATTGCTATAAATCAAATAAAATATAATCAAATATGTGACACAAATGCGTATATTTGCTGTCAAAAACTTGCACACATTTCATGCAACAAAAAATTCATACGTAAGTGTAACTAAGGATTCAGATCATGCGTTTCTAATTGTTGATAACTTACAAAAGAGTAACGAATATTGTAAAGATAATTGTCGTAGAAACGAACGTTTCTCTTCTATATCGAAATGTAACGATAGGGTGCAGAATGAGGACCTGAGAAAAACTCAACTGAGTATTTGCGTTCTCGGAGATCTTTTAATTAATTTTTATTGAAAATATGCCATATATGTTTAGTCATAACTAACGTAATTGTAGGAATTTGCCTATGCAGTTTGTTTTAAAATGCGGAGACAATATTTCTCTTTCATTTACATGTTCCTCGAAAAATCTAATTATTTTAATATTTAAGTGTAGTATGCCATCTTAAGACGCTTTTGAAATTGTTCATATGATCATACATTAATTTTTTGCCACAGAAATGCTCGAATATATCAAATGTACTACCATTTAAGGCGATAATTGTTTGAGTAACTAATATATTAATATTTAGTACGCGTATCACAAATATAGAATGGATATTAGGCAAAGTATCTCAACAATTTTGGCACGAAACTGATACATGGAACAAAAATTTGCAAGATCTGGCAACTAATCCTATGCAGTTGTAGTAAAAAATGGCAAGACTAGGCAACTGTAAACATTCGATTATGGCTAATGGAATAGTTGTAAAATCCCGACGTTCCAACCTCAAAATTTAGAGTAAAAAAAAATTAATTCGCACATACACACATGCACCCAGATAGCATGAACATTACATTAGCAGCAAGTTTGATTTTTTCTGATATTATCTTGCCGTGACAAATTTGAATTCAGAAATTCGCAGCAAATTTCCCGCAAGGTATACCATCACCCACTTGCATGACTAGTTTGTTGTGAAACTGATGCAAGACTGTCTTTAATTCACGAAAGTGACGAAAGCAAAAAATCCCTCTGTTGAGGGAATAGACAATCAGCACATACGCAGAAATTTTATTCGGTAGGCACCTCTTTTTCTAAACGCAATACTTATTAAATATCAAAAAATGCTCCAAATGAAAAGTACAAATATTACCTAAACTTGTTAATGGGGATAAAATCGATCCATGCACCTTCTGATGGCGCTTTCGCATCAATAGACTTGATCAGGTCTATGGACCCCTTCAAAGGGGTTAAACGTATAGTGTGACATAGAAAGATTACTACTTTGCAGTAAGTTTGCAGTATTTTTGATTACTTATTTGCCGTTAGTTTGCAATAAATTTGATATAATATGAATTTAACTTGCACGACAAGTTAGCTGCAAGTTCAAAGTATAGTGACTCCGGCGTTTGCGTTATCTTGCTGCAGTCTTGTTATGAACTTTCAGTCTTGTCATGCTGAGCTTACTGCAACTTTGCAGGTTTTCAGAGCAAGACTGTTGCAAATTTTCTGCAAACTAAAAATGCTATGTGGGCAGGGTTCGTACTCTTCAAGGACTTGTAAGGACCTTTTACCAAAATTTTTGTATTTGCCTTATTTAATGAAAAAGTTCTATCTTCAGATATAACAACCAGTACTTTACGAAAGTTTTGGTACTAAAACAATTAAAATTCTGTGAATCGCTTGATGCGTACGAACACGGACATGATGAAATCAGAAAAATTTCTGGAGTTAATTGGATGATCCATAGCACTTCATAGGAAGTAATGGAAAAAATCTAGGGTACATCAACATCCTGGAGTGGATTGAAAATGGTTGTTGTTGATGATGATAATGATATGAGGACGTGGGTTTTAAAACTAGCCTTATCTTAGAAAATCAAAATTTGGGAAATCGCGGAAAATCTCTGACTGCGTCCATTAGTTTTCATTCTAAACTAAGATTTTACAATACCATAAACACACGATAAAACTAGTTTATTTGTAGGTTGTAATAATTTCCGATGCAGGTTCAATAACAGAATAGATTGATAGAGAAAACTCGATTTTTTAAATTTTGGATAAAGCGAGTTTTGAAACTCATGGCCTAATATATATATATATATGTATACAGAGTGTTTCAAAATTCGACCGCTAAATTCAGAGGGGTGATAGTAGGCGTCAAGAGAATGAAAATTTTCCATAGAACATGCGGTCGCAAACTACTTATTTAGTCACAAATACAAGGTGTTTCAGTCTAACTGAACTCTGGTTGACGGTAGTAATTTCGAGAAAAATAAAAACATTGCAATGAAAATGCAATGATATGTACCTTGTTCTGTGTGAAATGTGATAACATCAAGAAAAGATCTGAATAAACATGCTGCTCAAGCAATCGATGAAACCGTATGAAGTGGATAGTCACAGTCTAAAATGTGGGGCGTCAAGTGCAAAGTGCTGGCGCTTATAATGCAAACTTCTACACCTTTTGTTTTGTGTTATCACATTTACAACAAAGGTGAGAATGTCTGTTAAATGTTTTATTGTAATATACTTTAGTTTTCTGAAAGTTATTACCGTCAAACCAAATTGAGTTAGGAGGAAACAGATTCTATTTTTGATTCAATGCGTGCTTTGCGACCCCATGTTCTATGGTAATATTTCATCCTCTTGATGCCTACTATAACTCTTCTCAATTTGTCGGTCGAATTTTGGAACACTCTGCATATATGTGTGTGTGCAATACATGTAGTGTGTTGAATGTCGGCTCCATATCATTTGAAATAGTGATACCTGGGTTAACGAGTATATCGGCTAACGAATGTTTCGGTTGATGAAGATTTGTTCTGTTTTTTAACCCCAGCTAACGAATATGGAATCAGCTAACGTATATTTAATTGGGTGCGCGCATTAACTCAGCCATACTGTATTTTAATTGGCAAGGAAATGCCATTTCGATTAACAAATATTTTGGTTAACAATCATGATTCCGAACTAATTACGTGGGTGGTTCAATAATTATTGTCCCTAATATAAAATATTTGTACTGCGATGGTTGTTGTGGAATATCGAAGCCTAATGTCTTAGATGCCTATTTGCTCAATTCCAGAACCGTAGCTGCTATATTCATACAGTTTTGGATGAGGAAGTAAAAGGGGTGAGGAGTGGGGTGAAAGGCTAATTTTTAGCTTTCGGGGCTAGATTTGTGGCAGTGGATGAGACGTAACTTCTGTCGTTTGGACTCGGTATCATAGTGGTGTAGCCACATCTCATCTACTGTCAAAAACGTAGCCTCATAAGCTCTAAACAAGCATTTCATCCTCACCCCCCCCTCCTTAAAAACTCCCCCCAAAATAGGTCTTTAAAACTTCACCCCTCCCTCCAAAATTATGTTAATACAGCAGCTACGGTTCTGAAATTGAGCATATAGGCATTTAAGAGATTAAGCTTCGATATTTCACATCAACCATCGCAGTACAAATATTTTATATACATTAGGGACAACCCAGATAGCACGAACAATTGCAGCAAGATTAATTTTTTCTTGATATTTTCTTGTCACGACAAATTTGAAGTAATAATATTGCCGCAAGGACACTACTAGGTAGACGGAATATAATCAATCGCTCCCTTGCAACGCAACGTTCCTCTAAAATTGATACAACACTGTCATAAAATAACGACGTAAGCGAAAAATTCCTTTTGTTGGAAGGGGAAGAGATATAAACACGCATGCGAGGAAATTTGACAAAGACAAAATTACAACACATCTTTATTGAATCCCATGATCAGCTGCGTCATTGGATTCCCAGATAGCATGAACATTAACAACAAGCTTGATTTTGTCTGACACTATCTTGGCGTGACAAATATGAATTGAGAAATTTGCAGCAAATTTCCCGCAAGGTATTCCATCCCCCACTTGCATGAGTAGTTTGTTGTGAATCTGATGGCAAGACTGCCTTTGTTTCACGAAAGTGACGAAAGCAAAAGTTCCTCTGTTGAGAGAATAGACAATCAGCACATACGCAGAAATTGCAGAAATTTCATTCGAGCGGCACCGTTTTTTGTGAACACTATACTTATCAAATACCCAAAAAGGGTCGTATTGAAAAGTACAAATATTACCTTAACTTGTTTATGGCAATAAAAACGATGCATGCACCTTCTGACGGTGTGTTCGCATCAATAGACCTGACTAGGTCTATGGACCCCTTCCAAGGGGTTAAATTATAGGGTGACAGTTGTAAACAGGTAGTGAGGTGTGGAAAGATTACTACTGTGCAGTATATTTGATTACTTGTTTGCCGTTAATTTGCAATAAAATTGATACAGCATGAATGTAACTTGCACGACAAGTTAGCTGCAAGTTCAAAGTGTGGTGACTTTGGCGTTTGCATTATCTTGCTGCAGTATTGTTAGAACTTTCAGTCTTGTCATTCTGAACTTGCTGCAACTTTTCAAGTTTTCAAAGCAAGATTGCTGCAAATTTTCTGCAAATTAAAAATGCTATCTGGGAATAATTATTGAACTAGTCATGTATTTCTGTTAGCCGAGATATCACTGCAATTAACTTTTTATATCATATTTGCTTTAACCTTTAACTTTTGTCACAGAAATTGTCACGTAAAAACTGTTAAGCGGTCTCTGAGACCGCTCAATCGAAAGATGAATAAATAGCTCGATTAACTCTTAGGATGCTGTTTCTGTGCTAAACTTTTTGCACAGGGCCATTATAGTAAAATCACCTATTCAAAAGTCTCTGGCTATAGTTCTACAATTCCAAACGAAGCAATTATTAGTAGTGTTTGTAGTTAAACTGAAAGTTACAAGTTAATCTATGAAAATGGAAAAACGTAGTTGTATGTGAAACCGCTAACATCAGTTAAGGTTTAAGTTATTATCATTTTGTTGATAGATTTAAAGAATTGTGAAAGTCTTTTTGAAGCACACCTAAAAAAGACGTACTTTTTTTATAATAATAGATTAAACCATTTATTTTACTTTTATTAAATAGTAATAAAAAAAACCTTTTCATAACCTATAACCTTAACTGAATGAAAGCTAAATGCTTATTTAGCGATGTTCCTTCACCTTAAAATAAGTCTGAAGATTTTATGCGTTTCTGAAAAACGTCTTTCTCAAGAAGATAGAAGCGAATTTGAAATTAGCTTGTTCTAAATATAGAGTCCGTGTTTAAGCTCCGAAATATGTGACCTCACCCTGCATCGATTAACACTAGAACGGCGGCGAGGGGTCATTTTGACCCTTGCCGAATGAAAACATTTCGATTCGAACCAGAATTATTTTTATAATATAAGATTGATATATACTGCACAAAAATAACTTAAATAAATAAGTTAAATAGTTCTAAATAAAAATTCTGATGTGAAATATTTTTCTAAAACTTGAGCAAAATTTCCCGCCGTTCTAGTGTTAATGTACTACCATTTAAGGCGAATTGTTTGAATAATTAATATATTAATAATTATAGTACATGTATCACATATAGAACGGAATTAGGCAAAGTATCTCATCAATTTTGGAAATGAACTCATACATAAAACAAAATTTTGCAAGATTTAGCAACTAATCCTATGCAGTTATAGCCAAAAATGGCAAGTCTAGGCAATTGTAAACATTCGATTACGGCTAATGGAATAGTTGTAAAACCTTGAAGTTCCGAACTCAAAATTTAGAGTAAAAAAATAAATTCGGACACACACATATGATGAAATCTGAAAAGTGGCTGATCCAATTGGATGATTGGAAACAATGGAAAAATATGGGGTAGATAGATATACATCCTGGAGTGTATTGAATATGGTTGTTGTTGTTAATGATGATGATATATATATCTATGTACATATATGTGTGTGTACAATATAGTGTACTGAAAGTCTGCTCCACATCTTTCGAAATAGTGATACCTGAACTAACGAGTATATTTGCTGACGAATGTTTTGGCTGATGGAGATTTGTTCTGTTCTTCTTAACCTCGGCTAACGAATATGGATTCGGCTGAAGGACATTTTATTCGGTACGCGCTTTGACTCAGCCACACAATATTTTAACTGGCAAGAAAATCCCATTTCAGTTAAATATTTTGGCTAAGAATCAACATTCCGAACGAATTATTTCTGTTACCCGAGACATCACTGTAATCAATTTTTTATTTCATATTTGCTTTAAGTATTTATCATTTTGTTGAAATTTAAATAATTGTAAAAAACGTAATGAAGCACCCCTAAAAAAGGACGTATTTTCTTTTAAATTAAGAGATTAAACCATTTACTTTACTTTTATTAAATAATAATAAAAAAAAACCCATTTTCATAACCTATAACCTTAACTGAATAAAAGCTAAATGCTTATTTAGCGATGTTCCTTCACCTTAAAATAACTCTGTAGATTTTATGCGTTTCTGAAAACCGCCTTACTCAAGAAGATAGAAGCGAATTTGAAATTAGTTTGTTCTAAATTTAGAGTCCATGTTTAAGCTCTGAAATATACGACCGCACCCTGCATCGATTTTTTGGAACACCCTTCTAAGATCCCATGCTTTCTCCTCGGAGAAGGACGAAATCGAACGAAGGGGGTAAATCTTAATGCATTTTTTCTCTTTGGAAAGAAAGCAGTGGATGAGATTTCGTTATCTTGAGTAAATGAGAAAATCACTTACGCGGATAAAAGAATCGGAGGTTTTATTGAATTATCTATAATACATAAACTGTTTAATGAATCATGTTTGTTATATAAATTATACATATAGAGTCGTCTTACTTTATTGGAATAGATCTTTTGGTAAGATGAATTATTCTAATAACTCGAATATGTGATTATCGGGGATCATATTGATCTACTTATTTGGCGTTAATTATGATTAATAATGTACAATAAGACTAATGTAAGCGGAGTTTTTTAGTAATAAAGTATAAACATTTCGTACAACCTATAAATGTTATTGGGCAAGATGTGTGGCTAGTTTCATTACATTTTTTTGTAGCCAAGCCATTCATAATGTTTGAAAATTTTCTAGAAAGAAACATTGAGTCAATTTTGTCTTTCCTGTATTTTTTATATTAAGTTTCGTTATAATTTTTGTGTTTAAAAAAATTACAATATTTAGATATTTTCAGGATAACTGCAGGAATATTGAATAAACGCCTGTATGAAACAGTGGGTAGGTTGCCCGAAAGTACTTGTTAAAGTGTTCCTTCTCTAGGCTTTTCTCGCTCTCGCCAAGGACACAAACAGAGGAAAGTGCCGTTTGAAATTTGATATGAAATATTTTTTTTTCTGATTCACTTTTCTAGACCTTTTATCATAAGGTCATATTCTCAATTGTCATAAGCAGATTTTTTTATACATTAATTTATTCTGTTGTAATTTCACAATCGGGTTCATATTGGCGTATTTTAGCTTGCATGATTTGTTAAAAAATATGTATGGATTTGCACATTACTTCAAATGACACTTTGACAGCTCAAGGTTATGCAGACTATTCAGATCTTGTGTCATAATTTATGCTGCAAATTACCGATTTCTTTTATTTAATACATGCTAATTACAACTCAATTTCTGCAGAATATGTTTGAAAACAAAACAATACAGCGTATGTAGTGGCCAGAATGCACTCATAATTTAAAGCCGGTCGAGCATATCTAAAACACACTCCAACGACGCATTGCATGCCACTGTTGAGATGTTCGGTACTTTGATGCTATATCAGTTTTTGAAGAGATAATTCCTTAACTCTTATCGACAACCTTATTGCATCCATGGAAAAGAGATATTGTACAATATTAACTATTCCGGTGGAGCATACACCATATAAAGTCTAGTCCATTCTCTTCAAACATATTTTTTGTCATTTAGAGTCATGCAAATTGGTGCAGAGTGTCTGATTATGCTCTTGACATCATTTCAAACAATTAAAATTCCGATATAAGATAATTTAGTGTTTTATTTACTTTTAATATATTGCGTACTTCCAATTTTATACCTATGCATAATGGCTGTCTTGCATGGTTTGCTTTCCCATTTTTTTAAACAGTGTATGCGAATTTATACATGGTGCAATATGTTATCCATCGCCGACCTTTAATTTTTCAACCGTTGGTCGTAGACATATAGTTCCAATTACAAAAACGTTTCAAATGAGGTAAATACTCATATTGCGGCATTATTTAAAGTAAAAAAAAAATCAATTTTATAAAAATTACGAAAACTAACTTTTTATATGGTCCCCCCGTCCCTATAGTTATATTTAGTAAAAGTTTGCACACAAAAAGTTTGACATCAGTACTACAAAAATTGACACAGTTATTAAATTTCAAAGTTTGAAATTTTTGCACATGATTTTCTCGGCTTAGATGTTATATATTCCCGCGGCCGCCATCTTGGATTTCTTGGCGATTTTTTGTTGGCGTTTATCGATAAAGCAACACCGACGAGTGACCTGTTCTGGCAGCCCTTTGAAGCCTAACATGCGCATAAATCGCTGCTTGGTGACATTTACTACTTGGCCGGAAAAGGGGTTTTCACGCCAAGAAGAAATCCAAGATGCGACTGCGGGAATATATAACATCTGTTCCATTTTGTCTTCCATTGAAGGATCAGTGAAAAGATGAAGTAAAGTAATTTGAGATCAAAATCAGGGTGCAATGTCCTTTTTGCGGTGAAACCACCTATCGTCGGTACGTTTGAATGTCGTTCGACGATAAACGTTAGCTCAAATTTTTAGATGAAATAACCCTATTTGGTGATTTCTGGATTTGGTGATACCGGCTAAAGATGGTTTCGCCGTAAAAAAGATATTGCACCCTGATTTTGATCTCGAATTACTTTAATTCATCTTTTAACTGATCCCTCAATGAAAGACAAAATCATGTGCAAAAATCTCAAACTTTGAAATTCAATAACTGTGTCAATTTTTGTAGTACAGATGTCAAACCTTTTTGTATTATATCTGTTATGATATGTGTAAACTTTTACTAAATATAACTATAGAGACTGGGGGACCGTATAAAAAGTTAGATTTCGTAATTTTTATAAAATTGATTTTTTACTTTAAATAATATCACAACGTGAATATTTACCTCATTTGAAACGTTTTTATAATTGGAACTATATGTCTACGACCAACGGTTTAGAAATTAAAGGTCGGCGATAGATAACATTTTGCACCCTGTATATAAGATTTTGTAATTCTACGATTCGCTTATTTTCATCATTTCAATTTATCGCAGTATATGGCCAATTAAAGATAACATCTCATTTTTTTGCTTCCACATGTTATTATTAAATCAATGTTCTCAGCAATATCGCTCAGACTAATCCCTCTGAGGGAAGTCCCAGTTTTGATTACATTAGTCTGTTTTCAACAATTTGACGTTTATTGCTTTTATACTGCTACTGGGCATTGCATTACACAAATATATCATTAAAAGTTGTTATCTAGGCTTTAAAAGCCGATGGTTAATAGAGTACGCCGTCCCTGTCATTATGTATGTCCAAACCGTCTGTGTCTTTAAGAGTTAATATCTCGGCTAATTACCGACGATGTTTTTCGAAAATCATTATAAACAATATTTTTATACTTCTGCTACGATAGGTACCCCCAGCGCTCCTCAACACATTTGTTGAAAGACCGCAAATGGAAATTTGTGTGTAACGGAAAATGCGCTTTTCTCAAAAACTATGTGACCTAGAGTGATCGCTATGATTTTACTGCAAGGTTGAAATTAACGTCTACTACCTCTAATTTTTTCATAATTTTAGTTTCAGTATATTCTGAAATAGATGGGGGGAGGGGGGACATATTTTTGCACTACATTTTCGACGATATCTCTGAAAATATAATACCTAAAATTAAAATAAATGTATTTTTGAGTTCAGCGTTGCGAAAGCTTTCACGCGATACCCCACACAGTATATAAAGGAAATATATTTTTTGTCAAGTAACTTAATCAGCCCCTGTACGATTTTCATAAATATATTTGAGAATGTTTAATAAATTGTAAATATGTGGGTCAATAGTCTTTATTACCTCCCCCCAATTGAACATTCCACGTTCCATAGTTTACGAGTAAAATGGCTGTGACAGACAGACACAGGAGTGATCTTATAATGGTTCCGTTTTTACTTTTTATGTACGAAACCCTAAAAAGTACAGATTTTGAACAATAAAAAGGAAATTTTAGGTTCAGTTTATACAGACTAACATGAAACATATGTTTTGAAAATTTCATGAAAAAATATTCTGAAGTATTTGCGATAGCGTGCGCTTTACGCTCAAAAATGTCATTTGGAAACGCCGTTTCAGTTATTGAGCGGTTATGATTCTAAAAGCCATAACTTCTGTTCTAATGGGAATTTCAAGGAAAAAAATCATATAAAAATGTTCAGAAAAGATAGGCGTTTAACATCTAAAAAAATTAAAATTTCGAAACTTTTATAGCAGAGTCCTTAGACCCCTTAACCTGATTTTTCAAAAGAAAAACTGTCACATTCTTTCAAATGAAAAACTTTATTTTAATGTGAATGAGAATTTATATATGTTCCATTTTCTACATAAAGGATAAAATTGGTATGAAAGATGCGCTTTTAGACCATTTTTCGATAACTGTATTAACCCCTTAAGGATCGCATAATATTTGGAAAAACCATCTAAAAAGTACCTATTTTCTTATTACGGAAATCGGATAATTATAAGGTTTCCAAATAAAATATGGAATAAGTTTTTTTTTTTAAGGCGAAAAATAAAGATGTTATACAACAAATTCACTTTTGTAGAAAAGCCATCATGCGAGAATTCTGTGTCTTTATGTTCGTTTAACACCATACAAATTAATGCGAATAAGACCTTTATTTTTCGCCTCTTAGATCTTTATTTATCATCATCACACAAATTTTTACAAATAATATTTGAAATAATATATACGCATTACATTTTGATTAATAATAATGTTTTTGAGTGTGATATATTTCGAAACATGCAATACAAAGAACAACTTCTCAATCAGCGCCAAGAAGCAAACGCAAGCGGTAATATACAAAGACTTCAAGCGTCCAGTTAAATTTTTCTGGTTTCAGAAGTTTTTCCAGCAATTAAATCTCCATCCCGGAAATATGACGGGCACGAGAAATAACGACGATACCTCATCCCGTGATATTGACTGGGGCGATAATTAAGAGGTTAAATAGTGAATCATTCTTTGATATCAGATTTCTGGTCGACGAGTGTCAGATGAGTGTCGATGAAAACTTTAGTTTTGGTGGGGTTGTGGGCCAACGGAAAGTTTTTTTTCAGGATAGAGTATGATTGCGGATTGACTAGAAATACAGTGAAACCTCCTTGTGCGACCACATCCGTTGAGCGACCAACTCCCTGAACGACCATTCTTTCAAGGAACGAAAATTATCCCCATAGGCTCAATAGTAATTTTACCTCCATTCAGAGATCATTCCAGTTGAACTACCTCCATGAGTGATCAATTTCTTTCAAGAAAATGAAACAAATTCCGTTTTTTTCTGGTCGCCTGAAGAAGGTTTTATTAGAAAAATAATTCCGGAGAACGCATTATACGTCAAACTTCTAAAGTAAGTTTAGATTTTTTTTAAAATTCCGGTAATATTTAAGTGTTTAAAGCTCTTTGTGCCTTTTTAGGCAATGAATTTAACTCTGATGACAAATTAAGAATAACGGTCAATAAACTCCCCTGCCCTATTCTGTCTAGAAAGTCTCAAAGAAATAGATAAATTAAGGAAATCGTCATTATTTGATCTCGTCCAAAAAAAAAAAAATTGCATTTATTTATTGAACTTCGAAAGGACTTTGAAAAAAAAAAACATTACAAAAGATAAAAACCGTAAAATCAAAGCAAACGTCAATGTATTCATTTTTTTAATTCTGCAGTAATTAACGTATGTAGGGTAGTCCGACCAGTAAGTGAACAGCCCCCAGTGAACGAACAATTTTTATATTTTTTTAATAGAATAAGGTTTGAAAATATCCCCACTAGATGGGGATACAACATTGCCTTAATTCTATTCAATAGGAAGTTATTGCATTCCTGTTTGGTTACTGAAGTCACATTACTTTACTTTGAGAAGATGCTGTATTTTTCATGTCTTAGAAACACATTGTTTCTATGCTGAAATAATAAGGAAAGTGCAATGTCATTTCATATGTTTGATAAGAATTTACTGTTTTTCTTTGCGTTATGCACTAATTTTACTGTACATACATTAAAAATATATATTATAGCCATACTTTTTATTGTTTTAAGCATTGTAGAACATGTACAATTTGAGAATAGGGATGTTTAATAACTGGTTAGGCAAATGGTAAAAATCCAATGAATGAATAGCTGCTCATTCACTGGAAGGAATACATTAGGCTACTTTTCCTAGCGAATGAACAGTTTTGGTCTGTATGTTTTTGTGGTTTCTTTTATACCTATCGTTTGAATTAAGTGATTTTTCAACAATGGTAACAAATGAAAAGTTAACAGATATAAAAACGTAACAAAAGAACATATACACACACATTTTTAAAGGTAATAATTATTGATGACATTCAAATCTCACTTTTTCTATGCTTTTAGACGATTGATAGAAATATTCTTACTGAATACCAAGAAGATTCCTCAGAAAGGAAATATGGGATTTTCAAGTATTCTACAGAGGACTTTGAAAATGCTGTACAAGCTATGTGGATCAGGTCAGCTCAATTTGAAAAAGGCATCTCTTGATTTTAATATTCCAAAAACAACGTTGTCTGTGAAACTGCGAGGGAAAACAATTGAAAGTAAGCGTATGGGACATTCTCTGTGTTGTCCGTTGAAGAAAAAAACCTCCTTGAACATTGGATAGTTGGAAAGGGAAAATTAGATTTACAATGCATAAGGATGCAGTAAAAGGTGAGGTTTACAATGTCATGAAACAAACAGAAAGGAAAAATCCATTTATAGACAAACATCTAGGGGAGAAATAGATGACCCTTTTTTTTAAATTTTAAATAGCATCCAGGGTTGGAAATATGAAGTAAGAACCATGACAATATGTGGACCACAAGTCCACATGTGGTGGAATTGGAAGTGGCCTGAAGTAAAGTATAAGATCAGGTATTTTAAGGATAATATGAAAAGGGACAATAAAAACACCTGAACCAATTTCTGCAACATCCACCCATCTGGAGTTATTACGGAAATAGAGAAGTACACGGCCAATGATTTCAGGAAATAGAATTAGTTTTTTTTTTAAATCTGTAATTTAAAAACTTAAAAGTGACAATTTTTTAAGCTAATTAATTATCTTTATGGGATTTAAAAAACCGTACTTCAGTAAAAACATGTTATAAGTTATTTGTACAAGTTATAAAGTAAATAAAGAACTATGAAATTTGAGTATTTTTAAATTGCTACCTGTTCATTCACTGGAAAATTTTACGTTCATTCACTGGTAACAACTGTTCATTTACTTGGTTTTTGTATCGATTTCTATTAAGACATCTCTAGCATCCCAAGCAAGTAAAATAAAAAAATTTCTTTTGTTATTTTTTAATAATTTGTAAATCAACAAATGTATTTGCACTGTCAAACACCAATAGGTACTGTTTATTAATATATAATGAATCATTTTCTTTTCAAATGTGCTTAAGTGTTCATTTACTGGTCGTACTACCCTAAATAAACTTTTGTGTCGATTACTTAAATTTTTATATTTTTTCCTAATGTGAAAATAAAGTTTTGTAACAATTGTTAAATTTTTTCAACATTTAAAATCTAGATTTAAACATGACCCCCATTAAGAGAACACCTCTCGGAGCGACCAATTTTCATTGGAACGGAACTTGGTCACTTTAGGGAGGTTTTGCTGTAGAATTTAAAGGTTCATGTCGGGTATAACCGGACTCGTACAACACTTTAGATCTGCTTAGCCGGTCGTATGCAAGATTCTATTCCGAACCAGAATTAACTCTTTATCTGCTGACGGTACTTATAAGTACCATTAAAATAACTTGTTGCAAAATTCATTTAATACATCGATTAGTAGTAATACAGTTTAGAATGAGTTGTAGATTCATTACTTTACCTTGTTCCAAAAGCATTGGTTTCACAAAACAAAAATATTTGTAAAAGGAGGATTTCTTTTGTCTTTGCATTTTTTCAACTTTCTTGGCGTTGAAGGCGGGAATTTTCAATTAGGAAATATTTCTATATTTAATCTATTGAAATTACATTATGTTTGTACATTTTCTAATTCTACAAAATACTAAGAAAAATATTTAAATAAAAGATTTGAGTGGAGTTATAAATATTGCACAAAATCCCTATAAATTCAAATTTAATTAATCCTTAAAAAATTTATTAAATGACTATGTAAATCTTGTAATGTAGTTTCAAAAATTCACGAAAAATGCTTTAGAAGATAAAATTTTGATGAATTCATAATTCAGCACATAAAGGGTTAAAGTTAAAAAAAAATATGTATATATACCCGACCCAGGTCAGACCGTGTTCGCGAAAATCAGAACACAGGACCACTAATACAAATCTAATCTGTAGCCAAAAAAAAAAATAAATAAATAAATAAATAAAAGAAAATGTCGGTGCGAAGTACTCGGATCGGATTCGATTAAAATCTGGTCACCCGACCCGACACAGAATCGTCACAAATGTTATATTTTTTTTACATTGAAGTCACAAGGTGACTTCACAGATTAGTCACAATGTGAGGTCACAGAAACGGCTTGAAAACGGCCATAATGATTTCGCATCCGTCTCACTGTGACTTCACATCCACGTCGTTTGGTATCACATCGACAGTCATAAAGTCCATCGCGCCCTGAACAGTAGGCTTGAGCTCTGACACAAAAATGGCGGCTGTCGTAGGTGGACTTATTTCAGCGTTTGCATGGTCCTTTGAATTTGAACACCAATGATTTATAAAAGTTTTTCGGCCTTACTTTTCAGTGATTAAATAAAGTGAAAGAAAACTTTTAGAAGTTACTGGTGTGTAATTTTAGGGGATGGTACAAATGTTTAAAAAAATCCACCTACGACAGCCGCCATTTTTCTGCCAGCGCTCAGACCTAGAATTTAGGGGGAGGTGCAAAGTCAGTATGTGACATCACAGTGACGTTGTTGTGACGACACTTTGCTTTACGGGTAATATACAACTAATAAATGTGTTGATATCATTATAAAAAAAGGTTAATTCATTGTACAGATATTCATGTTTAGAGTAAAGCTTGTTTTTTCTTAGATTCAATATATTACATTTTTTTTCTTTCTGGACATCCTCGTAAACTGTTGGTTATAGAATTTTTGTTTGTATTTCTTGTATACTTCTGGACATAATTTTTACTCTGACGAACTTATAGGGATTTAGCCGCACTATCCATATAAACTGTATTAATAGCATTACAGAAAAATATTTAGATACTTCCTTCCAGAATAAAAGTTTTTATTAAATTTTTTAAGAAGATCAAATTTTTTCTACGGATACTTGGTTTTATTTTTTAATTGTTGTTAAGAGTGATCGGTCTTAATTTTCCACAAAACTTTCTTGTTTGACGAGACACATTGTTATTGATATTCAAAAATGTAATATGACTTACATTTCCTAAACTATACTTAACATATGATATTCTTCTCACGTGCATTTCTGTAACGCATACACGCAAAAAACTCTTTATTAAGCCCTCCCCCTATCCTCTTCTTATCAAGAAGAGAGTCAGCGAAAGATAAATGGATAAATCTGTCTATATCGCGAAAACTTTCCGTGATTGATCACACATATTTATTAACTTTTTTGCCTAACTTTTTGTTCAAAACACGTTCTCTACAAAGTAATAAATTTTTTCGTAAGATGTTTTGAAATAGTTTGCTATTTATTTTTTTAATTTCTTAGTACTGTAAAATTGCTCATAATGAATGGCAAAGGACTGGAAAGATTTTCCCTTTTAGACAGGTTTCCCGTCTTAGTAGATATAATGGTATGTATTTCTTCCGTCACACACTGGTGACATTTCTCAATTCTCTGACCAAAACCCGGAAATAAAATTTACATTCGTTTCGCGCATAATTGCACATTATTGAAAAATAAAGTCTTTACAATATAAGAGCTTATACTCATTGAGTATATTAATTACAAAATGGTTCAATTTAATTCACTCTTTTGTGTGCTGAATATACAGAAAATATTAAAGATGTTCACTGTTACTTTTAAAATTAGTCTTTCGTTATGGAAAAAAAAGTAAACACCCCTTACTAACTCTGCAAAAATTATCGTAGAAGAAAGTTACTGGTACCACACGATTGGTAATCAAGTTTACTTTTAAATGATGTATAATAAATTTCCTTAGGGGTCATCTACGTATTAAAACGAACCATAACTTTGTTTTTTCAATCGCAGTACATAATTCTGACAGCATAAATGAACTCTACCCCCTTCAATTAGCCTAAAAACAATTTTTTATGCAATTCGTACGATAAGTTTCCGAGAAATTAATTATTTTAAAACGAGCTTATTTCATAGGCAGTATCCAAATTTAAATTCGGGACGATTGTTGACCGAGAGGGCCTCTTGATCAAAGCATCTTAAGCGCCATTCAAGCAGTCATTGAAGACTGCTAGATTACAGGATAGCATAAAAAATTTCAAAATATCTAGTCATTTCTATCATAGACGGCCTCTTAAACCATCATTTTGCCATTTTTTAAGCATAATTTGAAAACTACTTGGAAGAAAAATGTGAACTTTTGGCTTTCCATAAAGCAGGTCTTAATAAATCTAAATCCATCAATAAAATTGTAGGTTTCAGTTCATAATGTTTTCGAATATTAATTTCATAATTCATATCATAAAATTATAAAAACTGCAAATTCAACGTATTTATGTTTGGGTGTTTTAGTATTATTGCTACACAAAAAATAGCACATTAGGAGTATAATTCTAGGAGATATTAATGAAAGTATGAAAATGTAATTTAACATTAGAAGCATTACATTTTGAATGTTTATAATTCAAAAACTTATCATTCAAATGACTTGAAATTTGGTGACTAGGCATAGTTTGAACCGAAAATTAGAAATATCTTGTTAGAATTGGGTGTTGCCATTGAAAAAAATGAAGTTGGGGTTCATTTGAATATGTATATGGCCCCTAAGAAAATTTTATATATGTTACCGGTCAAACCCGATTTTAGGCCAAACTAGATTGGCCTAGGCCAAACTAGTTTATCCTAACGCGCATAGGATAAACTAGTTTTTCCTAGGCCAAACTAGTTTATCCTGACGCCGTTAGGATAAACTAGTTTTTCCTAGGCCAAACTAGTTTATCCTAACGCCCATAGGATAAACTAGTTTTCCCTAAGCCAAACTTGTTTGGCCTAACTCTCATAGGATAAACTAGTTTAGCCTGCTATTCATTTGGTCCAAACTAGTTTGTCCTAGACCGATCTAGTTTATCCTAGGCTAATTCAATTTGGCGGTATTTTATTGATCCCAAAGATCGCCCCGGCGCTAACCTTCTAGTTTATCCTAGGCCGATCTAGTTTGTCCAAGGTCAATGCAAACTGACGTACATTTATTGATCCTAACTACCGCTCCGGCACCATCCTTGTGCAAAGTAGTATTACCGCAATCCCTGTATAATATATTTTATTCGATGGGGAGTTGGATACTGTCCCCTTATCTACACCCATTTCACCGCCGTTGGTAGTTACAAAATATGTTACATATGGCAATTGTGTACTTGAGGACCAAAGAATGGGATTAGAGGTTATCGTAAAATTTAGGAGAGGGAGAATTTAGAGGATTGATTAATAATGTACAGTATAACCTCGAAAATTTCGCATCGTCGGGATCGGGACTTTGCCGGATTTTTTAAAATTCCAGATATATGAAAGAATATGAAATGTACTTTTGAAAAAAGTAAATATAAAAAAAAAAAACATTGATTTTTTTCACAATTTTTTTTTCTCACATAAACATCACTTGGATTAAATATGAATAAATGCACCATTAAGAATATCAGATGTACACTTGATATTTTTTCAGAAATCTGGAATTTTCAAAAATCCCGCGAATTCCCGGTCACAGTTTGGCCTAAAATACATATATTTTTAAGCTACAAGTATTCCATAATTAAAATTCTGTTTAAAGAATAGTAATATACATTTATATGAATGGGGATACAGAACTGTAAAACCTGTTAGAAAAATTTGTGAGTGACGAAATACTGCTTATACGGAATTTTTTTTAATCGGTGCAAATTGGATATAATAATCCGTATGAAAAAAAAAAAAAAAAAAAAAAAACATACTACATTTGCTAGAGACGACGTACCTGCTAAAAAACGAACTTAACTATAAGGATTTATTTTTTCTCCTATGTGACTCCGTTTTAGAAGGTTTTTTCTATATAAAAATTTTCAGATTTTCAAGTCTCCAAGCCGCGTAAAAAATCAATGTTGTTAGTAACAGTTCAGATATTTACATATAAATAGAGATTCATTGAAAAATCAATATAATTTACAATAGAATCATTAATATCATTAATCGACATTCTATGGCTTGGAGATTTAATTTTATACAATAAAATCTTCTAAGACGGAATTGCATAAGAAAGAAGAAAAATCCGTTATAGGCAGGTTCCCTTATTAGAAAGTTCATCGTCTGTTGTAAATGCATTATATTCTTTTTACATGTACTAATATCCTCATTTACATATAAAAACATATTTATTTTTGTTAAATACGGCCTTCCGTCAAAGACAGGTTATTTTTCTCAGGTTTTACCGTACTTTACTTTTATTACCTAAAAATGCATCTACTCATCTTAAAACAATTGAAAAAATTAATAAATATATAAATTTTAATTGTGGAATAATAGCGATTTAAAAATACGGTCATTAAAAATTATGTTGGGCTGGGCCAAACGTTACTGATATTTTTACTGTACAGAACAGCCGGTCCAAATGATTTCATATGAGCTGTGTTGGAAATTGGACTGTAAATTTTTGCCTGTGCAGACCTCTAGAAGAATGCAGTCCAGTGCTGACTTAAGCCGGAAAAAAATTGAGTCCCGGTTCATCTTGGTCCAAATCTCTTGAAAAAAGTAATCGCAAAACAAGCTTGGACCGAGTATCGGGAAGGAAAATTGGGCTAGTAGGAAAATTGGGCTAGAAGGAAAATAAACTAGTTTGGCCTAGGCCAATCTAGTTTGGCCTAAAATCGGGTTTGGCCAGTAACATATACATCATTTAAAAGTAGACTTTATTTCCATTCGTTCGGTACCGGTAACTTTCTTCTACGATAATTTGTTGAGGAGTTAGGACACTGTCAAAAAAAATCTGTGAAGTTACTAAAGTTTTTCTAGGAAACTGGGATTCCTAGAACTTTTTATGTAACGGTAACAAGAAAAATTCCTGTAACAGACCTGTTACAGGAATTTTTCTTGTTGCCGTTACATAAAAAGTTTGTTACAGGAATTTTTCTTGTTGCCGTTACATAAAAAGTTCTAGGAATCCCAGTTTCCTAGAAAAACTTTAGTAACTTTACAGATTTTTTTTTTTACAGTGTAGGGGGTGTTTACTTTTTTTTGCACGACTGTACAGTTTTACTTGTGTTGCTGAATGTCAGTTGTAAGGATATGGGCTGTTATATATAACCTTAAACATCCTTAACGCAAGATTTACACGTGTCAGCGTTTCATCATACGAACTTTTTTGTTATGACACATTCTTCACTCATTCAGTACCATAGATATATTAAAATAACTAGATTACGCAAACGGGGAGAAAAGTTAACGACTAATTATTGGAAAATGAACATTTCAAAGTACTTAGAAAAGTAAAATGCTTTAAATGCTTAAAAAAATTTATATTAAATCCTTCTTTTAAAAAAAATCTTAAAAAAAAAAATCTTAACTGCTTTTTCTCATATAAATTTCGTAATAATATTTTTTTTGTAATAATATTTTCTTATATATATTTCGTAATAATGTTTCGTAATATAATTTTATGTTGCTGTTACATAAAAAGTTCTAGGAATCCCAGTTTCCTAGAAAAACTTTAGTAACTTTACAGATTTTTTTTTTACAGTGTAGGGGGTGTTAACTTTTTTTTTTCCACGACTGTACAGTTTTACTTGTATTGCTGTCAGTTGTAAGGATATGGGCTCTTATATATAACCTTAAACATCCTTAACGCAAGATTTACACGTGTCAGCGTTTCATCATACGAACTTTTTTTGTTATGACACATTCTTCACTCATTGAGGACCATAGATATATTAAAATAACTAGATTACGCAAACGGGGAGAAAAGTTAACTAACAATTATTGGCAAATGACAATTTCAAAGTACACTGGTGTCCAAAATTAAGGACCAATCACAAAATACTAATTTTCAAGTAAGCGAATACTCAAAAGGAAATAATATAATTCGAATAATTACTATCTCTACAGCACAGCTAGTCCATATAACATCTCATTCATGTCACACATGGTCACAAGTGTCACAGTCACTACGGTAAAGCAAAAAAATAGGAAATACCGTACATCTCATTATGAATCCCAAATGATCACTATATGTGACTCCACTGAGACGTCAATGTGACTGCTGCTTTTTGACGAGTCACTAGGTGACTTTACAATGTAGTTACATTGTGACTCTCATGTAACTGTCATTTTTAGACTCAATTTCAAAATCATCGTGAACGATGCATTATGATAAGTCACCTAATAATGTCACATTAAAGTTACATGATGACTTTCAGGTGACAGAGACTACTGTGAAATCATCATTGTGCTCTTTTGTGAAAAGTCACCATGTGACTATAATGTGATATTATTTGGTGACTTATCATAATGCAACGTTCACGATGACTATGAAATTGAGTCTAAAAATGACAGTCACACGAGAGTCACAATGTAACTACATTGTAAAGTCACCTGGTGACTCGTCACAAAGCAGCAGTCACATTAACGTTTCAGTGGAGTCACATATAGTGATCATTTGAGACTTATAAAGAGACGTGTGGAATTTTCCATTTTTTGTTTCACCGCAGGGGCTGTCATACTTGTAACCATGTGTGACATGAATGAGATGCTATATGAATAGCTGTGCTGTAGGGATAATAATTATTTGAATTACATTATTTCCTTTTGAGTATTCGCTTACTTGAAAATTAGCATTTTGTGACTGGTCCTTAATTTTGGACACCAGTGTATTTAGAAAAGTAAAATGCTTTAAATGCTTAAAAAATTTTATATTAAATTCTTCTTTAAAAAAAAATCTTTAAAAAAAATCTTAACTGCTTTTTCTCATATAAATTTCGTAATAATATTTTTTTCACAATAATATGTGGACTTTGTATGCACATTTAATAAAAAACATAAATACTAGAAAAGAAAAATTTTTACTAAATGAACTTTACGTTACATCGAAGTTGTATTAAATAGTTTTAAAAGTACCTAACAAATAAGAAATATGGATAAAAATATTCATATAGGGTATACCACTGTCTTTCCAGACAACTCTAAGCAATCATATGCATATATTTAATTAAAATAAACAGAATGAAAACATCGCAATAATCGGGTATCTTATATATATTGATACTGTAGTATTGCAAGTTTCACTCTCTTTCTGCCGCTATAATGGATGTTGCCACTGAGCCGCTGCAGAATCAAGAAGTAATGGGAGAATATGAGTGCTTAATCTATACTCCCTGTAGGAAAAATCGGCTTTTGAAGAAAAAACGTCATATTTTCCTTTTCACTTCGTTACCATAGTAGTCCAGTAGAAATAGCCCATAAAAGGACCTTGCCATGCAAAATTTCGGATAACTCTGATTTTCAGGTATTGTGTATAGGTTGACCCTCTATTGAAAAAACCAAGTTTTAGATCTTCTAGACCAGGGACGGCGAACCTATGGCACGCGTGCCGCAGTTGGCACGCAGGAGATTATTTTTGGCACGGCATAGATTCAGGTCCTAAATCAAAATGTTGAAGGGCTCGGCTGTAAAACAAGGTACAAAATGCAACTTATACTTTCAACAGGATATCAGGCTGCAGTCAAACGATTTTAATGAAAATCAATCAGAAAAAAAAGTATATTTTTTAAATTTTCTCTAAAAATGTCAGTTACTATGTTTTATACCTCAGCCCTTCTTATAGTGAAACAAGCCCATGTAGTGAGAAAGCACATTTAGACTAGTTGAGTTTTTCTGGATTCGATTTGTTGTCATTGTTATACAGTTTGGAGAAATTGAGATGCAATTTAATGAAACCCTATCTGGCTCAAAAAGATTCTCAGATTAAGAGGAAAGAAGAAGATAATCGAAAATAAAGATCATAAGTGAAAATGCCGATGGTAAAATTATGACAGCGTGGAATTCCAGACAAGAAGAGAATTATTTAAATATTCCATTGAATTTTTTTCTATGAGTAATTTTCTTCGGAAATGAATATTAGGAAAAACTTAACTAGAAACCTCTCATCCTCAGAAAACATTCAAATCATTCAGAAAACGGAATCAGGCGTTCTTGTCAGATCCAGTTTCATTCTTTTAAACCTAACTACGAAGCTGATAGGAATTATTTAGAATCTAAGATGCAACAAGAGATAATAGTACATTTTTAATTACTTAAGTATAACATGAAAAGTTACCCATATATTTTTAACCCTACACTGCACGATTTTTTTTTGGAAGTATGTTTCTTTTAATACTTATGCTTAAGTTTAGATTTAGATACCTCAAATGTTAAACAGTAATTCTTCGCCTTATTTAAAAGAAGACTGCAGTAATTACATAAGGCGAATTTTTTGTATTTGTATAGGGTGGTAGCAGGCGATTGAATTTATTTCTTAAAGATTTAATTTTAATTTATTCATGTATGTATCACTGCTGAGTGTAGGGTTATTCCTAAAAACAGAATTTTAATTAATTTTGATTCCTTATAATTTGATGAAATAAATTTTTTGTTTGTTGGCACCTCATAATCAGGAAGAATATTTTTTGTAAAAATTTGGCACGCGGATGTGGAAAGAAATGCCGACCCTGGTTCTAGACCTTGTGCGTTTTTTACTATTTCGAAATAACCAATATGTTTCGGAACTTCTTTCGATTTTTCTTGATTAACTCGGTTCCAGTGCATTTTACAGAAAGAAATATAATTACAATTTTGTAGAAAACAAAATTCTCTAACGCTTGCACCATTCATGTTTTCAAATTGACCAAACAGGAGGCGAGATACGGAGCCTGGAAAATGGGGTACAATTTGAAAAAAGTGGAAAAAAAGACAAATAGCGTTCGTTTTTCCTTAATAACCCATTCTTATTTTTTATTTTTCTGTTTTAGGGACAAAAGTGTCGTGCTAAACTTTATAAAGTATGAAAATATCATACAAGTTTCATTCATTAGAGCATTAATTATCTCTAACAGACTCTAAAATCAGAAAACCACGATTTATGGTTAAAACAGGAAAATACCGCCTGGAAGTAGCTAATTTAAAAACGATCTTTAATTTTTGATACTGAATAAACGAAGCAATTAATTGATTATAGTATGGACAAAAAAAGTAATTGGAGAACAGTTTGGGGGGGGGGAGGGGAGTGTGGAGTTAACCAAAAAACCTAGTCGGTAGATATAGGCGCCGCCGCCCAGAGTTTGGGCTAAGAATTGGAAGTCAAAAGTAAACTTAAATGCTGGGAATAATATAAAAAATACTGCAAAGGTAAATAAAATGTAATTTAGAAATTTTAAAAGGGAAAAGTATTATACAGCGCAGAAACTAGAGGAGGGAGGACATATGCTTCATTCCCCAGAATGGAAGGCAAATAGGGCGCGAAATGAAGATTTGGTTTGTCGTATTTGTATTAATTTGTCACACAAATTTTTGTTAGTTAGTCAAAGTTTACATTAATGGTAAATCTATCTCGCATTAAGAATATTTTGGGCTTTCCGAAATCCGAACTCATTTTTAACAGTTATTCTTATTCGATACTTCTAGACCGAAACTAGCATTTTTTTTTCATTCTAGGAGAAACATGGATTTTGCAACCCCCCCCCCCCCCCACACACACACACATACACACACTCCCCCTGCTACGGAAAGTGGGTTTACATACGGAATTTTATAAGTTTAAAATATCCATTGCTTTATTTTAAAATTTAAAGTTGAATTAAAAAAAACCCGAAAACAATTTTGCTTTATACAGGTTTCCGTCTTAGTATGCATAAGTATAATTGTTGGTCTTCATTATGTTGGGAATAATATTCTAAATGTGAGATAGACTTACCGTTAATGTAAACTTTGACTAACTAACAAAAATTTGTGTGACAAATAAATACAAATACGACAAACCAAATCTTCATTTCGCGCCCTATTTGCCTTCCATTCTGGTGAATGAAGCATATGTCCTCCCTCCTCTAGTTTCTGCCATGTATAATCCTTTTCCCTTTTAAAATTTCTAAATTATATTTTATTTACCTTTGCAGTATTTTTATATTATTCCCAGCATTTTAGTTTACTTTCGACTTCCGATTCTTAGCCCAAACTCTGGGTGGCGGCGCCTATATCTACCGACTAGGTTTTTTGGTTAACTCCACACTCCCCCCCCCCCCCCCAACTATTCTCCAATTAATTTTACTGTCCATACTATAATCAATTAATTGATTCGTTTATTCAGTATCAAAAATTAAAGATCGTTTTTAAATTAGTGAATTCCAGGCGGTATTTCCTTGTTTTAACCAAATTATCTCTAACAGACTCTAAAATCAGAACAACACGATTTAAATCGTGTTGTTCAGATTTTAGAGTCTGTTAGAGATAATTAATGTTCTAATGAATGAAACTTGTAGGATATTTCATACTTTACAAACTTCAACTGTACTACTCCACACTTGAATATGATTAATCCAGTTGGAAAAAATATTCGTTCCCTTCATTATGTAGATATTCTCTTAATCCAACTACGTATAGACCATTCAACGCTTATTTATAAATACTGGCTTTCGCTGTAAAATAACTCCTATGAATCATAATTGTTATAGGCCCCGACAAAACAAAATTCAGGGTGAGATAAGATTTTGGAACATATATGATGGTAGTTCGCAGTCTACGCAATTTTTGAACATATTAACATAAAAAGAAATGACGAAATTTGGCAATTAAGAAATACGAAAAATAAATTTCTATTTTCTTTTATACAAAATGGAAAATATAAATTAGGAAATAACGAAAGAGCTTGTTTTTTCTTTTCCAGAGATTCGCCCCACCCCGACTCCCTACGGTTTAAGACAACTTGTAAACACATTAACTTAAAATGGAATACAGAAATGTAAAAATCTGGAAATAGTAAAATTCTAAAAAGGAATTTCTTCCGACTGTTGAAAGAGTATTGCTAAGAAAAAAATGAATTACACTGAAAAAAAAAAAATCTGGGAAAGCCCATCAGCAGAGACTCTAGGGAATGCCTGCCCCCCCCCCCCAAAAAAAAAAAAAAAACTAGAAAACAGCAGTTCTGCTTTTTGAGAATATAGTGTAGCCCCCGATGAAAAAAAATATAAATATAGATAGTACAAACATATTTCTCTTTTAAGACTTAAAATACACGATTTATTTATATAAAATGACGTGAATTCGACATTTACGATGCAGTTTTAAAAAGGTGTAAAATTTGAAAATGTACGATGTTTAGAAATTAAAAAAATTGCAGTAGAGATTATCAGTATTGAACCGT
Source organism: Maratus speciosus (assembly GCA_963932465.1). Lineage (NCBI taxonomy): Eukaryota > Metazoa > Arthropoda > Arachnida > Araneae > Salticidae > Maratus > Maratus speciosus. The sequence continues at coordinate 441,760,081 of OZ010792.1, read as the reverse complement.
ACAATGATACATCTGCTTCGTTTTAGAGCTGGCTTATGTAATGTACGTTATTTTTTAGGGAGGACACTTAATTGTTGACCAAAAGAAATAACATAAATAAATAAAAAAAAATAAATAAAACTGAAAAAAATAAAACCGACTTTGACCTTAGATAATTGTTTTTGGCCGTAGAAACATGTCAATATTTCAAAATTGCACATTCATGACGTAATAGTACAGTATTTGATCTTTTAGCTGGAAATTATATGCATACATACATATTTTTATACACAACCAAAGCACGCACACACACAGAGACATATACATGGTGTGTTCACAAAGTTTCAAGACTGGTCTGATAATTCAAAATTTATTAAACATTTTTGTATCGCGAACTAAAATTCTTCGAAATATGACCCTTGGGCATCAACACACCGCTGACAGCGTTTTTTCCATTGTTCATAGGCCCCATAGAAGTCTTCGCACGAAAGGCTGTTAAGGGACCTCGTCGAAGCTGCCCGGATCGCTGGAATCCAGACAAATCGCTACCCTTTCAGGTCCTTTTGATCGGGGGGAACAAAAAAAAGTCCTAGGAGCGAGGTCGGGCCTGTAGGTGGTTTGCGGCAGTATTGCTATGTTAAAGATAGCCAAAACTTCGGCGGCGGCGAGCGACATGTGAGAGGGTGCATTGTCGTGGGGAACAATCCAATCGTTTCTGATGTCTGGAGGACGCGACGGGTCAGGTTAGTTTTTATCTGGAGTACTCCATCAGTTTTGGACATATTTAACGTTTCAATACTGCTGCAAGCCCCTTACAGCACCGACCTTTTTCCCAGCAACTTTTTTTTTTGTTCCCCCGAGTCAAGAAACACCTGAAAAAGAAGGGATTCGACACGATTCCAGCAATCCAGGCAACTTCGACGAGGTTTCTTAATAGCCTTTCGTGCGAAGACTTCTATGGGGCCTATGGACAATGGAAAAAAAACTGGCAGTAGTGTGTTGATGCCCAAGGGTCATATTTCGAAGAATTTTAGTTCGCAGTACGAAAATGTTTAATAAATTTTGAATTATCAGACCAGTCTTGAAACTTTGTGAACACCCAGGGTTGGTACAAAACCGGGTTAACATATTTTCCTATTAGATATACATGTATATTTATTGATAAACATTGTTGGGTATATAAGTAATATAACTCAATTTAAAAATAATTTAAATTAGATAATTACAATCAATTATGTAGAAAATTGAAATCATTTAAAATAAAAATATTTTTTAGTAAAAACTATGTCTTATGTTCCATGAATAAAATGCTCTACATAGTGAAACATTGATACCTTGAAAAACTTAATAAACAATCTTTTGATTACTAATAGTATTATAAATAAATATATGGTGTAATTTCAAAAATATAATATACTTTCCCATGGCTATTGAAAATAATTTCTTTGAAATATTTGTAATCTGAGATATCTGATTTTTCTGCTAGAACAAACACTACATGAACAATTATTATCTTTTATTGAAAGTAAGGCTTTTTTTATAAAGAATTCCTGGAATGATTTGAATTTAGCAGTAGAGTCTTTACACGTTTCAGGAAGTTTTGTGTATTTTCATTTGACACTTCTCCTCAGAAATTGCCAGGTTAAAAAAAAAAAAGGGGGCAACAGTAAAATAAACAGAAATACTTATTTACCAGCTTTTAGACTACTGAAAACGTTGATCTTAAAATGGAAAGTGGATTTATAAAAGTTGTCATCCACTAAAACATTTAAACAGCCATCAGACTTAATGCACAGGCTTTTTTTCTAAGCTATGTTATAATACGCATTACTTCTAAATGTCTAAACTAAAAATTAATAATTTATATTTTGAGGATTTTTTATGAGACTTTTTTTTCTGTTATGTCTCGCGACAACCGTATCTTGATTTTCCCACATTTTTTTTTTGTCTAAAGAGTGGATTTGATTATACAACAGATGATTTAAATAATCTCATTGCATATTTTAGTTAAAAGTAAACAGGTGCTTCGCTAGCACACAATTTTTCAAAGTCCTCTTATTCGACTTCATATCTCGAGTTTCTTTTTTATTCTTAAGCCTGTTCTCAAATCCGAAAGGGCAACTTTATGACATGAGTTTTAGTTTATTTTTGTTGGGAAATGCATGAAACTAGCAGATGCTGTTGTTCAGAAACTATGTAATAGAACCGTGTTTTCCGGTTTTTTTTTTTTTTTCAAACGCAATAGATCTTTCAGAAAATTGTGTCAAAGTTGGCGTTTTGAACCGAATTTTCATGCGAAACACTTACAAACTTATTAATTGATCATTTTTTCTAAAACTTTGCATGGTAGCTTCTGCATAACTTAGATTTTGCATTTTTCAATAATGTGTAAAATAAAGGAAAACATTAGGGAAAAAGGCAAAAATCCCAGTAAGGTTTTTTTTAAAAAACCATTTGGTTTAAACCATGGTTTAAATCACGGTTTAAACCAAACAACCCTACAACACACCATGTATATATGTGTATATTTTTACGTTTGTATCTATGCATGTATTTTACAGTACACGTCATTTAACATTTTGAGGTAGTAGAGGAAAATATTTTCATGTCAATGGTAATAGATGCCGAAGTGAATTCCTAGCATAAATAAAATGATTCATATTCAAAATTTGGCAGCATCTTGTGCAGCTAAGAGTGTCGCATCCCATTTTACTGCTCCTACTTACTTAGAGGGCTGCTCAATAAAGAAATATAAAAAAAGTTTATAACAGCATACTCTGACTTATCGCCTAAATTTTGATGATACTTTTCAAATTCTGATAGTTTCAATTCGATTTAATGCACTTGTCCGATCTTTTTTTTTTCATTCTTCAAAGAGACGTTGGAAATCATTTTTTAAGGTCTTTCAAATAGGCAGCCCCTTGTCGGATTTACCATCAATTTTGATTAACTGAAATTCTCTCCACTAACGCTCTTCTCCCCATTAGGGAACAAAAAGAAATCCCATGAGGCTAGATCTGCGGTGTAAAGGGGAGATAAACACATTTAATGATGAAATAAGCTGGTGAGGTACCATGATCAACACGATATAAAACTACAGAAATTTTCTTGCCCTTTAGAAAGAACTTTAGTCTTTCTCCATCAGGCGCAAAGAACACGTACTTCTACTTTGAATGCAGGAGCAACTGATGAAGAAAGACTAAATTCCGCGCATTTCTGTAATTTTATGGTGTTTTTAAGACGTTCTTTTTTATCTTATGAGAAACACATGTCAATTTCTTTTTCACAAGATATGCAATAACAAGATTAGCGATGCGGGAGTGCATTAATCATGGTGCAGCGTTCAGCTTGAGTCTTTCAAACGTGATATTTCGCGACTGATAAGGCCCTTGAAAAATTTTAGTACACCCCTGTAGTATGCTACAGTTGTATGTGCTAGTATGGCATGCTGATACACCATACTATAATTAGCTAAAATTGATATGACCATAAAATTCCAAACAGAAGGCACTAATCTTTCTTTTTTTTTGTTGGTGTGATGACGAGATTTCGATAACAAAGCTTTGCTATTTGATTTCTGGATCGAAATAATGTAGCCAAGTTCCCTCTGCCTCGATAACCTTTGAAAGAAACTCCTTATCTTTCTTTAAAATTCCTTTCAACTGTTCAGGTATGAGGAGCCACGGAACTCGCTGCGCAGAGAACATGGAACTATGAATAAAGTGCAATTGACATATACTCAAAATGGTAAAGTTTCAACTGTAACCAGTTTCACAGTGACTCATTACCGCCGAGGCAAACTTCCACCAGTAATACAAATTGAATATTTCCAACTGAGAGAAAAAAGGCGCAAGTCGGGAATCGAACCCAGATCCTTGGCTTACATTGCCAATGCTCTACCGTATAAGATACCTGGGCTGACAGTCGGCGAGCATATTTCGCTCAGAAAACCTTATTGGTAATAACATCTGGTCTGCCATGTAGACAGTTCAGCAGAATAAACCGCAAGTAAATAAACTGACTATGTTCACCGGCTGTCAGTACAGGTTGCTTAAATGGTAGAACATTGACAATGTAGGACAAGGATCTGGGTTCAATTCCCGGCTTGCGCCTTTTTTTGCTCAGTTTGAAATATTCATTTCGTATGATAACTTTACCAATCAGTTTGATTGTGTTAAAAATAATAGTATTTCCACCAGTAAATTTGAATATAATTTTTTTAAATCATATAAACGTTCATTAATGCAGAATTTCAGCCATAATTGTGGCCAAAACCATATATTTATTTTTACTAGTGGAAGTTTACTTCGGTGATAGTCAGTCTTTGCGTTTCCGCTATGTTATGACAACCTGAACAACTTTCTGTCCGTGTTAGTGAAAGAAATTACAATACCCGGGCCAATTTCCACCACGAGAATTTTGTTTTAAAACTATACAAGTAAAAAGAACTATATGAATATCCTCATAAACTACTTATTTTGGTCAGTCTATTTAGATTTTCTAATGGCTTTTATATGGACACTGAACTTTATAAACTTTCTTAAGTCAACAAGGAACATTTTATTTGTTATTCTGTCATTGTTTGTATAGCTTTTATTCTATCATTTGTCTCGTCCAGTGGGCGGTGTCGCGTGGAACTGTGGTCCTGTTATTAAGATTAGTTTACTTTATTATGCTGAATTTTTGAAAAAAAAATCAGGGATTTTATATATATATATGTACCTTGGAACAAAAAGGGCCAATGTCCAAAATTGAGAAATTTGAGTTAAATGCACGAATAAATTCAGGATGCGATATAAAGTAATTGTTAAAAGAGCCAAAGTCCTCCCAATAATAGATCATTGAAAACAAAATATTTTCTTGAGGCCAATGTTACTTACTCCTGTTAATTCCTCAAACTTAAATTGGTTTTTCTGCCATTTGAGAAAAATGGACATTGGCCCTTTTTGTTCCAAGGCACAGATATATATGATTGTCTTTTTCCCGGGCCTGTTTTACTGACTGAGTTTCTCTGAGTATTAGTGAAGACCTTTCCACCGAGATTTTTTGTTCCATAAACTTAAATAGGTTGACGTGCCGGTCGGTTGTCCATTGTCCTTTGGCTAAATTCCACCAGTAAAAAGAAATAGAAATTTTTACCATATTTTTGAGAGAAATCTTGCATGAATAAGCCGCTAAAAAAAGACGAAATTTCCTATTCAAAATTTACTGGTGGAAGTTTGTTTCGGTGATAATCAGAAACCGTTGATCCGATGTAAAAAATCGGCCGTCATCTTGTGACAATATCCTCAGTTACTTCACTCGCAACTGGTAGACTCTACACTATATGTCACCTCCACTTTATTCATAACTCCATGGCACAAAACGTCTTATGATCAGTTTTCTGTTACCAACGTGTAGGTACAATGGATTATGCAAATGCAAAATTATGATCAATTTTTATTGAACAGCTTTTCTAAAATTAAAACGTTCTCGAATGGGTCTCCTTCGCATACGTTTAGTAAGTTAACAATCTCCAGAAGATAAAGATTTTCTTTGTATTAATATTAAAGCATTAGGAGCGTAATCATTTGTATTAGGAAACTAACTGGAGTTTATGGAAGACAATAGGTATTTATTATATCATGACAATGTCGAAGAGTCATTTTGTTCCGGCATGTCAGTTAGAATAAAGTAACGTGATTTTGTTCAGAGATACGCACTAATTTGCGATGCAATTCATTGGTGAAATGTTCTTGCTAATTAAATCGGAATAACTGCGCCTTTACATTACATTAAGCTTCGTTCTTTATTTTTATATTACTGTATTTAACATCTATGTAAAGATTAAATGTCAAAAGGTGATGCTTTGGAAACTCTATTAATAAGCATAGATTTAGTAAGTTAACAATCTCCAGAAGATAAAGATTTTCTTTGTATTAATATTAAAGCATTAGGAGCGTAATCATTTGTATTAGGAAACTAACTGGAGTTTATGGAAGACAATAGGTATTTATTATATCATGACAATGTCGAAGAGTCATTTTGTTCCGGCATGTCAGTTAGAATAAAGTAACGTGGTTTTGTTCAGAGATACGCACTAATTTGCGATGCAATTCATTGGTGAAATGTTCTTGCTAATTAAATCGGAATAACTGCGCCTTTACATTACATTAAGTTTCGTTCTTTATTTTTATATTACTATATTTAATACGTATGTAAAGATTAAATGTCACCCAGGTGAGGCTTTGGAAACTCTATTAATGAGCATAGATTTAGTAAGTTAATAATCTCCATAAGTTAAAGATTTTCTGCCCCACCAGTGGCTGAGAGGTTCTGCTCTCGAATATGGTAGACGGGAGGTGCTGGGTTCGAACCCAATCGCGCCCGTCGGCCTAATCGTTCGGAGTTCTCGTGGTTTTCTTCTAACCTTGGATTTCCAAGCGTTAATACGGGTTAGGTTCCCTTAGAAAGAGCCCCACGAAGGACACTCCCCCTGGGCCTATATACCTCGTGCAGATAATTGGCCGTCATAAATACAACCAACCAACCAACTAAAGATTTTCTTTGTATTAATATTAAAGCATTAGGAGCGTAATCATTTGTATTAGGAAACTAACTGGAGTTTATGGAAGACAATAGGTATTTATTATATCATGAGAATGTCGAAGAGTCATTTTGTTCCGGCATGTCAGTTAGAATAAAGTAACGTGATTTTGTTCAGAGATACGCACCAATTTGCGATGCAATTCATTGGTGAAATGTTCTTGCTAATTAAATCGGAATAACTGCGCCTTTACATTACATTAAGTTTTGTTCTTTATTTTTATATTACTGTATTTAATACGTATGTAAAGATTAAATGTCACCCAGGTGAGGCTTTGGAAAGTCTATTAATAAACATAGATTTAGTAAGTTAATAATCTCCAGAAGTTAAGGATTTTCTTTGTATTAATATTAAAGCATTAGGAGCGTAATCATTTGTATTAGGAAACTAACTGGAGTTTATGGAAGACAATAGGTATTTATTATAACATGACAATGTCAAAGAGTCATCTTGTTCCGGCATGTCAGTTAGTATAAAGTAATGTGATTTTGTTCAGAGATACGCACCAATTTGCGATGCAATTCATTGGTGAAATGTTCTTCGTAATATAAATCGGGATAATTGCGCATTTACATTACATTAAGCTTCGTTCTTTATTTTTATATTACTGTATTTAACATCTATGTAAAGATTAAATGTCACCCAGGTGATGCTTTGGAAACTCTATTAATAAGCATAGATTTAGTAAGTTAACAATCTCCAGAAGTTAAAGATTTTCTTTGTATTAATATTAAAGCATTAGGAGCGTAATCATTTGTATTAGGAAACTAACTGGAGTTTATGGAAGACAATAGGTATTTATTATATCATGACAATGTCGAAGAGTCATTTTGTTCCGACATGTCAGTTAGAATAAAGTAACGTGATTTTGTTCAGAGATACGCACCAATTTGCGATGCAATTCATTGGTGAAATGTTCTTGCTAATTAAATCGGAATAACTGCGCCTTTACATTACATTAAGTTTCGTTCTTTATTTTTATATTACTGTATTTAATACGTATGTAAAGATTAAATGTCACCCAGGTGAGGCTTTGGAAACTCTATTAATGAGCATAGATTTAGTAAGTTAATAATCTCCAGAAGTTAAAGATTTTCTTTGTATTAATATTAAAGCATTAGGAGCGTAATCATTTGTATTAGAAAACTAACTGGAGTTTATGGAAGACAATAGGTATTTATTATATCATGACAATGTCGAAGAGTCATTTTGTTCCGACATGTCAGTTAGAATAAAGTAACGTGATTTTGTTCAGAGATACGCACCAATTTGCGATGCAATTCATTGGTGAAATGTTCTTGCTAATTAAATCGGAATAACTGCGCCTTTACATTACATTAAGTTTCGTTCTTTATTTTTATATTACTGTATTTAATACGTATGTAAAGATTAAATGTCACCCAGGTGAGGCTTTGGAAACTCTATTAATGAGCATAGATTTAGTAAGTTAATAATCTCCAGAAGTTAAAGATTTTCTTTGTATTAATATTAAAGCATTAGGAGCGTAATCATTTGTATTAGGAAACTAACTGGAGTTTATGGAAGACAATAGGTATTTATTATGTCATGACAATGTCGAAGAGTCATTTTGTTCCGACATGTCAGTTAGATTAAAGTAACGTGATTTTGTTCAGAGATACGCACCAATTTGCGATGCAATTCATTGGTGAATTGTTTTTGCTAATTAAATCGGAATAACTGCGCCTTTACATTACATTAAGTTTCGTTCTTTATTTTTATATTACTGTATTTAATACGTATGTAAAGATTAAATGTCACCCAGGTGAGGCTTTGGAAAGTCTATTAATAAACATAGATTTAGTAAGTTAATAATCTCCAGAAGTTAAGGATTTTCTTTGTATTAATATTAAAGCATTAGGAGCGTAATCATTTGTATTAGGAAACTAACTGGAGTTTATGGAAGACAATAGGTATTTATTATAACATGACAATGTCAAAGAGTCATTTTGTTCCGGCATGTCAGTTAGTATAAAGTAATGTGATTTTTTCAGAGATACGCACCAATTTGCGATGCAATTCATTGGTGAAATGTTCTTCGTAATATAAATCGGGATAATTGCGCATTTACATTACATTAAGCTTCGTTCTTTATTTTTATATTACTGTATTTAACATCTATGTAAAGATTAAATGTCACCCAGGTGATGCTTTGGAAACTCTATTAATAAGCATAGATTTAGTAAGTTAACAATCTCCAGAAGTTAAGGATTTTCTTCGTATTAATATTAAAGCATTAGGAACGTAATTATTCGTATTAAGAAATTAACTTGAGTTTATGGGAGACAATAGGTATTAATTATAACATGGCAATGTCGAAGAGTTATCTTGTTTCGGCATGCAGGTTAGTATAATGTCATTTGGCTCAGAGATACGCATCAATTTGCATTGCAATTCATTGGTGAAATGTTCTTCGTAATTAAGTCCGAATAATTGCGCGTTTACATTACATTAGGCTTTTTTATTTATTTTTATATTACTGTATTCAATAAGTATGTAAATATTAAATGTCACCCAAGTGATGCTTTGAGAACTCTATTAATAAGCATGTTATGCATACATTGTAGCAAAAACGAAAAGGTTATGCCGGCAAAATTACCGTAATGAGTAGAAAAATGCACCTATTAATTTATGCAATTGAATTACTATTTTGATATGATAGCACCCAAATAGTACTCAATTTTATTAATATTTCATAAATTCTCGACATAAAGAGATTTAATGTAGGGTCGATTAGGACTAATATGAATCAAAAGTCTAATTCTTTTCCAGTTACTTGTACTCTATTGACTTGATAAAAAAAATACTTTAGTTTGTGTTTTTCTTTCCGTTAAGTGAACAAAGTAAAAAATGTTGTTTTTCAATGAAATAAAAAATTAAATATTAAAAAAATTAAATGCTAAAAAAGTAAAGGCCCACCGAATGGGGCTAATATGATACGGATATAGGATTAAAGTGAGATAACCATTATTTTTAATTGGTTGTAAGCACTAAAGAAATGAGAGAATTTTCTGAATGAAGATTCTGGTCAAATGTTTCAGCTATTTAGATTTTTTTTATCTTTCATTTTGACTTAAATTCGGGAATCTTTCACGCATGCACCTGAATACTCATGAAAACCCACTACAATAAACACCTTCCCGAATTTACTAAATGGTAATTTAAGCTAGAAAAAAAGCTAAGAAAATTATCTACATCGCTTAAACTATATTTTTATAAAGATTTGGTTGTAAGTTTACAATGGTATAACACATGTTATTGAAAAACAAAAAATAAAAAATGTATTATGCTACAATCTTGACTGTTAATTCATTGTTAATTATTATTTATATAGTCAGGAAAAGTGTAAGCACTTTTCCTGTCTTTGAATGTAGTTTCAGGAAAAAGTAGGATGTTTTTTACACAGTAGTTGTGATAGTTTTTTAAATTTTGTTAAAGAAATTTTACTAATGTATTTTTGAAATTGGTAATATTATAATTATCATAAAATATAAATGATAAGAAAAAAAATGAATACATGGCTGCTTGGGTAATCTGTTTGGTCACAGCACGTTCCTATGTAAAACTAGGCGGTTAAATCAACTAGCTAGCATTTCATATCAGTTGACTAAAAATCAGTAAAAACATAGAAGAATATACCATAAAACTTGGAAAAAACCTTTCCCGTATTGTAAAACAAAAAGACAAAGATTAGCACTTTCTGTTTTTATTTGTGGTGGATGTTTCATTTTGTGAAATAGAATAGAATTGTCACAGCCCCAAGTACTTTGTGATATTGGCCCCATATACTGTCTCATATTAGTCCCATACACTGTTTCACTTTAGCTCTATGCACTGGCTCACATTAACCCCATACGCTGTCTCACATTAGACCCTATGTTTGTTGGTTTATAACTCAGACTACCTTAAGCATATTACAAATTTTAATGATCGTTCCTCATCACTCCTTACGGAATGAATGTCAGTTAGAATCATGTATCTAAGATTTTACTTAAGTGTTGTACAACAAAAGTTTTGAAGTGTGACAGGAAAGTTTGTCTCATCAAAAAAATAAGGTTATCTAATAGATATTTTTGGGGGATATTTTCCCTTAAATATTAAGTGTATTTGTAAAGAATATAAATAAAACGGTGTATTGCATATAAAATAATAACAATACCTATTTCATTAGTATACAATTTATTATTTTTGTTGCATGCCTCACATTTGCCCCATTTTCGGGTGTCTCATATTTTCCCCATTTTTGGGTGTCTCATATTTGCTCCGATTGATCCTATTTATTGATACCAGGATAAAAAATTTCTAATGAACTGTAGGCGTTCATGCTCGTCGAAAGAAGAAATGGCGTTTGATGAACACCATGCAGTAATAAAATTCTGCCAGAGTTTTAAGAAATCACCGACAGAAACATTGCAAATGTTACAGAATGTATACTGCGAGCGAGCAATGTGTCCTGATATTGTTTTTTCAAAGAACACTGTTTCAAGAGTGCATCTATGGTTCAGAAAACTGCGTTGGGTGCAGTGAAGACCATCTCGTCCAAGGACTTCCAGGAATGATTTCACCAAATGTATTTGCGCTGGCAGCAGTGCATAGCTGCAGAAGGACTGTACTTTGAAGGTGATTGTGCGTAATACATGATATCAATGAAAGACAGGAGTTAGGAAAGCTAGTCTCCGAACTTCTTTATCCTAATAGAATTACTATAATATACTTAAACCGTGTATGTGCACATTACTTTAAAAAAAAAAAGAAGAAACAAAAAAGGTGTATGAGATGGTCTGTTCTTTAATGTTTATATACTTTTTATTTAAAACTCAGATATGAGAAATTTAAGTACATGTACTTATCCATATTTCGATAAATAATACATAATTATATATATATATATATATATATATGTTATCGTTGACATACAGGGTGTTCCGTTGTTATCGTTGTTTAATAAATAATTTCTAAGCTATTAGTTTTAAAGGTATACTCAAAATTGCAGAAAAGGGTTTCAAATGTTATTTCTCCATCAACTTAGAAGCCATTTGCATCAATAAATTTACTTTTGTAAAAGTTACGAAACTTATATTTTTATACTGCCCCAGTGACCTATCTACTATACTAACATTGTAAAGAAGTAACGTTTCTTTGATTTTTTGTTTGTTTGTTATGGGTAATCTCTGGAACTACCGAACCGATTTAAAAAACAATGTTGTCAAAATGATGGTGATCATCCCTGCTCCAGCATAGGTTATATTTTACGTCGGTTGAGGAACCACAAACGGATTCAGGACCGAAAAACATTCTAAAATTGCGATTTCTGTGATATTGTTAAGGCTAGAAATTTGAAATTTGGTATGGGGGTTACTTTTAAGATATAAATACTTGTCATGAGCGGTTTCTAAAAAAATCGAAATTTAAAAGAGTGAAATATGGGCATAAAACGTTCTAAAAACATTCTAAATTATGATTTATTTGGAATTGTTACAGCTAGAAACTTAAAATTTGGCTTTGCTATTACTTTAGACACGTAAATGCTCGCTCAGAACTTTTTTCTAAAAATTAGAAATTTAAAAGGGTACAGTCGCAAAACAGTTCTAAAATTGCAATTTATGTGTTATACAGTTGGTATAGAAGCCTGGAACTTGGCATGGTGGTTACTTTTAAGATGTAAATGCTCACTAAGAACAGTTTCTAAAATATTCAAATTTTTAAAGGGTGAAATGAGAGAAAAATGTTCTAAGTTACGATTCATTTGGAATTGTTAAGGCTAGAAATTTTATATTTAGAGTGGTTAAAGACATAAATGCTCGCCCAGAGCAGTTTACTGAAAATTCGAAATTTAAAAGGGTGCAGAAGCAAAAAACGTTCTAAAATTGTGATTAATGTGATTGCAGTTGATATAGAAGTTTGGAATTCGGTTAATGCTAATTGTACGATGTAAACGTTCCATACCAACGTTTTTATAAAAGTATGAATTTAAAAAGATGAAATGAGTGGTAAACCTTCTAAAAACGTTCTAAATTATTATTTAAATGGAATTGTTCGGGTTAGAAAGTTGAAATTTTGTATAGTGGTTATTTTTAAAATGCAGTTACACGGTATAAACAATTTGATAAAAATTGGAAATTTAAGGATGCGAAATGAGCGGAAAACATTCTAAATTACAGTTTATTTAAAATTATTAGGGATAGAGACTTAAAATTTGACATGTCTGTTATTTTTAAGACATAAGTACTCGCACAGAACAGTTTTTACAAAATTCGAAATTTAAAAAGGTGCAGAAGCATAAAACGTTTCAACATTGCGATTTTTGTGGTGCTACTGGAGTAGAAAGTTTAAATTTGGCATGGTCGTCACAGTATACGAATGAAGTTTAGTCACACTGTGGCTTAGCTAGAAATTCTTGAATTATCCGTAGCAGTATAATTTCCTCTGATGAAAATAAGCACAAAAATGCCACTTGGCATATTTCAACAATTACGCGAGCATAGCTGTGGGTTTTGCTTGTCAGTTATACTTATTAAAACCTATTCCATGCTCTAACAAACATGATCGATTTGTCCAGTGGTTCAATATAGGGAGGACTGTGGATTACATATTAAACCATACATAGAGGTCTAATTTTCGAATATAAAAAAGATTATCATAGCAACACAATAGGTTTTTCTCAGATGAAATAAGTCGAAGATTAATATTTGAAAATAGTGGTACTCAAATTCAAGAAACCGTACGAACGCGGAGAAAATCCCGCCTTCAGCAACCTTTTTATACCGCTTTGTTGACCACCTATTTACTTGCCATTTATATCTTCTTCTTTTCAGCGTTTGAAATATTTTGCTGTTGCAGTTTGACTGCCAGTTGGTCTATTTTGGCGAGAATGGTTTCGTGCATGACTAACTCCATTGTTTATGTAACTCGTATACATTTGTAAACATATTAAAATATTTCCGATTTATTGACTGCGGCTTGCAAAAGGGAAAACACCTTAAAATTAATTTGTTAATTCATAACTAATTTCGAAAAACACAAAATTTTTGTATTGTCAGGGTAAAAACACCTGTGTACATATTTATACACACACAAATATACCGGGTGTCCCAAAAATGATTGATGGATTTTAAAATTCTATAACTTGCAAACGGTGACAGATATTTAAAAAATTCTTGCAGGAGTGTTTTCATCTGTAGTTGGAAAAGTAAAGCGGTAAATTATGTTTTGCTCCTGTGTGTATGATAAATAGGTTTGTGTATATTCTACATAGTATGATAAATTTCCTTCAGTGAGAAAACGCTTACCACAGATGAAAAATTTTCTTCAACAATTTCTGTCAATAAATTCTTTTGTGTGGCCTTGTAAGCGAACTATATATACTACACATTTCGTTTTCAATGGCGAACGTGTAACTTCAATAACATATATAAAGTACATGGCAGTCACAATATATTTACACAAGTTAGAACAGGGACAGACGGAGAAGCAAACGGCCATACAAACCGAAGACAGTTTCCAACATAGTTGAAAACTGTTTAAAAGCTACTTATATGGTCAGGTATGTTTTAAAATGAACCAGTAGATAAAACATAGGATTCGTAACAAATGTGTACTATCTTTCCAGAATGATATTTCATCTTCTGGAAATAACACTTCATTTGAATATGAAGTAAAATGAAGAATAAAACACAAAGAGAAAAAATACAAAAATATACAAAAAATACAAAAGATACAAAAATACAAAAGATACAAAAAGTTGCAAAAAATATAAAATATACAAAGAGCATTTTTAAATCAAATTATTTAACATCCATATTATAACTTTCATTTATTAAAACTGGAGCATTTTTCAGTATCGTTAGAATGCACATAATGCAATTTTTAGGTATAAGAAAATGATTAAAAATTCGATTTGAGAGGGTTTTTTTTTTTTTAAATCAAAATAAACACTTTTCTACTACTGTAAAAACTGTTTTACTATTTATTTTTACTTTCTCTCTATAACAGTTACTTTTTTTGTCTTATTTTATTTTTTTGTGTGGCGCCTTGTTTTATTTAAAGGTAATTAATTGATCCTTGAATCTTCATGAATAACAATTGCTATTTCATCGCTCACTTTCTTTTTTAATCCGAATATATGGCTTTTTAAAAAGAGTACTATTCTTAATTTTACGTAGTACAAATTGGATTTGATTTTTTGTCCATAGAGCCATTGCGATACTAGTTGTAGTTGTTATGACACATAGCCTAACATGTAATAGTGATGTAGTTAATGTACTAATTTTGATAATTAATAATACAGTATAGAGGCCAAATAATGTTGAATTAATAAATTTAAACATTCTTCTGAGTCCTCTTAAACGTAAGTAAAATTTGAATACCTTTATAAGAGAGTATTCGTCGTATGCATAGAGCTCATTCTCAAATTAAAAGTATGCAAATTATATTTAAGAGCTTGAGGATTATTCTTTGGATGAGTTCGCTTAAACATATTAGATAACTAAAGAAACATTAGCTTGGCCGTAATGGTCGGCCTAATTTATTGCCGTCTCTTTTCTCAAAATTTCTCTCAATAAATAAAATTTTACAGAATTATCAAATGTTGCAACTCTCTTATAAAGATACTGTGTACGTAGGACGATTTCCTTTTTTTTTACAAAATCATTTTCAAAATGGTAATTAAAACTGAAATTTTTTTATGTGATTACGAAAGCAACAGTACTAATAATTAAACTATTTAGTATAGATTTTGAATAAAAAATAAACACGCGTTTTTTCTTTTACAGGAACATGAAAACGTTTAGAAATGTTTTGAATATTATGTCAACAAAAATATTTGAGAATCTCTTTGTTTTTTTCTAGTGCCGACGGTAATTATGAGGTGCGTTACAAGTCTAATGTGCTAATTTATCCAGACGGCGGAGTAATGTGGGTCCCACCAGCTATCTACCAGAGTTCTTGCCGCATCGACGTAACTTATTTTCCATTTGATCAGCAAAAGTGTGTTATGAAATTTGGTTCGTGGACATTCAACGGTGACCAAGTTTCTTTAAAATTTTACAACGACAACGATTGGGTGGACTTATCTGACTACTGGAAGAGTGGAACGTGGGATATTGTAGAAGTACCAGCGTTCCTTAACGTATACAACAATTCCAAAAACGGGAAGGTAAGTTGTCAGGTTTTAATGAGTTTTGTTGATACTGTTGCTCCGTGGCTGACGTTATGAAAGGCAACTAAAAGATATTTCCATTTCACAATTCATCACACTAAAATCTGTCTTGCATCAAGTTTTCCCAACTATTTTTATCCTTAACAGAGGGGGTGGAGGATTTCCCAGCCCGGTAGATTTCTCTTATCTACCGACCTCCAAGTGAGGATTATCCACGCCACTGATTTTACATGCTGAAATGTGGCACTGTCATACCAACAGCAGGGCAGCGTTTCTAGGAGTCACCTCTAAGGTACTGATGCGATTGATGCAGCTTAACTATGGAGTCCTAACAGAAATTAGTGGTGCACAACATCATATGTAGTTGGCAAAACCGTGTCCAGAATTTGACAGAATCGACCTTATTGATTTTAATTGACCTTTTTGACTTTTTTCAACTTATTTCGGGAAGGGGAGCTTGGGCTCATCGGAGGACACCCCTCTAGTCTATGATCTTGGCCGTTGGCACAATGACTTTAATCATGTTTTGTAAAAATCCCTTTATCTCTATTAATGATGATATAAATAAAATGCCTAAAATCTTCAAATTATATAGCTTTATGATAAAATAGATTGTAGAAGTGGAATACTAATTATCTCCTTAACTGCTGTATCTAATGTAATGTAATGTGTATCGGTAAAAATTGTGCAGGTTGCACAATTTTTACCAATCCCTCTTTTCTGAGCAACTGTAAAACTAGGTTATTTTAGTAATTAGAAAGCTTAGTGACAGAGTAGTTTTGTAAAAAATAGCTACATATCGGCAATAAAATTTTATTGATAAAGAGGATCTTGGACAAAAATCAGACGGCGAAGACACGAGAGCTGCCATTAATGACAAGCTAACGTTTGTTTAGATGTTCATTCAGTAACATAAAGTCGTAATATGCTTCCAGGTAATTATTTGTTTGCCTGCTATTGATCACTTATATTTTCTGTTTACTTAGATTATTAAAATAGCATTTATTGTATTAAAAAATGTACTCCTTAAGAAAATAATAGATGTTCCTTTATTTTTATTTGAAGTAGAGATTGCTAAATGTATTCTTCACTTGTTGCTGTGTCTATAATTAAAATAAACATTAACAACTTTTTTATTTGTTTGGTTATTTATTTTTACAATAAATGTAATTTTATTTCTTTTATGAATATAAAATTTAAATATTCATTAAGCAAGGAAGCAAGGAAGCAAAATATTTATAAATATATCGAACAGAAAATTTTAGAGGTCTTTTTCATTAAATTATTCTGAAATGATCTATAATACTTTTAGATCATTTAGATTAGATCATTTTAGATCATTTTAGATTAGATCATTTAGATCTATAGTATCTTTTAACACTTAGCTTATCCTCTTCAGTCCCGAAGTTACAATAGTAAATTAGATGTATATCTATGACTCTGTATTTAATAAAGGGTATTGTCAAACGCTTTCTGAATTTATTGCTACATTAAAATTCTTCAAAATTTTTATTTATTATGCTAACATGCACTTAACAACTTGGTTATGCAATGGGCATGTTTCAAAAGCAAGGAAATTGGATACCATATGAATATGGAATGTCGAAAAATCAAGTGAAGTGCATATTTAAAGTTAAAAAAAAGTACTAAACTGTTTATTGTTTCCTGCAACGAATTCTTATGGATGATGAATAACGGATTCGTTTATGAGAATTCCAAACGACTGAAAAATGGGGTACGGTTGGATGAACCAAGTTGGTCAGTGCTGAAAGAGAACATTCATGGCAATAAGTTTACGTTGTGTATCTAGTAGAATCAGATGGAAGTAGTCTAGTATGAAAGTTTCAACTACGTCTGACAATCAATTCTAAATGTTAAAAATTACAAAAAATCAATTGGAGAGAAGAATTATGATTAAATTATGAATTGTAAAGTAAAAGCAATCAGAATAAGGCTGACAGAGAGGGCAAGATTGTTTTCCAACGCGGCAATGATCACACATAAGTTACAATATCAGTGTATTAAATTAAAGTACCCTTTGATGGGAAGTGCTGCCCTCTCGTCTGTATTTACCATATTTTGACTTTTTAGATCACCATTTGTTCGCGCCATATAGACCTCGCTTTTTGAGCATCGGTTCATTTCTTATACAGAAACTAAAAATTGGCTTGATGAGTAAATTCATTTTAAAAAAAGTACTTCTTTCATTTCAAAACTCGCTCTGTTGCCTGACAAATGGACGAATGTTGAAGCTTCTGATGGTAAATATTTTGAATAAATATTTTTTTTATTAAAAAAAAATTATACTTCCTTTACTAGTAAAAGGGCGGAGTTATAGTTATTCACTTACTATTATAATTACTGGTTTACTCTTTTACATATCGAGCAATAAAGAAATGAGCGTAATTTTTCTCATATTGAATTTTCTAAAGATCTTTTTATAATTTTATTTTCAAATTTGAGGTTCCTACTCGTTACTACTCGCTCCCCTAAAATACCAATTTAATTATTATCTATAACAAAGATTCACAGTATAAGATATTTAAAACTTTAATTATATCTGTAAAGCTAAATATCCAATGTCTAAGTTTTAATAATTCTGAAAATTGCTTACTTTTTTGGCCAAGCTGTCTTGGCGGATTTTTGCAATGTTAGATGAAAATAACATTTATTATATAAATAAATAAACAACGCTGAAGCCGTATTAAAGAAAAAAGATTCAGTGTCTGCAGAAAAGAAGTCGAAATCACAGAAAAAAAAAAAAAAAAAAAAAAAAAAAAAAGACGGTTTAGTTTTTATGTGGAAAAGTGTAAATATCTTTATGTGTGGACCTCGAGATTGAAGAGATTAATCAAATTTAAATTGTGAAACTGGATACATTTTCACAGGTGAACTCAATTAACCAGTATTGCCGAATTCTATGATTTTGGATAAACCTTGGAATATATGAATCCGCCTTGTGTACATGGTACTAACTCTATTTATTGCTAATGAATACGGGTGAATTTAGAATCTTAGTTTGAGCTTGTATATTTGAAATCCAATTTAAGCTGAAAATTCCTACCTGTTTAACACGTTGACGCCGGCGCGATGAGTCACACTCGACTGTCTCAGAGATGTCAAGTCTCCGGCTTTTTGCACACCACTATTATTTTACAGAAAAATTTGTTCCTTTAATTCGCCCAATTGTTCTAATTAAATAAAACAACATTTTCTGTATTAAAATACTGGTATCCAAAGAGCCGGAGACTTTGCAACTCTGAGACAGCCGAGTGTGACCCACCGCGCCGGCGTCAACATGTTAATCAGTTTATGCAAAACTATGGATATGCTCGCATAAAAAGTTAGCGAGCAGTTCTATACACTGTGTTACATTTTCGAATTTTTCATGAAAATGTACAAAAGGAAAAAGAAATTGGAGCAGCGCGGTGTTATAGTAATTATATTAAAAGAAATACCATCTCCTTAAGACCAGCTTAAGGTGACTCCTAGATTTTTTTTTTTTAATGTCACACACATTGTTTTAAATAACATGGAAAACAGATGTGTGCATAACTGTTATGCTGTATGAAAATATTTGAAGTAATTTCTTTCCTATCATATATTTTTGTTGCTATATGTCAGTAAAAACAACGTTTACTGTTTAATTATCATTTGAAGATTTAAATTTTTGTCTTTTAGTATCGAGTTTATTTAGTTTATTTACTTTTAAACTGTCAGAGACGGGTAACAGCTGGCAGAATCCCAATAAATATTTAATTTTAAAATCCTAACTATTATTTCGAATAAATAAAAATACGTTTAAAAGAAATTAAACAAAAGATGCTTTAGCAAAATAGGCCACTTGTATTTATATTGTAAGTATATTTTCATTTTAAGGCTAATTTTGAATGACCAATATAAAAGTTAAGAAGCTGACTGAGCATGAGAAAACATGATAAAAAATCCTTTGTCAAAGAGCAAATGAAATTTTCTAAAATTCTAATATATGAGTACAGCTTAACAGAAATTGATATTATTGTGTAAAATAGTAAAGCGTTCTTAACAATCATGGTCATATCATAAGGTGTCGAGGAACCTATATACAGGGTTACTAAAATTCTGTCCACCCGCATTAACTTCAGAACGGCGATATCTTAAGTCATGAACATGGTGTCTGTGTATAGTAAAGTGTCTTTGCACTACGCGATGGGGCCGCTTACAGTGTCACCTAGCGGTAAATTGTGGAATTAGTATTTATTTCTCGGAAATTCAATTATAAAGTTGTAGAGCATCCTCGACTTGGTATGAAATGATGTCTTATAAGTGAAAATAACTTTATTTGAATACCTGAAGTACAATTCTTTTAAATCCAAACACCAGTTTAAAGAAGCTGCTAACTGCAAACAGAAGGATGGTATTATAAGACACGAGCACATTTACTAATAAAACTAATATATGTAATCAAGTTATGGTTTATTTGAATAAGAAAATCAAAAAGTTGAGTATGTTCAATGAATTTACGTTTGCAATACATGTAGATTGCATTGCGCTTTGGTGCCGATAGCGACACGTTGAATATACTTAACGTGATTGACTTATTAAAATAAACCGTACCTTGATTACACATGTTTGTTTTATCCGTAAATGTGATGCTATACTTATGCATGCAATTAGTGTTGTATTTAATCAAGTGATTGGATATAAAATGCAGGCTGATTCCAAATGAATATAGCGATTACAAACGGCTATGAGCTGTGTCTATAAAAAATTGATGATCGCTTTCACAATGGGTGTTGAGGCCATTTCTCGTGGAAAATTGGCTTAAACAAATAGTTGGCTCAAAAATAGATCGAAAAGTTGCTGAATCTGATAGTAGCTTAAAGAACCCATTTCTGATATGAATTGCGGCATCCTAACTGCGGCATCTAACTATGTTGTAAATAATATCACCCATGCATGGAAAACTGCATTCTAACCCTACTTGCTTAATGATCACTGATAGTTTATCTTAAAAAAGATTAATTCAATTATTCAAATTGCGTTTTTTTTACGGTAATTTAATAATGTTTCAAAGAAAATTTTATTAAGCATTTATCGTTTTTATGTAGCAACTGCATTTTTTTTTCATTCGCTAGGTAACAGAGACAGACATCTCCTTCTACATCACCATTCGAAGAAAAACCCTTTTCTACACTGTCAATCTCATCCTCCCGACAGTCCTCATTTCATTTTTGTGCATCCTCGTCTTCTACCTACCCGCCGAAGCAGGTGAAAAAGTGACCTTGGGCATCTCTATCTTGCTGTCATTGGTCGTGTTCCTCCTTTTGGTGTCGAAGATTTTACCACCGACCTCTTTGGTCCTACCCCTCATTGCCAAATATTTACTATTTACCTTTCTGATGAACACCGTGTCTATACTTGTGACAGTGATCATAATTAATTGGAATTTCAGAGGACCCAGGACGCACAGGTTTGTGCATTAATTTGTATTATAGTGAGATTTTTCTAATATATTTTCTTTTCTCTCCTAAATATTTTTTCAATGACTACGGTGTTTTGTTTAGCTGAATGACATTACACTGTTCAAAATATGCAGCAAACTACCCAGTCGTTTTTAAAGATAACGGTCACTTGACCATATTATGAAGCATATTTGACCATATCTGCGATCATATTATTGTCAGAATAGAGGTATATTGTGGTTATGTAACCAACAGCCCGATTAACATCGGAATCTGAGGAAACAAGGTAACATTTCCGTCTCCTTCACATTTGGTAAAAATGTTCTAAATTCTTCATGCATGTAAACTCATCAATGATGCTAAAATTATTCTCGCGAATGACTTGACCGAATTCACATATATTTCATTAAACAGCTTTTTTATACTCCTTGTATGTACTTTAGATATATTTAAAGATATAACTCTATGCTAAATTACTTGGGTTGTTTCTAACCAACACATCAGGATGCTGTATGATTAAAATCATATTGGTCATATTCGTATTTTCCGTTTAAATAAGTTTCCTGAAGTAGTGTGTGGATTTTCTCTTGCATTAGGCAAACTTTCCGTTCCAATATAATTAAAAATGCAAAGTAAAAAAAATTAAAATGGGACTTGGAGAACCCATTTCACAGTCATTCGCCCACCCCCCTTAAATTTTAGAGTGGGCGCACGTGCTTCACGTGCCTTTTGGATAATCAAATCCCTGATGTAATCGTTTTCTATAGCAACGGTCGAATGACTGGATTGTTGCAATTTTTTAACAGAGTAATTTAGCCATAAATTAGTTGGGCAAGAAGAATGGTTTATTCTGCCTTATTATGAAGCCAGACAGACAGTACACATAATTAACTATAAGACAGTGAAAGATACAAAGCTTTCCTTTTTTACAAATGTTTGATGCTATTCTTCGTGATTCTGTACTGTTAAAAATCTCCGCCAAACTGTCCAGAACTTGAACTGTTTTTGTAAATAGTGGTTACTTAACCATATTATGAATTGTTCTCATTGTTCAGAATAGAGATAAAGTATGCTTATGTAAACGTTTATTGTAAAAACTGTTGTAGATTTTTAACAGTGTATTAATATATTACCGGGATATTAGTTTTTACCCTATGTTCGTACCATGTATGTAACATATGTACCACATTCACGAAAAAAAATGCCTTTTTCTCTTGATTTTAATTTAGGAATTTATTTCGCAAGCGACGAACTGTAAACTTGATCTTTAGATAAACTGTACAGAGAAATACAAGGTTCAAAGGACTAATGGCTTTATTTTCAAGCACAACCACTTCATTTGGCATATATTTGCATGTGGAAATTCTAAATTTAATTATAAAATTATTTTGCAACTTTGGAATTTCTTTCTTTAGATTTTTAAATTTTCTTGTGTTATCTCTACGTAAGTAATAATATTGAATCAACGATCATCTATATTTTAGAATAGTGTACACGTCTGGGAATTGTTCTTCTATTTTCTAAGTCACACTAAGCGCTGAGATTATTAGTGACAAAGCCCCATTTCTTTCACTTCGAACTTTTTTGTCGTAGCAGAAATGTGTACGCGACTTTTGGATGTCTATCGGTTGTAATTTTTATTGATCATACATAACTTCCAAATATAGCATAATTTAAATTTTTACATAAAAGAATATTAAAAAAAAAGTGCTTTCGGATGAAATTTGTTTAAAAATTGCAGCTTAACTTACTGGATTTTTGCGACTTTTTAAATAACTTTCAAGTATAAATTTCTTTAAAAATTTATCTGAACAAGTTCTTTTCTTCAATAATGTAAAGTAGGGGTGCACAACCTTTTTAAGAGAAGGGCCACTTACAAAAATGCCTTGGTTGTCGAGAGCCACATCAGTAACATAGAGGTAATTCTATTTTGGGGAGATCTGTACCCTATAAAAAACATGGTTTCAGAGGACTGGCAGTTTTACCCCTTTAGGTTCCCCAACCCAGTCCACATACCATACCCAATTCAGTTGCCAAGGATATATTAACAGTTTATGTTTGTATATAGAGCAGAGATATAGCAAAGATTATTTTCAAGGAGTGAAAATATTCCTTGACATTATTTGGGGGAATTAAATTGTACTTAATTAAAAGTGCTAAAAAACAAACATATGCATGAAAGTGGCTAGTGCCGAAGAAAATGCGAACTTTATGAACGAAGTTAAATTGACGAAACTTTCCATTTTTCTGCAGCCGATCAACAAATTTTCAGATTTTCCTGCACCTGATCGACGAAATTCTCGATTTTTCCGCACCTTATCATCCGGATTCGCGATTTTTCCACGCCCAGTCAACGAAATTCGCGATTGTTAATTGACTGACGAAAGTTTTAATTTTTTCCCGTGGTGAATTGTCAGAATTCACAACTTTTTCTCGGGATAAACTACCGAAACGCGCGATTTTACCGTAGCCAATCGACGAAATTTGCAATTTTTTCGCACTTAATCGACAAAATTCACGATGTTCCCTCGTCCGATCAACGAAATTTGCGATTTTTTCGCGCCTGATCGACAAATTTCGCAATTTTTCCACGCTTGATAGACATAATTCGCGATTTCTCCGCGCACAATAAAAAATTCGCGATTTTTCCGCACCCGATCGACAGAATTCGCAACTTTTTCGTGCCCGGTAGACGAAATTCACGATTCTTAACGGACTAAAATCCTTGGCAAATTGGCAAAATTCGCGATCTTTTTCTTGGGATAAACTGACGAAGCTCACGATTTTTCCGCTGCCGATCAACGAAATTCCCAAATTTTCCACGCCCGATCAACAAACCTTGCGATTTTTCTGCACTCGATCGACGAAACTTGCGATTTTTTCCACGCCATATCTGCGAAATTCGCATATCTTAAATGATTGACGAAATTTGCAATTTTCCACGGTAAATTGGCGAAATTTACGAGTTTTTCTTGCAATAAACTGACGAAACACGCGACATTTCTGCGCGCGATTTTTCCGCACCCGATCGATGAAACTTACGATTTTTTCGTGCCTGATCGACGAGACTCTTGATTTTACCGCACCCGATCGACAAAACTCGTGATTTTTCCACGCCCGATTGACGAAACTCGATTTTTCCGCGCTCAGTCAAGGAAAATCGCAATTCTTAATTGACTAACGAAATTTACAATTTTCCCTCAGCAAATTGGCGAAATTCGCGACTTTTTCTCGCAATCAACTGACTAAACGCACTATTTTCCCGCGCTCGATAAACAAAATTCGCGACTTTTCCGGGCGCGACCGTTGAAACACACGATATTTTTCCGTGCCCGATCGATGAAATTCGATGTATTTTTGACTAGCCACTGACGAAATTAGCAACTCGGGAATTTCCTTTATTGATGCAAATGGTATCGGCCAGACGATTAATGAAATTCGCAATTGTTAGCTGATTGGCGAAATTTGCAATTGTTTTCCGCGGCGAATTGATGAAATTCTCGATTTTTTTCCTGCAACCTATTGTCAAAAATTGCAATTTTTGTCAATTGTAAATTGACAAAATTCGCGGTCCACTCGTTAACCCATCGCGGGCCACTTTTGGCCCACGGGCCACAGGTTGTGCATCCCTAATGTAAAGTAACTAGTCAAAGAGTTACCACATTTGGCAATTAATTGTCCAAAAGATTTTTTTTTAATAAAAAAAAAGCAGATTAGTCGTATGATATCGTACTTTGGCGATTAACTAAAATATGATAAAACTTACCACATTTGGCAATTAATTGTCCAAAAGATTTTTATTTTATTAAAAAAAGCAGATTAACCGTATGATATCGTACTTTGGCGATTAACTAAATTATGATAAAACTAAATGTATGAAAACTGAAATCAGCAAAAGGACAGATTTTCTTTTATATTGAATTAAAGTTAATATAAAATTAAGTAAAATTGGTTAAAAGATACTTTTCATCAGAATATGCTTTAAATCTATATATTTAAAACGCTAAGCGTTTTCTTTCGACAGTCCTTGAGAAGAAACTACAGCATCAAATTACACCAATCTTTTTTAGAAGGAAAGACTTTTCGCCACAGATTTGTTCAAATACTTCATTAATTAGCCGTAATTTTAAATTGAAATTCTACAGTTGCGCACGCGTTGTATATAAGTACAAGTTTGCCTTTGGAGTGACGCACTGCACATGCGCAAAGATGCTCGCTCAGTTGAACTATCACATCACAGGTAGAAGTTGTCTTAAGTTTGTCTGTTGTTCGGGCTTACTGTAAACAAGTTTTCCTTTCTTTCACAAAGTTTATATTATTTGGCTCATTCAGCATTATTAACAATTCAAAAATTTATTGTGTCAATATCAAGAGTTAGATACGGTTTATTTCGTAGGTGTCATATTGTTTTGGTCATATTAAACACAGAAGATAAACACAGTGATTTGAGGCTAAAAGTTATGGCTGGTGATCCGTCTTATGAATTCCCAATAGTTACACATGAAGATTGGGAAACTAGCATGTTACGTTGTATCTACTTCTTTGAAAAAATAAGATATCATAAATATTAAAAGCAAAACTATTTCTGTAAAATCATAACTCAAATTCGAGACATATTTATTAGACATTGCGTATATGTCAACTGTTTTTCGAACCTCTTCAATTTAAAAGGAAGAGAAACGAGTTGCTGCTAGCGAGCAGGTTAAAGCAGCAGTTTAAGGGTTGATATTTGACGGCCAATTATTTACTCGAGGATAGGCCCAGGGAGGGAGTGCCCTTCGTGGGGGTCTTTCTAAGGAAACCTAACCCGTATTTACTCATGGAAGTCCATGGTTAGAAGAAAAACACGAAAACTCCGAACAATTAGGCCAACGGGCACAATTGGGTTCGAACCCAGCATCTCCCGTCTACCAGCTTTGAGAGCAGAACCTCTCAGCAGCAGTTTAAAGCTCTGAATTTTTGTAGAAGACGTACGTTCGGAGCCCAACACTGACAAAATGTGTAATATTTTTGTCGATAATTCATTTCAATAATGACATATTTTATTAGGAAGAGAAGTTATAGGATTCTTATTTTATTATTATTATTATTTGAATGCCATGTAATTAAATAGAATTTAACATTCAATAATATTAAATAAATAATGATTTTATATTTAAAATATTATTTTGCATGTAATTATCAATTAAATATATAGAACTGATCTACAATTTTCGTCATATTTTCTGACCATTATCAAGAATGTATGTGTGTGTCAAAAAGAAAAGTTTGCCATTCATTTGAGTAAAAAATAAAAGGGAAAGAAAGAAAAATATTCGTATAAGAGCTATAAAAGAAATTACCTTTATATCCAGGTTTAATATTTAAAAAATGTATAAAAAGGTAAAGCAGAATTCAAGTAATAAAAAATATATATTATAAATCGTTAGCTGCATCAATTTTCAAATTTAGGTTTTCAGAGAATGCGACAGATGAAAAATAAAATTTATGGCAGCTTTTAAGGGCTGTGTAGTTAAAATAAATAAATAAATAAATAAATATTGTTATTTTTTCAAAAAAAAAAAAAAAAAAAAAAAAAAAAAAAAAAAAAAAAGGTCGTAGTCAGTAAAAATAAATTCTCTACCCAGTATTTTTAGGTAAATTTCTGATAAAAAGCAAGGGTTGTAAATTATAAACTTAGAATTCTTTCACTTCCTTGAACAGGTTAGACTAAGAGCATCATCTATCGCCTTAAAGAAATAGGAATCACTTTTGCAATATAGAAATTCGTCACTCAATAATTAATTTAAAAGCAACTAGTAATTAGAACTTCAAGAATTTTTCTAATTAAACATTCAAGTTATTTACCGTCAAATCTTGATGGGCACTATCTAGTTGTATTTTAATTTCTTTATTTCTAACTGTATGATTATTGTCTGATGAGTTTTTAAAAGATGAGTTTTAAGATGCATTTTAATATCTTAAAGCCGGATATGACTTTATTGATTTTGGCTTCTAATTTTTCTTTTAATTAGCATACGTAGAACAATATCATGCCATCGAAATTTCTTCTCTTATGGTAAAAGAATCGCATCTACTTCCAGCAAATTGTATTTTCCTGATTCTGACTGAGAACCTTTTTATTCTTAGGATGCCTAACTGGACTCGAGTCGTTTTTCTCCAGTATCTTCCCGCAATGCTGATGATGAAGCGTCCGAAGAAGACTCGCCTTCGCTGGATGATGGACCTGCCTGGAGTGTATCACCAGCACTATCACCCGGCGCACCCGTCTACGCCAAGGGGTAAACTGGATGCCTTGCTGGATGTTCACCACCCAAACTGCACCGTGGCCAGAGCTTTGAGTGGAAGCATCTCATCGGAAAGTAACACGCTCGTTCTTTCCTCGGAAGCTTACAAGGCTACCGAAGCAGTAGAATTTATAGCTGAGCATTTAAGAAGCGAAGACGAGTACATACAGGTACGATTTCAAACTACTATAATACTTTTAAGGTGAAAATTTAAATTTTCAACAACTTTGTTTATTTTTTTTAAATATGATTGAAATGGAGAACTCGCTGCATTTCAATGTTAAAAAAAACGTACATTTTGGAGAAAAAAAATTAACTACATATTTCATTAAATTTTTTAAAAAGTAAAAAAAAAGAAAAAAAAATGAATTTCTTAAAATCCATACTATTTTTTTAAATATTAATATTTTTTATAAGATTTTGAAATGTATATTACACAAGACTGCGTATAGATTTTTAGATACATCTAATATTACATTTAACCCATTACCTGCTAATGGTGTTGTTAAGTGAGATCTTGGGTATGTGAGTTCCGAGAATATGAAATGATTTCAAGATAATTAATTCATATTTAATTACCCCAAAATCATATCTGAAGTCTCACATCTGGAGCGATAGTAGCTGCACATCGCGCTATGGAAAGTTAAATAAAAGCGATTACAATTAATATTAATCCCCTTTGCATTGAATTATTTAAATGATTAAAATCGATGAAAATACATTTTAAATCCCATTGCTAATTTAATAAATATTAACGATTAAATAATCTATTTATGATTTATCTTGAGAATTGAGCTGAAATAAAGAAAATTAAAATAATTAATCTCACCCTTCAACGAATTCCAGGATATACCTAAAATAACGATTTTAAATCAAACATGCACAAACACAATAAACACATCTATATGTAATTTTTAATATACATTTATTTGGCATATTTGTGGTTATATTATATTTATGAAAAATTAATATCTGCGCAGATAAAGAAATAAAGTATTACAACATTAATATTGCCGGAAAACATTTATAAACAACAAAACATCACATTACACAAAAACAAATTTGTGGTTTTCACTCAGCTGTAACAGAGAATACAAGAAGTAAATGTGATTTCAAGATAT
This sequence comes from Maratus speciosus, assembly GCA_963932465.1. Lineage (NCBI taxonomy): Eukaryota > Metazoa > Arthropoda > Arachnida > Araneae > Salticidae > Maratus > Maratus speciosus. The sequence goes on along the minus strand of OZ010792.1, from coordinate 441,731,489 downwards.
GGATAATTAATAATTGTATTTTCAAAACTTAAGAAATGCGATAATATAACGTCACAATGTTCCAAGTCCAATGAGAATATTACTAGGAACTGTTTGTACTACATGAATTATCTCTTTATGGGAGATTAAGAATTGAAGTCTCATCTAAAATCTATTTGTTGTGGACTAAATGCAGATTCACAGAGATAAGAATTCTTAGTTTGTCCAATTCCAGGGTAGGAGTTACGGATGTAACATAGTTCGTCCTGTATTAAAATGAAAAGAAAAATTTTACCTCTAAAGATGGAATCATAATTTTTTAAATCCTCAACAGATTAAGATATCTTCATTCAGCATACTCTCTGATTGAGATCGGGCATTTCCAAAGGACATCAGCTCAGAGTTAACGGTCATCATATGGAGAGGAAGCCGTTATTATCGCGTCTCCTTGTACTTGACATTGACTTAAAACTGTTGGATATTTTATTTTTGCACTTCATCATATATTTAACTTTCCATTTATTTAATTTTCACAATAGATAATACTTTATGTGTACCATATTTAATAGGAAAGCCAACCGACCGATGTGCCGATTTTTTATCCCGGCATCACCAGTCGGCCGCTCCCACCTCCTTCCTCCTTCAAGGCTAACGCATCAGAGAGAAAAAATAGCGTGGGTTGGGATAAAACGAAGTTCCGCGGTAAGCGCTGTGATTGGCTGGTTTGAAAAGTTCTCAAACGAAGTCAAAGGAATGTTATTTGAAAAATGAATCAAAATAAATTGTTTTTGAAGTAAAATCAAATTGATAAAATTAATTATAAATGGGAAAAATTAATGTAAAATGTATATTTATTTTATAAATGAATTCAGATGATTATTTTAATTCTGATAGTTTATTTTTTTGTTTCCCAACGATCTTGATATTGAAAATAAATCTTTTTTAAATTTTGAAGAACATTGTTAATTTTTAATATAAAATAATCTAGATATTATTTCTTAATTTTTGATAGCTGAAAAAGGTTAGAAATTATATTTGAAATATCTTTATTGGCAACACGAAAACGAAACTTTGAATTAAAAAAATAAATAGAGATCGTTCGAAAGATAATGTCATAGGCGTTTCCATAATTTGAAATATTAAAATTTTAGGGGGTAATTATTATTAAATTAAATATTTAAATTGTTTTATAAGGGGAAAAGTTATGTTATGTTTTTATGACATAACAGGTGTGTTTTCGCACCGTTAAAAATAAATTTAAATTAACTATCTAGATTCCACTATTTTTTAATTTAAAAAATTGCCTTGATTAATTACAGAAAGTTTGAACATTAAATAAACCGAAGATGATCTTTTAATATTTGTGGTGGCAAACGTAAAAAAGTTGAAGACACCCATCTTACACTTTTGGCAGTTAATGGGTTAATATAATTTTTTTAGTGATGCCTATAGTGTAAAATGATGAAATCTAACAGATCTTCATATACTTTTATTTTAAAAAAATAACAAAAAACCTGAAGGCTATTTCTATAAGCAGATTTATTACATATATAATAAAGAACATATATAAAATTTTAAAAATCTCTATCTCAAATACAAAAAAAGCCTTGGCAGTTTGAAGACATGAAAGTGAAGAAAATGTGAACATGGAGAAAAATCCGTTTAAGTTTTCATTTGTGTGGGGAATTGCACTGGTTGTATTAATAAAATTTTCAATATATTGCGATATAATTACTCTATGGATAAAAATGAGGTACCAAAATACTCACAATTAAACGGCTTTCATTTAATATTTAAAAAAAATCGACATTTTGGCCAATTTTGAGGTAAACAGTTACATTAAAAAGAATTCTGTAAATATAAGAAAATTTACTCTACACGACAGTGGGTATCTATGCAAAGAGCACGTGCTCAGTTTGAAGTTTTTGTTCAGAATTTTGTTGTGTTCCAAAACATTCAAAATTTTAAGTTAAACAATGGCATCATTTTTAAATTTCTCCTTTGCATTTCATTATTACCGTATGCCAAGAAGGGTTATGTGTTTCACGCGTATCTGGGTATGTGGATTTCTTTATACCTTCGAAACATCTCAACGCCTGGATGGATTTTAATGAATGAGGTCTCTATCGATTCATCTTAACTGTCCAATGGTTTTAGGCTAGGTTTTGTTTTTATAAATTCAAAATGGCGGTAGAGACGAAAAAAAAATTACGTACCATATTGAGTGGCATATCATTGATAGGTCTTTCAAAATGAAGACGATGTTTCATTGACTATTTTACAGTCAGAAGCTCCGTTTAAATATTACACAACCAGGAAGTTGTGTAGGTAGGATCTCTAGCTTTACTGCGATTCTAACCATCATAAACATCTCTAGGCCTCATCAAAACAGTGTTTATAGATAGGAACTAACAATTAAACACAACTTAAAAGTCATCAATACAAGTAAATAAAAAAAATAGGTAAGTAATATAAAAAATAGTTTCACATTGATGAGAAATAATTAACTCGCATTTTGCTCAGCCGGGTTTTTTGATTTTTTAAATTTAATTTTTACTTGTTTTTAAATGGTTTTTTTTTCACATGATATTCGAGGTAATTTCTATCCACTTACTTTTACTTTTATTTTGGTTGCAGTTTTTTTATTCCCTTTCGGGAACTATTTGGAAATATAAAGGGACCTCATCTAAAATGTCTGCATCCGAAATCAAAAAGTACTTGTTGAGTAAATAGTAAAAGTTGATCGACACCTGAGATTTTTTGCTACAAACAAGAAATTTCAGAAGAATGCTTCCAATCACGTTAACTAGTGCGTGTTACCGCATGACGGCACTGTCTCTTAAGTTTACGGAGTCAAAAAGACAGGGAAAAAAACCTTTCCACAAGACAGTTATTTCGAAAGAAAAAATACTGTTTATTTTGCAGGATAAACGCTGATATTTGAAACAAAAACAGGTAGTGATAATACAGGTTTTTTACGCAAAAATATGCAGGTTTTATACCTAAAGGAAAATTGCAGGTAATTTGGAAAAATATGAAGGAATTTTTTTTTCTTTTACCTAAAGGAAACCGCAGCTATTTCGGATATTTCGGACATAAAAAGTAACTGCATATTTTTTGTCCGAAATGCTCCAGTTTTCCTAAAGGGTTTTTTTAAAGGTTTTTTGCTGACTTTTTAACCTAGGCTCACATTCTAGAACGTATCGGTAATCACCTGGATAGTTAGATAAGACAGTAAATTTATTAGTTTTGCTATAATGGTAGGCACGCTAAGATGCTTCCAGATTCGTTTTAATCTAAAATCAGTTCGACCAACCAAATTTTATTAGCCGCATGTCACCACTGGATTATATTGACACTCTATTTAGGAGAATAACAGCTGGCAATAGGCTTCTTTCATATTTTTTTTCTGATAATAGCAATTGATGAATGTGCTAGAAAGTAGTGAATTTGGTTTTGGGAATATGTTTGATAGATAACAGTATTGAAAGTTTATTTAAATTGCCATTTTCATCAAATAAATGAAATCCGTAAAAATATCCAAATTTTTTTGACAGAAAGATTTCCAGTAGTTTACCGTATCTTTACTTTTTTTAAAAATAATAATACAATATTTAAAAATTCGTATAAAGCACAAATAAAATGTACTAAAATTTCTTTTTGGTGCATATATAGAAAATATAAAACTATTTAAAATACATTAAAGTACCTTAAAAATACAGTAAAAATGACATTAAAATCCCAAAAGGTTTTCAGCCAAATTCACACGGACATCGTCAGTGGTTATTTATATATTGTTATTTCTCTTTGCGCTTATTCGTTAAGGAGAGACCTTTGTAATTTAAGGGGTGGTACGGAAGATAAGTTGAGAGGAAAAGCTATTCGAATTTTAAACAAAACAAGCTTTTCATCTACTATGTAGCAATGGTCTCCATGGATGTCATATGTCATCGTTACATACTATATTATTTCAATGTATTCTCTTATAATTGCTTCCTATAAATACTTGTACGAAAGATAATTTTGGATTTATTGAAATCTATATTTATATTTTAAAGACGTGAAAATTATCACATTGCTAACAAGGCGTAAACTAACTTAGTGAAAAATGTCCAAGCCAGGAATCGAACTCGGGCGCCTGGAATAGATCTCCAGTGCTCTACCACTAAACCACAAGTTCGATTCCCAGCTTGGACATTTTTCACTAAGTTGGTTTACGCCTTGTTAGCAATGTGATAATTCACGTCTTTAATATTCAATAATTTCAAGCGTAATTTTACTGCTGAAAAGTAGTTGAAAAATTAATTAAAATTGTATATTCACCGATGTTGGGTTCATTTGCGTCTCATGTTACGCCGCTAGATTGTGTGCTCATGAAGACTTTTCCATCTGGTGCTGCGGTGGCAGCCTTACAGACTTATATAAGTGAGAGATGCCAAGCTGGGCATCGTCCTTGTGGTTTAGTGGTAAAGCACTGGAGATCTATTCCAGGGGCCCGGGTTCGATTCCCGTCTTGGACATTTTTCACTAAGTTGGTTTACGCCTTGTTAGCAATGTGATAATTCACGTCTTTAATATTCAATAATTTCAAGCGTAATTTCACTGCTGAGAAGTAGTTGAAAAATTAATTAAAATTCTATATTTATAGGCTGAATTTGAGCTAACCTTGCTAACGGAGTAGGGTGCCTAAATTTTAATTATTTACTCAAGGTGAATTTAGCACTGAAATTTTAACGTACCTTTAGTGCAGTATTTTGTCTAGCAAAATATTGTTTAATCTTATTAAACTGTTTTTCTTAGATTACTTATTTTGACATGATAAAAAATAAGTTAAATTGTGGATTTTGTTTTAGAAGACGAAATATAATTAAAAACGTTTAATTATGTCAATGTAGTAATGCTCTTGCTTACTCTTGCCCAGTGTTGCCAATTAAACAGTTTTTTTTTTTTAATTTAGAAATCGGCTGCTATTTCTGAAAATAAATATTTGGCATTTTTAATAACAGTTTAAATAAGGCAAATATTCTTCTTTGGAAATAGTGGTAAGTTAGGTATTGAATAAAAAAAAATCCTATGAATATTTGATACTGGCCTTGTCTTTGCGATAAGCTGATAAATGTAGTTAGATTAATATTGACAAACTCTCCCTTTAAATAATAATAATAATAAATAACACTAGACTTGTTTATTTTTATCTTAGGGGGTTAAATAACTTTCGACGGCCAATTTAAGTGCTTCTGATAATATTGTTTTTAACTGATCATTTTATTTTTTTATGATCGCAGCTAATTCCCGTTCATAATTCTTAAATTTCCATTCACGTCCTTTATCTCATACTTTACATATTTCTTAGAATAAAAGCCAAGAACGTCATTAATCAAAAAATATTCAGCAAAAATGGACATTTTTTACCCGAATTAAAAAGCAGTGCTTAATTCGGAACCGATAAGAAGTAATGAAAATGAGGAATAAATATGAATCAAGATCAAAACTAGTTCTTAAATAAATCCCTCCTTTAATAATTCATTGTAGAACTAGTGCACTAGAGGTCTTGTAGCAGCAGACTCAGATAAAACTAAATTCTTCACTTAGCCCTTTACTGACGAAATAATGATCCAGGTATATTTTTAAACTATTAATTTCATATTTCACATTCTACTATTTTAATTCAATATATCAATCTTTAAAACTGTAAGATAAAATCATTATGTGTATTTTTAAGTATATCCATAATTGAGGACATTGGTCATTTCGAAATATTCTTTCTACCCTGCATTAAAAAAGGAAATATAATAATGATTAAATTAAATAATGAGCAAAGCAGATTTATTTTTACAATGAAATTTCTATTTTTACACTGAAAGATTAATTTTAAATACAATCTGAAAATTCGTAAAATTCAGTTAAAATGAATTTTTGAACAAAACTAATAAAATTTATGTTCACAAGTATATGTTACAGTAAAAAGCAACCTAAATATAGGTACTACTTTTTACATATTGCTAGCTAATCCTGTATTTAGAGCAATCGTTTTTCCTAATTTGAAATAACCAAATACAGAAGAACATTTTTTTTCTTACTAACTGACTCGCCCAGCATTGCCCGGCTCGTGATAATAAACTTAAATAAACTTCAAATTTGTTTCATATCTTTAACTCTATTTTGTGGTAAGTTGCATCTATTTGAAATAAACGGTCAAGTGCGTGTATTACTCGCGCTCAGAGGGTTCCGTAAAATAAATATAAGAATTATTAACTGTATTATCCACGGTAAGTAGAACCAGGGCCGAAACTAAGGGGGGGGGGGGGGCAGAGGGGGCATGTGCCCCGGGCGCCAGAGACAAGGGGCGCCAAATGAAAGATTATACCTTTGGGATGGATCATTTTCTTCTGATGGACTGATGGCTCCTATTATTATGAAACAGCCATTATAAATGAAGTGTTAGGTGAAGATGAAAGAGCAGTCGTAAAAAGTTAGAACTCTGATTTTCTGGTCAGAATGGGAAGAAAAAAAATGGCCATAATTTATTTTGAAAAAAAATTATGGCCATTTTTTTTCTTCCCATTCTGACCAGATAATCAGAGTTCTAACTTTTTACGGCTGCTCTTTCAAATTTACCGAACACTTCATTTATAATGGCTGTTTCATAATAATAGGAGCCATCAGTCCATCAGAAGAAAATAACTCGGTGAAAGCGGAAACTCGGTTAAGCAGGACTCGGATAATCGGGACTCTAACTGTATATTTCATTTTAAAAATGATCTTTAGAATATTTTTGTTGGTGTTCAGAGGGGAGTCATGACCTCCGTGACTTCCCCCTTGGGTCCGCCATTGTAGATTACCTACTTCAGTATTACATATTTTAAGATTACATATTTTAAATTTTAAAATAAGCCGGCTATTAGTAAATTAGTAAAATTCTCTTTGTAAATATACTTTGCGAAAGAAGAAGGGGGGGGGCAAAATCCATGCTTGCCCCGGGTGTAAAAAAGGCTAGTTTCGGCCCTGAGTAGAACACTCGGTAGGGTTCACGCGCAGGTTTCGTTTCTCCCTCTGACGTCACTGGCACCCAAGTCCAGCCTTGGGTAACGCACTTTTCGCATTGTATAAAGCTTTCCGTTTCATAAAAAGATATTCAACATTTGTTTATTATCCAGTGTATGATATTACTGAGGTGCGTGACACTTGGAACATCTACTAATTAAACATTTTTCAAATTCAAAGTTTATATACGTACATGCCTTTATTTTTTAGAGTTTTCTAAAGCCTAAATCTTCTGTTTTCATTTGGTTATTTGGAAGTATTAACTTTCGCCGCAATTATCATTATTTTATTTAAACACATATGTAAAAAAAGCAGTTTTCTTACCTGCTCTGTTGTATTTCAATATTTTAGACACCGTCTTTTCATAACATTTTTGCAATTTCGCTTTAATCCAAAATACTTTGAGAAAACTCGGAAAATGTTTGCTTCAATTCATAAAACTTTGGAAAAAATGCACTTATAATTATGTTGAATATTTTCAGATATATATATTATACACTCATAAAGTTATATGCTATTAAAATTTATAATTTTATACATTTTTTAAATCCCCATTTAATGTTCTAAAAACATAAAATAATGTTAATAATGTTAATAATGTTTTTAAAAGTTACGAGTATAACTCTGAAAAACTCTATAGTACTATGTACTTTAAAACGCAGGCATTGAAAAATATTAATAGCATTTTCAGGGCAACTTTAGATAAATGTAAGAAAAGCTTTTTTGAATTGATACTTGGGATTTTTTCGAATTTATAAATATTTTTTTAAAAAATGCGTAATAACAAAACGAGTAAACAAAGTAAACAAAAAACTTCTTAAATAGCCATAATAGCTTAAATAACGTTTTATAGAAAATTAAAAAAAAGAAACTCTTTAAATTTTTTGTATACACTAATACAGAAATTTAAATTATAAAATTATTGAAAATATCAGAAGAACAGGCTTTCTAGATAGTCTTCTAGAGAACATATTGTTACGTCCACTCGTATGTGAGAAAGGGTAGCGCAATTTCTGAAAGAACAACTTTTTTTTTTAAATCAACAATTTACTTTATTTACAAATAATTAGAAAATAAGTTAAAATCGGTATCAAAATATTAATAAATATAGGTCCGTACAACTTTTAACTTTAGGAACAGAATAATCATCGCACACAAGATTCTGCGACTAACTAACACGATGTCAAGTCTAAGTTGTAATCTAGGTATTGGGCTTCCGGTTCAGTAAATATCAACTGTCTAACTCTCAAAGCCAAACAAAAACTAGGTTGTATAACATTCAAAATTTGAAAAAAAAAAAAAAAAATAGGTGTCATATTACGATATTACGGTTAAAAATTTTTAAACAATCAAATATTTTTTTATGATTAATATATCTATATACATACTTAAATTTTTAGTACGCACTAAAGTATTATCAGGAAAAATTTAAATTACAAATTGTGAGTGGAATATTATTTTATATGGATTATCTCAATACCTTAAAATAAATAAAAATTGTGGAATATATTTTCAAATAAAAATTGAGTTTTTATTCTATTGCTATACCAACATATTTTTTTCTCACAATATGCATTTTTGAAAATTTTAGATCCATGCCTGTTTATTAATCTGATATAAGTTTTTGATTTAAGGTCCCATATAGCTTACAAACCCTTACATTTCATCGAAAAAAAAAACAACTACAGTGTTTATTTTATTTTTCTTTAGTTTTGAGTACATTTAACTATATAAGTACTCAAAACTAAAGCTAATTTCTATAAATTTCAGAATTGTAACACAGCGATTTCACTAGGCGAAGAATATTTAAATTCACCTCTTACATACACCTCTTCTGAATATGCAACTTTATTTTTAAAATAGAATTTTGAGAAAACTGGAATTTATATTGTTTCATAATTTCTTTACAACGAGAATTTTCTGATTTTTTACGTACTACATCGCACAATCCCCCCCCCCTTTTCTAACCAACTGATATACATATATTTTTTATTTAATTTAGTTTAATTTTCTTATTTAAATTCATCTAATATCTGAATGATTTATCAGCGATATATGAGTGACTGTATTGTTCTTATTAAGAGAGAAGAAATAAATCAGGATTGGATTTATCTTGCTGATCACATTCATTTTTATTTAAGAAAAAGTTTATTTCCTTTCATGTATCTCGACAACTCATTCTTCTCTCTTTAATTTTTCAGCAATATCATTAGTGAAAAGTAATACGAAAGTAGTAGTAGAGCTGAAAATTTTTATGTGGAAACTGATTTATATCTTTCAATTTGATTTGGTTTAAAATTAAGCTGTTTTGCTTTTAAATTCTTTTACAAATCTGTTTCTTTAAAGTAAATTGAAAATTCTCTTGAATAATAAATGCAAAAATTATCTGATCTCTTGCATGCGTGCAGCAAATGGTTTTCATGCTATAGTATTTGTTTAAAAAGACGAAATGAAATTCCTTTGGAATATCTAGAAGAATTAATGCGTTGCTAATTATTTTAATGTCAAATCCTTTTAAAAAACTAACAATAAAAATAAGACACAAAATGATTATATGAAAAAAAAATAGTAATAATAACATTTATTGTCAGGAAAAGAGAAAGAGAGCAATGCGAATAAATGGAAAAACACAGGGAGAGCTTTGAACGATGGGTGCCAGTGACGTCACGAACTGGACGATCTACTGCGCATCTCGCTCATGGACCCTACCGTGTATTCTAAGTACCGTGGTATTATCTCTCTATTCTAAAAAAAAGTAACCTACGCTGTCACCGCCGCCGCCGGTTTTAAATTTTTTGTTACCGGAGGTCTTTCTCCGTTAATATTAAGAAAAATATTGCATACAAAAATATGAAAATCGGCGGTATTATCTCTCTATTCTAAAAAAAAAGTAACTTAACCGCCGCCGTCGGTTTTGAATTTTTTGTGACCGGTGGTCTTTCTCCGTTAATATTAAGAAAAATATTGCATATAAAAATATGAAAATCGGCGGTATTATAGAGAAATGTTTGATAAACACGCTGATGTAGACAGTTTTTAAATCGAAGAGTTATTTTCAGAGATATTTAATGCTAAAGTGGGACAAAGTCGTTCCATTAAAAAAGTTTTATAGCAGCAAAAACTATACATCGGAATTTAATCATTTTTAGATAATTTTATACGTTATAATTTCCCGGTCTGTAGAATGCATTTATTTTTTAAATTTGACTCATATTTTGAGCTTTTATTTCTATTTTAAATTCAAATTTTCAGCATTTCGAGAGATATTTTTTACTTATTTTAGAAAATTGTACTAATTTAACTTGTGGCTAACTGTAGAAACAGCGCAAACAATAATGTTTGCTTCAAATAAAAAAATTATTTATACGTGATTATTATAAACAGAAAAAAAACTTTTCAAATTAGAATTAAATAATTACGTATAAAAAGCAAGAACTTATTGAAAATTACTTCATCTATAATTACACGTAAATTTTAACAGAGAAAGGATATTGTAAAATAATAAATTCATTAACATGCGTTAGAAGTCTTAAATAGAAGAAATTACGCCACACTTACGTCACATTACACTTATTAGGTAAAATGAACAAAAAATAATATTGGAAAACAGTTTAAATTTAAAAATTGCGCGAGACATTTATTTGATATTTCGAGATGAACTTTTCAACTATTTTTGTTGGGACAGCACAAATAATATTTCATTTCTAACAAAAGTATTTTGTCTTGAATATTAAAAAGAGAAATAAAAATTTGGTGAAAATTGCGTGAGATTAAAAACGATACATTTAAAATGTCTTTCATTTATTTATTTATTTATTGAACAACAAACATACGACTTGTGTGCTTGACATGAGAGCCCGCTTAAAATGTCTTATTTAATAGAACTTTCTTTTCGCTTTGTTAAAAAATACCGGGAGACAAAGATTCTGTTTACTTAATTCATTTTATATTAGCTTATTTTGAAATGTTTAACTGGTTTTATTTAATCAAAGAGGAAAACAGCCATAGTATCTTTTAACAGCAGCTGATTTTTCCTTAAAATTCCCCAATCAAAGAGAAATGAATAGAAACCCGTTTATAGGGAGGTCGCCACTGTTTTTTAAATTTTAATTCAATCTTTCAAAATCTTTTTAAAGCCGATCAAATGCTTTTAGAAACTGCGGTGTCTGAACGGGGGTTCGTGAGCGTAGCTCGTAGGGGGCCGAGCCCCCTAGTTAAAAAAAAATCGTTGATAAAAGAATAACGAGACTTTGTAAAAATCTATACAACGTAGGGTACGGTGTAGCTGTATATACTAGAAAAGTATGAATGGGTATACCGTAAAAGTTCAGATAGATATGAAGCCTAAATATTATCAAACATTGCTATTCTGTATAACTCTTTTTTTTTTAATATTATCCTAATCTGTTTATGATAAACTTAATTCGACACTGTCAATAAAAGTAGTGAATATTTAAACTTCATTTGATATTTCATAAAATTAAATTCAACGTCGTAATAATCTTTTCTTTTTCCAGTGTAACTAAAACAAAACCCATGTCCAAAATTTAAACTTGGCATTTTGTTAAGCGCGCTACGAAAGGAGGTCCCAACTTTGCAACGTCGCCTTCTTCCTTGATAGATAGCTTTTTAATTAACTTTTAAAGACATGGGAAGCGTATTGAGAGATCTACTCAATGCAAACTAGAGGCGAATCCTATAGTATTTATGTCACTAATTCTAATTAAATTAGTCTGCTTTTAACAATTTGACGTTTATTGCTTTTATACTGCTACTGGACATTATATTACACAAATATATCATTAAAAGTTGTTATTTAGACTTTAAAAGCCTATGATACACGCAGTACGCCTCCCCTGTCATTATGTATGTCCAAGCAGTCCGTGTTTTTAAGTGCTAATATCTCGGCTAATTACCGACGATTTTTTAAAAAAAATTATTATCAAGAATGCTTTTATAGTTTTGCTACGGTAAGTACCTCCAGCGGTCCTCAGCATTTTTGCTGAATGCCTGAAAATCGATATTTGTGTGTAACGGTCAAAATGTGCTTTTCTCAAAAATTCTGTGACCTAGGGTAATCGCTATAATTTTCCCGAAAGGTTTAAATTAACGTCTACTATATCTAATTTTTTATAATTTTACTTTCAGTAGATTTGGAAATAGATGAGGGGTGGAGGTGGACATATTTTTGCACTACATTTTCGACGATATCTCTGAAAATACAATACCTAAACTTAAAAGAAAATGTATTTTTGATTTCAGCGTTACGAAAGCTTTCACATGATACCCCACACGATATACAAAGAAAAGATTTTTTTCAAGTAACTTAATTAGCCCCTCTACATTTTTCTTAAATATATTTGTGAATGTTTCATAATCTGTAAATATGGGGGTCAACAGTCTTTATTACTTCCCCCCATTTGAACTTTCCCCGTTCCATAATTTACGAGTAAAATGGCTGTGACAGACAGACATAAGTGATCTTATAATGGTTCCGTTTTGACTTTTTAAACATGGAACACTAAAAAAAATGGGTCTATTTCTGACCCCTTTTCCCGCACTTTGGCGTGCTTCTGAAAATGTTTATTTTTTATATCAATGGCTGAAAGTGGTCCAAGCTCCAACAAATTATATCACCTTTAATTTATAAACAAGCTTAGAGAGGTCGGTTTCATAATTTTTGCGTTCTGGTACCACCCAGTTTGAAAAAAGTCATTTTGTGAAAAATGCGTATGTAGTACTCCAAAATAGTTTAAGCCTGCAAATACTTTGCGTTAAGGGTGTATTCCAATCAAAACTGCTTATTTTCTGATTCATTTTTAAATTCATTGTTGCTCTCAAACGCATCAAACTAGGAAATTCTCTTATTTAGAAACTACATAATATGCCGTGCTTCTCGATTTTTTGATAATTGCAGAAAATATTATAAAAAATGCTGTCAAAGTTCGCGTTTTGAACCGAGTTTTCCGAAGCGGGAGTTCTGGGAATGAAAAAAATAGTTATACTGAGAAAATAATTGTTTAAAACTCAAATTCTAATTAATTGAGTGAAAAATGAAATCACACGGCCTCTTTTACATCTCTTCAAAAATCACCCCAGCAAGTTTCATGTTTTTACTTTTAAAAATGAGTTTGAAAATGTCTCAGAAAATTTCGAGCTGTTGAGGGTGGAAAAATATTTTTTTCAAATACACCCTTAAAGCAATAAATAACTACGAAATGCCTCTGAATTCGGTCAAAACGTTTTACAGGGATAATCTATATAATATATATTTCTTTTAAATCGATTTTTTTTAACCGATTTTTTCAACCAAAGAAAGCAAATGCCTCTCTAATACAGTAAAACCTGTGAAAACATGACTTGTATGCAATCGATTTCTTAATTATCCCTTCGCAAGCCATTTATTTCAAATATACCTCCTAAGACGGAAACCTGTTAAAAAACAAAATACTTTTCCGCTTCCAAACGATTCCGTTTACACACGTTTTAATGCAGGTTGCTCAATAAAACCGGAGACAACAGAAACTTTTTCTAATGGAATCCTGCCTTAATAGCACAAGTTGTATAATCCGTACAGAAAGAATACCTTACATATGTAACTATTAAATCAGAAACAGCTCGAAAACAGAATTTTGTATCTGACCCTAGTGGTTGCGCTTTCATAGATTTTACTGTGTAAGATTATTGTGTTTATTTATTACTAGCAGAACCCGTGGCTTTGCCAGCGTATTTGATGAAACGCTATGTTGTATTTATGTGTTTTTGAAAAGGATGTGGAATTAATTAACAAATACTATGCAAAATTCTATAGAAATCATAATTTAGAACGCTTTCAACTCATTTCATCCTTTTGAATTTCGATTTTTTTTTAGAAACGATTCTTAGCGAGCATTTGTGCATTAAAAGTAACCGAAGTGCCAAATTTCTTCTTTCTTAGTCCTTTCAGTAATCACAAGAAAATTCATTTCGAACTTTTTTTCTACCACACTTTTTTTAAAAAACTGTTCTGTGTGTACATTATCGTCTTATGGGGCCTTGTCATATTTCGAATTTCTATCCTTAGCAATTCCATAGAAATCCTACTTTAGAACATTTTCCGTTTATTTCATTCGGTTAAATTTTGTATTTTTTTTTCTTTTTAGAAACCATTCTTAGCGAGCATTTATATCTTAAAAGTAACCGCCATGCCAAATTTCTTGTTTCTAGTACCTTCAGTATAAAAAACATCGTAATTCAGAACGTTTTTTTCCTGCACACTTTTATATTTCGAATAGTTTAAAAACTGTTCTGCGCGTTCATTTGTGTCTTACTTGTGTCTTACTATTTTGTCACTATTTATACCACGATTTTGTATAAATTTCTACCAAAATGTGTATTTTGACACCTTTGCGTTTGAATGCAAATAATTATCAAAACTGCTAGGATTATAAATTATCAGTTAAATATAGATAATTTGAGCAATATATTTATCAATACATTGAGGTGTATTTATTGGAGATTATTTAATCAGATTGTAAATTCTAGCTTAATTCACCAATCTACAAAATATAACTAAACATAAATGTAATCAGACATGTTTTACGTCAACAGGGACAATAACTAAAAAATATTATCTTCTACATTTTTTTATTTTTATTAGAAAGATAATCAAACATTTTAATTTTATTAACTTAAAAGAAATTCAGTCTTGTGTATAAAAATTCAATCTTTGTAACACCAACAAACAGTAATTATAAAAACATCAGTATAATAAAGTTCTTCCGCTATTCAATACCACAGTTTTTACACGAATGAAAACAAAATTCATGTGTATGAAACCCACTACCAGAATTGGAGAAGAACACACGTTATTAATTTTTTAAAAACTAGTCACTGCAATGATCTATACTAAAATGCCAACATGGCAGAAAACAAGCTAATATCAATGTTATGCATCAACTCCTGTATTTTCCGTTACAACTGAAATCGAGATTCGCTAACCTGATTATAATTGATATGATGTTGTAAAATGGTGTTGATATTTATATGTGAAATGGTTTAAAATTATAAATTATGAAATCCTTCGAAATTAGGAATTATAAAATCCTTAAGGTGTCAAAAGATACCTCATGGTAGAAATAGGTATACCCCTATGCGCATTTTTAAAACCAGGATGAGCTGGAGGAAAATTATATCGCTGCATTAATTTAAGAACTATTGTAAGAAAAGTCAAAAAATTAATTATGGAGAAATGATTAAACTTAGAGAATAATTTTAAGTTAAAATCTGAAAGGTGTGTTTTGACACCTCTTGGTAGAAATAGTGTTAAAAGTAGCAGCCTTGTCAAATTTCAAGTTTCTATCATTAACAATTCAGAGGTTTTTAGAACGCTTTTCTCTCATTTCACACTTTTAAATTTCCCATTTTTTAGAAACCTTTCTTAAAGAGCTTTTATATCTTATAAGTAACTGCCATGTCAAATTTAAAGTTTCTAGCCCCTTTAGATTCACAAAAATCGGAATTTTAGAATGTTCTTCTCTTCTGCATTCCTAAAAGACAGTGGTACCGACATAAAATATAACCTATGTTGAAGCATAGACTGTCACTATGAATTTGCCATATTTACTTTTGAAATCGGTTGGGTAGTTCCAGAGATTAGCCCATACAAACAAACGTTACTTTCTTTATAATATTAATGTAGACAAAAAACTTACTAATAGAGAATTACAAATGACATGAAGAGTTTCCGTTTTAGACAGGGTTTCGTTTTAACAGGTTTTATTTTATGGTATTTCTTTTAAGAATTTTTTTACGTTTTAGCCAATATTCCGTTATAAAAAAAGGTTTAGTTTTCGTAGGCTTTACTATATTTTTATGTCCCGATTTGGAAGCCGCTGTTCCGCTTTATTAAGAAAATGGAACTGGCAACACTACTTATAACAGAAAAATGATAAATGTATTGTTTTAAGTACAGGGTGTATCAAAAATAAAGAGCAAATTTCAAGAATTTATTTTATACATTACAAAACACATGACTGGATACAGGAAAGTTCAAATTTTGGTCTATGATCCGTTAAGTTGCATCAAGTCGCTACTTCACTGACACGAAAATACCCGCTCAATTCTATGGGACATATTTTTTTAAATATTCCATTTTTATTTCAATATAAATATTTTTTTTGCATTAGATAGCTGAGGTCTATATATGTACAATTGCCGTTTTATTAGACCCCGGTACGGTATGCTATTTCTTTCTCCCAGCTTATTTTGTGTATTCCAAAAAATAACGTTACCTTACAGAAGCCAGTCGTAACACAAAGCAATACGATTAAATACTCTATAGCAATTTTTTTAATTTCTAAGCATCGCACATTTTCGATTTTTATACCGTCGTATTGGATAAAAAAAAAGTTCTTTTAAATGCATTTTGTTTGAAAACTGTATCTCCATTTATTTTTGAAATATTAAATTTTGTAGTTTTTAGAGCCATTAGCTGAATATTGGCAACGGCAGTACTCCATTTCTGTAGAAAGTAAAGGAAAAATAATTCTAAAATAGTAATTATATATTTTTGTTGCGATTTTCTCATAACAACCGAAAGAAAATGTAATTAAAATACGTGCTCTTTTGAAAAAATATAAACGAATTATTTAACAATAGACGAATGATATAAAACAATAGACTTATGATAAACTATATTTAATTTTAAGTAACTATGAATCATTAGATAGCCGTTTTTTTTGTCGATTTTCTTGAATGACGATGTCTTTTTGCTACATTTATGCATTATTTCGCGATAGTGATGTGCTATGCATGCTTTACTGTAGATGTTTAAGAGTATATCGTAAATGTGGGATTCTTAAGCGGATGCGAATGACGTCATTTTACATAAAATAAAATGTGTGCTGTAAGTCTTGAAATTCAAATATGTTTTGTACTGCAGTAGAGTCCCGCTTAACCGAGTTATTTTCCTCTGATGAATTGGTGACTTCTATTATTATGAAACAGTCATTATAAATGAAATGTTAGGTGAAGATGAAAGAGCAGCCGTACAAAGTTAGAACTCTGATTTTCTGCTCAGAATGAGAAAAAAAATGGCCATAATTTTTTTTTTAATTATGGCTATTTTTTCCCCCATTCTGACCAGAAAATCAGAGTGCTAACTTTTTACGACTGCTCTTTCATCTTCACCTAACACTTCATTTATAATGACTGTTTCTTAATAATGGAAGCCACCAGTCCCCTTGGCCATCCCAGCGCCACCTGAGGAGAGATTACACCAAAATGTATAAAATGTCAATTCATGTCAAGGACTAACTGATTCTGAAGTTTGATGAAAATTCGTGCATTAATTCTTGAGATACAGCTATAGTGGAAATTCTGAAAAATGCAGCATAGCAGCACCTGTTGAGCGATTTGCACCAAAATCTATAAAATATCATTTTATGTCAAGGACTAACTGATTCTGAAGTTTGATGAAAATTCGTGCATTAGTTCTTGAGATACAGCGACAGTGGAAATTTTGAAAAATGCAGTATAGCAGCGCCACCTGTTGAGCGATTTACACCAAAATGTATATAACTTCAATTCATGTCAAGGAATAACTGAATCTGAAGTTTGATGAAAGTCCGTACATTAGTTCTAGAGATTGAGCTATTGCGGAAATCGTGAAAAATGCTGCGTAGCAGCGCCACCTGTTGAACGATTTACACCAAAAACTAATCAGAACCAGTTTATATCAAGGTCTAACTGAATCTAGAGTTCTATGAAATTCTGTTTATTAGTTCTTGAGATAGAGCGCCTACAAAATTTTTGTCGCATACAGACTCACAGAGTAACAGAGTGACAGAGTGACAGACAGACTCACAGACAGACATTTTCTAAAAACCATCAAATCGTGCTTAGGACATTCTAAAACGTATAAATCCGTCGAAAGTCGAAAATTTTAACGGATCCAATATTTTCTTGTAAAGATAGAAGAAAGTAAAAATGCTAACTGGCGAGTTAAAAAATGCTATTAGCGAGATTTTTACCCAGCTAACATAAAAGTACTACTAAGAATTCTTTGCGATCATGGCAATTTTTATTGAAAATTTCTGTGCATATGAAAAGCGTAATTGTTTATGACAGTCATATGACTTGAACTATTATAACATAGATGAAATGATGGCGATGGAACAATATTTGACGATTAATCTCCTACGCCAAGTACTAAAATGGCCGCCGTATAAAAAGCGAAGTGGTCAGCCCGGAGCTGTCGATGACAGTCACATGACTTAGGCTATTATTACAGAGATTACACACAAATAAATTGTAATTACGCTGCCTCCTCTGGCCTCCTTTATCAATTCGTGTATTAGGTTTTCTTTCAAATAGTGATTTATCAGAGGGTAAAAGACCATTTATTACACTGGTCAACAAATTTGAGCTTTTGCTCTGTCCCAAAAGCGAAATTAATTAGTTGTTCTTTATAAGTTTTTTTTGTGTGTGTGTGCTGATTCCGAATCTAGTTTTAGATTTACTCCAGCGGGTCTTTGTTTTTGAGAGATTTGCGTCTTTCGATTTATGCAAATTTAGTAAATTTTATAGAATGATATGCAAATTAAAGGTATAAGGCAATATCAGATTGGCTTTTTAGGTGCGTTTGTAATTATATAAATACTTAGCACCTATCGTCGTCGTTCAATCAATCTGTCTGTCTGTCCGTCTATCAGCATATACCAGCGCAAAAACTACCCAACCGAATCGTTTGAAATTTAAAATATATAATTGTTGCATAATGCTGTCGAGTCATTTCAAATTTTATGGAAATCGGATGCATAGTTTAATTATAGGGACAGTTTCCATTACATTACTGCCAATGGGAAAAATGCATTTCAAGTGCATTTTAATGATATTACACCCTTTCGAAAAGAGTGAAATTGATATGCACGTATGAAGTGAACTAAAATATACATTCAGTACAATATGCAATGCAAAAAATATTTATAAAACTAGTTACAATACGAACGCACCTCATTTGCCACGTTCGACATGCAATTTCCAACTTGCTTATTTTATGTTATGATTACTGCCTAGTTTACGTCACAAAAACGTTGTTTCTGAGATTATACGGACATGTGACCGTGAAATATTGTGCCTAATTTGCATATTTTTTATGTCGTTTCTTCCGTCATTGTTTCTTGGCGTTCAAATATTTCTGCCACACGAGTACGCTAATATGTTGCTAGGTCTGTTTTTTGCGCTGATTTCAAATCTAGTATTTGTTTTCTTCTTTCACGTATAGTTTTTGAACAAAGTAAAATTTTATTTTTTGGTCAAAAAAGCCAGAAATTGCATTTTCTGCTACTTTGTGATGTACTTCAATGAGTTCGGATAGATTCTACTACTTTTCAATTTTCTTTTTATTACATAAATTGTTGTGTATGACCCTGATAGGAATCTGACACTGTTTATCTTCTTGATAATGAGGTACACACCCTTAAAAAGCATCTCATATCAAACTTGTGTTAATGCCGGGCAAAAGTAGAAATTCATTTTACTCAAAAACTAGACGTGACATAAAAAAAAACAGATTGTAGATTTGAAATAAGCATAAAAATCTAGTCTAGAAAAACGTTACGTCAATTCTGTGTCATTTACTTTAAAGTTGATAGCACTGTAAATAATACGCCATTGAAAAATAAACAAATTAGGCTTAATAAATAACAGATAAATGTTCAGAATATGCAAATCGTGACATTTATCTGAAGCAAATAGTCCAGTAGACATTATCTAGGAAAGGTAATTCAATGTGACATATATTGCATCTAAAATTTGCATAAAATAGCACAAAAAAGCTTAAATTTGCGTAAACTTAAATATGAAAATTTCTCAAAAACTGGACCACCTAGAGGAAAACAGAAAGTATATTTGGAATCAACCCAAAAAACTAGTCTAGAATTAACTAATTTCAGTTCTGGGACAAAACCATTGTTGTACAGTGATTATCTTCATGATTAGCTCATTTTTTTTGTCACATACCACCTTTATCATCTGAGCTCTTCATATAATAAAATCGTACAATAAACATATACGGAATGTGTTTCTTTCTTATTCAGTTTTCGCGAAATAATTTCTTGAAATTCGTATAAAGCACAAATAAAATGTACTAAAATTGCTTTTAGGTGCATATATATCATATAAAATTATTTAAAATACATTAAAGTACCTTAAAACTACAGTAAAAATCAAATTAAAATCCCAAAACGTTTTCGGTCAAATTCACACGGCCATCGTCAGTGGTTATTTAATTGTTGTTATTTCTCTTTGCGCTTATTCAACAAGGAAAGACCTTTATAATTTAAGGGTGGTATTGAAGATAATGTGTGAGGAAAATATATTTAAATTCTTAACAAAACAATCTTTCATTTACTATGTAGCAATTCGTTCCAGACTCCATGGATGACAATGCATCGTTCCATACTATATCGTTATTGGAAATTATTTCAATGGGTTCTCTTATAATTGTTTCCTAGTAATTAATTGTACGAAAGACAATTTTGGGTTTATTGAAATTACATTTATAGGTTGAAGTACAAGTAATTACCAGGCAGCAATTATAAAAGAATCCATTGAAGTAATTTTGAATAAAGATACAGTATGTATCGATGCATTGTCATATGAGACATCCATGGAGTCTGGAATAAATTGCTACATAGTAGATGAAAGCTTCTTTTGTTAAAATTTGAATACCTTTTCCTGTCAACTTAGCTTCCATACCACCCTTAAATTACAATGGTCTCTCCTTGACGAACAATAGCCCAAGAGCTAACAGCACAAAAACCTATGTTATCAAGCACAAGAAAAAAACCATTATTTTATGGGAGAGTTGAAGTAGGGGAATCTAATTATCCATGTCTGCCGGAAGTGAAGTAGTGCATAAGCCAAAAATTAATACCACCAGTGGTTGACTCGTAGGTTTGTCATTGTGTTTGTCCTTTAACTATCCTCCATATTTTCATACCTTTTTTTGTAGGACAAACACAATGATAAACCTACGAGTCAACCATTGGGGGAATTAATTTTTGGCTTATGCACCACTTCACTTCCGGCAGAGATGGATCATTATATACTTCTACTTCTAGTCTTCCATAAAATGAAGGCTTTTTTTCTTGTGCTTGATAACA
This sequence comes from Maratus speciosus, assembly GCA_963932465.1. Lineage (NCBI taxonomy): Eukaryota > Metazoa > Arthropoda > Arachnida > Araneae > Salticidae > Maratus > Maratus speciosus. The sequence goes on along the minus strand of OZ010792.1, from coordinate 441,710,319 downwards.
TAGGTTTTTGTGCTGTCGGCTCTTGGACTATAAGAGCGAAGAGAAATAACAACATTTAAATAACCACTGACGGCGGCTGTGCTAATTTGGCCGAAAATGTTTTGAGAATTTTATTTTATTTTTAATGTATTTTTAAGGTACTTGAATGTATTTTAAATATCCTATATATGCACCTAAAAGCAATTTTAGTACATTTTATTTGTGCTTTATACAAATTTTAATTACTTACTCAAAGTGAATGCAGCGCTAGAATAACACTCCTTTATTAAATTCTTGAAATCTTCTTTTCTTTTATACAACACCCTGTATGTTTAATATTTCAAAAAAACATTTCCAGAAATTATTTAAATGAAAGATAAATTTAGTAAGCTTTTCCTAAACTTCAAGATATCAAAATACATAATGTAAAATTTCTAATGAAATGTTTTATTTCAAATCAGACTGTAATCTGCAAATAGAAAGATTATTGATTTTTATTACCGTTATTCTAAATTAATTTTTGCGACAACGCAATATGGCGGAACATGATCGAATAATTAAAGAAATAACATCAGTTATCTAATTAAAATGACTGTTTGTTTTGATTCCTTCTGATTTTAATATATTCTAGTTTCTTTACTCATTAATGTTGAAGTTAATATTTAAAATATTGACTAATGAAATACTATGTTTAATTAATTTCTCTAAAATGTTTTTTTTAAGTTAATAAGTTCAAAATCATCAGATATGTACTGAATTAAAGAGTAAACAAATAAAATATGATATACGTAATAAGATGCAAAATAATTAAATTTAATATAATCCTTATAATATTTTTAATGTAAAAAATGTGTTGTCAAGTACAGCTTTATGACTTTCCGGTATTTACTGACGAATGAAAATAAAAATGTACTTTTTAGGATAGCTGAGTTATTATTATGTTAAGATTTAACGAACAACCAAAACCATAAAGACAGAAAAAGTAAATTTTAGATGTATATTAAATAAAATATAGAGGTAAATATAAATATAGAGGTAAAGCTGAGAGGTATATTTTTAAAAATCATAAATCAAATGAGAAAAAAAAATGTAATAAAACGATGTAATAAAAGGTTGAGACAAATGTCGTCGAGAAATTTGTTTGAAAGAAAAATACTCATTTAATTTTGCATTTCTTTTAATCAGTATTTTATCAAATGATCCTCTATACTATTTACTTAGTTGAAATTGTAACAAATGTTAATAATCATAGAATATTACCAATGAGAACACTAATATGAGCAACTAAGATTAGTTACTCAAATTGAAGTACAGTCGTAGAAAAAAAAAAGTATAAACTTCCTTCTAATTCTGCAACAAATTATTGTAACAGAGAGTTACTGATACCAAACAATTGAAAATAAAGTCTCTATTTGAACGATGGACTAATGATTTAAAATTGTCTTAGGTTCTTTACCTACATATCAAAAGAACAACAAACTTTGTTTTGTTCAATTGAAATACCCAATTCTAACACCATAAATAAATTTTACACACCTCGGTTACCTTAAAAATAAATTTACATGAAATTGTACGATTAGTTTAAGAGAAATTAATTATTTTAAAATGAGCCTATTTTAAGGGCTGTATCCGAATTGAAGTTCGGTACTCCATTGTTGAAATACTACAGGATGACCATGTCAGTTCTGTTAATGATTTATTTCTTGCCAATATGACCATTTCACTCGTTTAATATGTTTCGACTATTGCCAGAACAAATATTTAAACAAAATGAGTAATCCTTCTATCCTTCTATATATAAAAAAAAGTTTTGATTTGGAAATGGACCAATGGAAATCTGCGTAGATATTCCGGGTAGATCGGCATCCAATTTGAATGCTTAAGCATGGCCTTTCATCGTTAATATTAAAAAAACTGTTGCATACAAAAATATGAAAATCGGTGGTATTACAGAAAAATGTTTGATAAACATGCTGATGCAGACAGAGATATTTAATGCTTTTAAGAGATATTTAATGCTAAAGTTGGACAAAATCGTTCCATTAAAAAAGTTTTATAGGAGCAAAAACTATACATGAGAATTTAATCATTTTTAGATCATTTTATACGTTATAAGTTCCTGGTGTGCAGATTACATTTATCTTTCTTATTGGACTCATTTTTTGAGGTTTTATTTCAATTTTAAATTAAAATTTTCAGCATTTCGAGAGATATTTTTTACAAATTTTAGAAAATGGTATTAATTTAAACTGTTGCCAGTTGTATAAACAGCGCAAACAGTAATGTTTACTTCAAATTAAAAATTTATTTACACGTGACTATTACAAACAGAAAAAAAACTTTAAAATTAGAATTAAATGATTACATGTTAAAAGCAGGAAAATTACGTCATAAGAGCCATAGGCACAGATGTCATATACACAGATGTCAGATAATATTGGCGCAATTTTTTTCCGACGCCAGTTTGGCGAAAACATCAATAGCACAAACAACAACATCCGGGTTACCATATCAAGCAAAATAACGACACTTTAGCACCAGTTAAGTATTCGTTGCGTATATGAAATTGGCGTCAGAAAAAAATTGCGTCAATGACATTTGTGCCGAACCATATTTACACTTGAATTTTAGCGAAACAAAATCTTAAAATAAAAAAATCATTATTATGCGTTAAAACTTGTAATTTGAGGAAATTACGTCATATTTAAAATGGCAAAAAATATAGCAAAACAATTTAAATTGAATATTTGCGCGAGATATTTTGAGATAATCTTTTCAACTATTATCGTGAATTCGAAGAAAGCGCAAATAATATTTCCTTCTAGCAACAAAAGTATTTTCAAGTGAATACTAATAAGAGAAATAAAACTTTGGTGTAAATTACGTCAGATTTGAAACGTTACATTTAAAATGAATTATTTAAAAGAACTATCTTATAGCGCTGTTAAAAAGTACCGGGAGACAATGACATTGTTTACTTAATGCATTTTACATTAGCTTATTTCCAAATGTTTAACACATTTTTTTAATTAAATACGAAATCAGCCATTGTATCTCTTAACACCAGCAGATTTGGCCTTCAAAATCCCCAATCCAAGGAAAACCGTTTACAGAGCTATCGCTACTGTTTTTTTTTTTTTTTTTTTTTTTTTTTTTTTTTTTTTTTTTAATTCGACATTTTTAAAGCCGATCAAATTAGCGTGCTTTTTCAATTTTGGTGTGCCTGAACGGGGGTTGGCGAGCGTAGCTCGTAGGGGGCAGAGCCCCCTAGTATATATATATATTTTTTAATTATGCTTTTCTGCAATCACAGACCATCATTTAATTATCATTTCTTAAACCATCATTTTGATGTTTTTCAATCATAATTCGAAAACTACTTGGAAGAAAAAAATTAAATTCAGAATTCTAATAAAGCAGGACATAATAAATATAAATGTGAAAAAAATGAAGGTTGTAATTAATATTTTTTTTCGAATATTAATTTCATAATTCATATCATGATATTTTTTAAATTGCAAATTCAATGTATTATGTTTAGGTTTTTTGGTATTATAACCACGCAAAAAATTATCACATTAAGATTATAATTTCAGGAAATATCAATAAAATATGAAAATGTAATTTAACATTAGAAGCTCTAAATTTTGAAAGTTTATAATTCAAAAACTTATCATTCAAATGACTTGAAATTTCGTTTCTAGGCATTGTTTGAACCGGAGATTTAAAATACAGTCGAGTCTCTCTATAACGAAACTCCATGCATCGAATTTCTCTATATAACGAATTTTTAGTAGTAACGGTCCCTTTTTCCCATGATCTCATTAAAAACAGTCTCCATATAGCGAAATATCTATCTCCATATAACGAATTTTTTCTTAAAATGTTCTTTATTTATTCAGTTTTAAAAAAGCTCCCAAATCACATGGAATCAATTTCCCATCACTGATTGGTGATTTATCGTTCAGTGCTGAGTTTTTTATTTTACTTTTCTACTATGAATCTCTTTATTTTTTATCCCCAACGAATTCATCCCCATCCCTCCCACACCTTCCAGCATACTTCTTAAAACAGTGTCAATTGGAATATTACACATATAAGAGCGGGGTCAGAAAGGTAATTGAAGTTTAAGGTGAATGAGAATTGAAATGGAGGAAAATGTTCTAGATACAATTTTTCATTCCTTGCTAAAGTGTGAATATTTTTTCGAGACTGTAACAATTTTGAAATTAAAACAGCGAAAAATTACAGATTTCTTCGTCTAAGCTTAATGTAAGTTTTCCTTATGTGACTTTTATTATGCTTTCTGTATGTTGCTATGCTTTCTGAAACTGTTTAAATAATTCAGAAATACAGTATTAGGTCAATATTTATAGTTACATATTTCAAATTCTTAATTAAACTTCTCAAAGTAATTTTTATTCAAAATTTACACATTAAATAGGAATTTTTACTTATTCTCTATATAACGAATTTTTTACTGGAACAATGAATTTCGTTATATAGAGACTCGACTGTATGTTGCTGAAAATGGGCGTCGCCATTGAAAAAAAAATAAAGTTTGGTCTGGTTTTGATTTGTAATGGTCACCTAAGCAAATTTTATATACATCATTTAAAAGTAGGCTTTATTTCCAATCATTTGGTACCAGTAACTTTCTTCTACTATAATTAGTTGCAGAGTTAGTACGAGGTGTTTACTTTTTTTTCCACGACTGTATCTTGAAATCGTATTCGTGAAGTGTTATCAGATAGTAGAAGTGTATACAGAATTAAATTTAAAAAATAAAAATCCCGACTGCGTAAAAAGCGAACTAATTAATTATTTCTCATCAATGTGAAACTATTTTTTTTTTATATTACTTACCTATTTTTAGGTAGATTTCGTATGAAATACTACCTATTACATTCTCCCCTATGTTGGGATTTCTGAAAATATTTTGCAGATCTACACCGATCATGACCCCTAGAACCCAAAACCACCCTCAGTAAAAAACTTTATATCTATTTATCTATCTAAATATATATATATATATGTATCGTATTTACTCGTGTACACCGCACACACGTGTATAACGCGCACCCCGAACTTTACAAGAAAAATTGGCGATTTTTTTAAATCTCGTATATAACGCGCACCATAAATTTGACATGCAAGTGAATGAATGAAAAAATGAATTTTGTTAAAGAAAGTCGAAAAAAATGTTACTTCAGGCCAGGAAAGAAGGCGAAAATCTACTTTTAGACTTCGGATACGGAGTGAGTGACGTATCATGCTGTGGTGACGTCACTCGCTTAACGAAATACTTGAGAGTGTCTTTTGACAACGTGCGAGTAAGATGGAGAATCGATGTAGTTATACTGCGACATTTCATTTGAAAGTTGTTCAGTATTCAAAAGAAAATGGTCACCGTCCTTCAAGCCGGAAGAGTCTAGTGTGCGAGAACAGCGGGATATGGAAGAAAAACTGAAAAAAGCACCTACAAAAAGCGTGCTATTCAAGGAAAAATCGTGTAAGTATCTGCAAGTTGAGCAGCAGCTTTTAACTCACGTGACGGATTTGCGGCGTTCGGGATACTCAGTCTCGACGGAAATGTTACTATTCGAGGCCAGTAAAATAGCTAAGAAAATGAATTTCAAAAGAAAATTGCAAAAGGACTCATAGCTAGGTGCGATGGTTTACACTATGACGCAAAAGTTTAGACAATGAAGAAATTCTTACATACTTTGAAAAATATTTATTCAATTTTCAAATCACTACTTGAAATTAATGTGCTGTACATATAAACAATATTTATAACAAAGAAAAGTGGAATTGTGCATATTGCAATAAATTAAATGGTAACAAAAATAAACTGCTGTCTCAAAAGTTTAGACACAAATTAAATAAAATCGAAATAAACAATTTTTAAAACCTGGTTGCGCATCCATGCTTATGTATTACGTCATATACACGAGATTGCATGGAAGAAACTAAATCTTGCATAGTTTGTGGATCGATATCGTACCATGCATTCTCAATAGATGTCTTAAGTTCCTTTTCAGAAGAGTATTGTCTAGCGTTGCTATAAACTTTGCAACACATGATGCTCCAAAGGTTTTCTATAGGGTTATGATCTGGGCTACATGCTGGCCAGTCGAGAACTCTTATATTATGGGAATTAAACCAAGATTTTGAATGTTTTGCAGTGTGAATTGAAGCATTGTCTTGCTGAAATTCCCATTGAGGACCCCCTAGAAGCTCAGCAAATGGCAGTAGGTTTTCTTCTAATGTCTGTGTATAATGCTGTGAAGTTTGACGACCACTGGTGAAGGTCAGAGATACTTGTCCATTATAGAAAAAGGCTGCCCAAACCATCACCGAGCCCCCTCCTTGTCTGCGAGTAAAAAAACGTCGAGGTTCCTTCCGCAAGTCATGCCAATACGATAAACAACCATCTGGACCATCCAGATTCCACTTTTTTTCATCGCTAAATATGACTGACTGCCATTTCTCTCCATATGACATATGCTTTCGAGCCCACATAAGTCTTTGTAACTTATGATGTGGTTTCAGAGCTGGTTTCTTCTGCATTTTGCTATAAACGATTGTTCCTTTTTCCAAAATTCGTCTACGAATCGTATCCTTTGATACAGAGAGTCCCGATGAGCTTTGAACTCCACGTACGCTCATTTGTTGAGTACTCGCTAGTCTTCGTATCAGGCGATCCTCTCGTACATTTGTCACACGTGGCCTCCCAGACCGACATTTTGCTTTATATTCGGAACCACTCGATAAAACTCGATAAATAGATTTTTTTTGACCTATTAATAATAGCAGAAATTTCAGAAACGCTCTTCCCTTCACCTTTCAACTGCCAAATCCTTGAAACCTCATTCACTTGAATTTCTTTAGCTCTCGGCATGTCGACTATGAAGCGCAATCGTTTGCAGAACTTAAGTACTCCAAATTTGTGACATCATCGATTCTAAATTTGCATATGCCAGCGAATATTCAAAGAAATTTAGAATAGTGTCTAAACTTTTGCGACAAGCACATTTGAATTTTTATGAAAAAAATTAGTATTATAGCAAATAAAACGACTGTCTTTTGTACATAGCATTTTAAATCAGTTTTTGAATATATTTACAGGTTTTTGTAATTCTGACGTCATAATTCTACATTTTAAAGCTGAATGACGTCATTGTCTAAACTTTTGCGTCATAGTGTATGATCCGTAACAGTGTCTTTACCAGGAGAACAACAACGCTACCGCTGAAGCCGGCGGAAGAATACAAAAAACAGGGTGCCAAGTTCTTCCAGTACGTTATAAGGCTACGAAAACAAAAAGAGTATCAGATGTCGCAAATCGGGAATGCAGATTAAACTCCATTGTGTGGGATGACGAAAGTGCTGAAACTCTTAGATGCTTTCATCAACTGAGCATTTAAGGTTGCATTTCAGCGTACCTACAATCGGTGAATGACAACAACAGATCACAGCTTCATTCCAAGTGACAGAATGAAGCATGCGTGTCTCTCAATTGTATGTGATGCTTGGAAATCCATCTCAACCGAGATGATAATAAATAGCTGTAAAGTGACAGGAATTTCCGATCAGATGGGTGGAACTGAAGACGATGTAATTTACGAGGATATTAACTGTGCCAGTGATGACGGGGATAACAGCAGTAGCGGTAATGTGAATTGCTAATTAGTATTTAAATAATGTTACTAGCGCTGTTGCAAAAAAAGTTCAAGGAGTGAAATATAGATGCAGCAATACGTCGATTAAGTAAGGTTTTTCCAGCTTTAATTTCTTCTTTGTTTACTTTTTTGATTCATATGTATATCGTGTAATTACATCCAGCAGTAAAAATTTATTCCCGGTATAACGCGCACCCGCGATTTTTGCCCTAAATTTTTGAGAAAAAAGTGCGCGCTATACACGATACGGTATATAACAATTTCTTACACAAGGTGGAGCTTAATTTTGAATATATGCGATTTTGTAAACTTATCGTTTTGGAATTTTATTTTAGTTTAGAAATTTAATACAAATTAAAAACTGTTAAGAGGTTATTTACTCATTATGTAATTATTTTTTATTTATGTTATTTAAATTGAATGTATCACGGTATTTCAAAATTGATTAGCTGTATACATTAGGTTTTAAAGTCTGTGTTAACATAACTGTAAAAATAACCTTAAATTTAGCGTGCCCATGGATACCATGTGCTGATGTGTATCTAGATAGAATATTTGGGATTTCATTAGGTATTTTGTGCAATATTACTATTTTTACTTGCTATAAATTAATTATTTAAAAGGTTGTATTACTTTTTCCATTTCATAGCATTTAATTTTATTCTGTTTTCAGTTTGAAACTATCCTACTGGTTATGTTGGTCGTTAGAGTACAGGGGAAAAAATTTCAGCTTTTAGCTTTTTTTTCTCACAGAAAACGACTAATTTTACTTATATAATTGAATTCTGTACTCTTGAAAACGTAATTCAATATATCAGCTTTTCAATTATCTTTCTCGAAATCTATATTCTTCTATTTTTCTTCATTAATAATTCTTATTATATAGTACAAGGGACTTTATTTTATACTTCGCAGCTTGTTTATTATGTCTTTGGTATCCATTCAGTATGTTTGGGGACACTGTATTGCTGTAAATTCGTTCATGCTATCACAATTATAGATGATGGTTGGTAATGTTTAATTAATGGTTATATATATATATATATATATATACATATATATATATATACCACTTTCTTCTGGACACGATGACTTCCACAATTTTGCACAAATCTCTTCCAAACTGATATATAAAATCAAGGGGCATAAAATCTCGGTCAAGTTCGTTAATGGGCAAAATCGGACCAAGGGGATGGAAATAGGGAGAGATTTTGTGAAAACCGAAAAAAACCCATAACTTCTTAATTTTTGTACATATCAAATCAGTTTAAAGTTTTTATTACTTCTAAAAATAGGGCCAAAAATTTATGTATCACAGATTTTTGATCAAATTAAAAAAGGGCTCAAGGGGCGCAAAAATAGTGTTTTGGGCAGAAAAAAATTCATAACTTATAAATCTCCTTAATATTATCTACAACTTTTATATTCACAAGTTTTTGATAGGACCAATTCGTACCACAAAAAAAAATTAAAAACGAAAACAAAAACAAAAAGGGGGGTTGAAGAAGAAAAAATCCATAACTCCGTCAATTTACAAGGTATAAAATTCCCATGAATTTCTCATATATCTTCTTAATATTGTCTACAACATTTACGCAGACAAGTTTTTGATAGGACCAATTCTTACAGCAAAAATAAATTGAAAATACATAGCGGTTGAAGTAAAAAAAAATCATCTTATTAAGGGTGTATTCAAATCCAAACTGCTTATTTTCTGACTCCTTTTTAAATTCATTTTTGCTCTCAAACGTATCCAATTGGTAGATTCTCTTATTCAGAAACTATATACTGTAACGTAATGATCGATTTTTTGATAGAGGCAGAATATATTTCAAAAAATGATGTGAAAGTGGGCATTTTGAACAGAAATTTCCCGAAGCGATTGTGTTAGAAACGAAAAATATTGTCCTACTGAGAAAATAATTGTTCATAAATCAAGTTTTAATTAACTGAACGAAAAATAAAAAAACAGGTCTTTTATAAATCTTTTCAAAAATCACGTCAGCAAGTTTCATATTTTTTCTATTAAATATGAATCTGAAAATGTGCCAGAAAATTTCGAGTTGTTGAGCATGGAAAAATATTTTTTTGAATACCCCCTTAACATGATTCTCATAAAACCAGCTATTATATAAAAATGAAATAAAAACTTGTCAAAAGCAGCCAGATAAAACTGTTAAAGTGGATAAATCTCTAATCATGATTTAGTTTTCGTTGGTGAAATTAGTATACTTAACTTCGAAATCTACCTCCGCCTGTAGGCCAGGCCGGCAGGGATTTTTTTATTTACATGTATTGATTACTTTTAAGTTGTGTTTAATTGTTAGTTGTAATCTATAAACACTGTTTTGATGAGGCCTATAGATGTCTATGATGGTTAGAGTTGCAGTAAAGCTAGAGATCCTACCTACACAACTTCCAAGCTGTGTAATATTTAAACGGAGCTTCTGACTGTAAAATAGTCAATGAAACATCGTCTTCATTTTGAAAGGCATATTCAATGATATGCCACTCAATACGGTGCGTAAAATTTTTTTTTCGTCTCAAGCGCCATTTTGAATTTATAAAAGCAAAACCTAGTCTATATCCGTCGGATGGTTAAGACGAATCGATAAAGACCTCATTCATTAAAATTCATCCAGCTGTTGGGATGTTTCGAGGGTATAAAGAAATCCACATACCCATATACGCGGGAAACACATAACCCTTCTTGGCAGTCTGGTAAAATGCATGGCTAACCAGGTTACTATACCTAATAACGCATGTTCTTCATCTACGTATAAAATTTCAACCTACAGATTTCTCATAAGACGGACTTTTCTTCTATGAAATGAAAATACTTTGGATAATGAATGATATAATATTCGGAGAATTCCTCATAATAATGTTTTTAAAGTTCGACGTATTAATAAATTAATCGTGTATATTACGAATAATAAGAAGCCTGAACATAAATTTGATTCGCAAAAATACAAACTTTATGCTATTCAATCTTTTTAAAGTAATTAAAATACGGTCTTAAGCGTTTCAGTATCTGCTTAGTAGCCAAACCACCTCCGAAATTAATGAATATCATTTGCAGTAAAATTGACCCAATTAATTTAGAGAATTAACAGATTTCATTTACGTACCCGAATGTCTCACAGTAGTGAATAATTTACTTTAATTTTTATTGTACCTAAACACTCCGCACACATGTATAAAAAAAATCCATTACAAAAAGAAGAAAATGAATGATTGATGATGATTTGTGATTGATTAATTAAAATACGGTCTTGAGCGTTTCAGTATCTGCTTAGTAGCCAAACCACCTCCGAAATTAATGAATATCATTTGCAGTAAAATTGACCCAATTAATTTAGAGAATTAACAGATTTCATTTACGTACCCGAATGTCTCACAGTAGTGAATAATTTAATAATTTACTTTAATTTTTATTGTACCTAAACACTCCGCACACATGTATAAAAAAAATCCATTACAAAAAGAAGAAAATGAATGATTGATGATGATTTGTGATTGATTAATTAAAATACGGTCTTAAGCGTTTCAGTATCTGCTTAGTAGCCAAACCACCTCCGAAATTAATGAATATCATTTGCAGTAAAATTGACCCAATTAATTTAGAGAATTAACAGATTTCATTTACGTACCCAAATGTCTCACAGTAGTGAATAATTTACTTTAATTTTTATTGTACCTAAACACTCCGCACACATGTATAAAAAAAATCCATAACAAAAAGAAGAAAATGAATGATTGATGATGATTTGTGATTGATGATAAATGAACATGATTTTTATTTATTTAACATTTTATTGATATATTGGATTTAGGCTTCTATTGGATATTTAAGATTAATAAACAGTTATTATTTATTTTATTATAGCTCTGCTCCCTATGAGCTACATTCACAGAAATCTAAAATTCCTATACTTAGAACTCTGTGGCTACACTCCCCAACCCGCGTGCACGTAATATTGTAATTATTTTAAATTTTCCCTTCTCTTTTAATATTAACGCGTGAATATAGTTTTCAAGTGAAAAGTGTTCTGCAATATTTTTATTTGTTTATTTATTTTTTTTTTTAATCCGGCAACTTTAGGTAAAAAAAGATAAATAAAATGACATAAATACGAAATAAAAAATAAATATCTATCGATATAATAGTATTTTGAATATAAAAAATAGGCACATTTCATATTTTAACATCACAATAAATTCAATTACAGAAGCGGCAGCGGCAGCATTAGTCAATTTTTTTAGCGAGAAAAGATAGGTCTAAGTGTCCTCCTCTCCCCACGTAATAATGCACAAAAAAAATCTGTACACGAGGTATATTATATTTTTTGTCACAGCTTTAGGTAGAGATAATATATTGATAAATAAATATATATATATATTTAATATACTAGCCGATCCGCCTGGGCACGTGATAATAACCTTAAATGCACCTTAAATTTGTATACAATTATATCGGGGCCTCGAATTCATTTGAAAAATTTCCCAAAAACGAACTTCAGACCGTACGAACATCCGGATAGGTTTCCCTTTGCCTCCGCCACCGTATAGTAGGGATGCCGCGCACGCGAAAACCTTTAGTTCCATTTTCATCACCAGGGGCACAACCTAACAGTAACCTAACTATAACGTAACCATAACCAATCCCTAACCTAACAGTAGCCTAACCGTAATTAAACTATAACCTAAACAAAACCTAAGTGTAACCAAATCGTAACTTAACTGTAATATAATCGTAACCTTACTAGAACCGAACTTAACTGTAACCTAAACGTAACCGGAGCAATATGTTCTATACGAGCATCCGACACGGGTATCCATACGAGTATCAATACGGGTCATTGCTGCCTGCGGCAGCGTATAACAGAGTTGCTGCGCACGCTTTTCAAAATCTATTAATTTCACTTTCCATCACCAGGGGGGGAGCACTCTTCTATAAACAAACCTATATTCATACGAAACTCCGTTATTCGACCTATCCGTAAATATATTAGTCGGGGGGGAGGGACTCGAATAAGAGAAAAACACCCTGGGGGCAAATTGGGAGAAGGGGGGGGGGGAGGTAGGTGCATAATATGAAAGAATGGTCAAAGGCTTGTCCAATGATAAATCACATGAGGGGGTTGGGAAAAGTTAGAAAAGTGCCCCTGGGAAAAAATTAAGCCCCTAATTGCCGGTGGGCGAATCGAGGGAAGAAACAGTCCGACCGTACCAAGATACCCCGTTGGTCAAGCTTTCAAAAAGGGCCAAGATAGTTAAGCGCATGGTCAAGCCCCCAAAATATTGAATTAACCTGTATCGCAGAATTCATCCCCCACTTAAAAAAAAAAAAAAAAAAAAAAAAAAAACCTTATATTCTATAAAAATATGTATCAGGGAGCTCGATAAAAAACTTTAACTAATGATATTTAGTGCAGAAAACACTACGATTTTTTAAAATTTGCTCGTGCACCCCCCCCCCCCCCCTTCCCCGAAGTTCAACCCTTCTTCTTAAAAAATGTATGCGTTATAAAATATCTGAAATTTTAAAATCGATATCTTCATTAGTTTTCTTAATTTTCAACGAACCTTTGTCCGAACGATCCTCCAGAATTCTAGTTGAATTAACAAATTCCTTTTGAAATAGGGCCCGTAGAAACCAAGAAAAAAATACGAAGTTACTGTTAACTTGTGGTAACTGAAGTCTGTATTTAGGAAAATGTACATTTAACCAGGTTTCTCCCTTATGGAGCAAATAACTTTTTTAGACTTTTCAGAGACCCCAGAATCTGAAAATAAAATCAGGAATCTGTCGGAGCAATTGTAGAAATTTAGATTTTACCTGGAAATGCTGGTGATTCAACATAACTGTTGGCCACCCTTGTTGGCTCCACTGCCTTTGGCAGTATATATGTCTGAACTCCCTCCCACGTAAATTTAACCAAGTGCCTTTAACATTAACGTGATTTTATAAATTACAGACATGTCCCCCTCCCCTCTCACCGTAGCTTTAACCAATAGTCTTAAACATTTTTGTTTCACCCACTAACATCGCTACAGCGCCGTAAAATTCAATTTATATTTTATAGCTAAATTATTTTTATATATTTACTCTAAAAACTTTAAGCAGTTATCTTTAATAATAACGGTTTTAATAATTTTCGGCGTCCCCCCACTTAGGTGAAGTTGAGTTAGAGTCATGTGCCAGAGGAAATTATATTTACATCATGAAAAGCACGTGTTTTTAAAAAAAGTAAATATTCACATTTCGTAAAACCCCGTTTATCAGGAAGTAAATAGAAATAAAGCGCACCGAAACAGATTTCAATGACAGCTCGAGCCGATCCTTGTCTGCGAAATTTTGTACCGTCTCGGTAATTTTTTCGCAAAAATTAAGGAAAGTTAGTGGGTTATTCAAACAATAAATTAGATTTTCAGATACAGAAGGGAAATTGACTTACAAGAAAGGTCTTCTTACTAGGCATGCTCCGAATATTTTGAAAAAAAAAAAATACTAATTAAACTACTTATATATGTAATAAAGGATCAGTCAAATTTAGCGGCGGAATTACAGTAGAAAGACAGTAAAAAAAAAAAAAAAAAAAAAAAAAAAGCTTTCGAGTATTAGACGCGAAAAGACGAAAGCGTCACGCGATTTGGCGAGCAGCACTTTTCCTTGCTAAAAGCAAATGATTTTAATGCATCTGTAAATTGCTTGTTAATTGATTTTGAGAATGCGTGTAATATTTAATGAATTTAAGATTAAAAAATGAGAGAGTTTAACACATATATTTTTTTGTATTACATATTTATGTTGCTTGTTGCTGCAGTTTGTGAAAATAATTTCATATATATTTTCATATTGAGAAATACATTTTCCAATATTTAGGCGTACTCCAAAATATAGGCCAGGTAATAATTCCAGGTGAAGAATGCTGCAGTTTTACATTTCAATATCGGAGAAAATTTTATTTCCATAGCAGCAAAATTGAATCGACAGTGATTAATTGTATTTAGTTTTGAGATTGAAACAATTTTAATTAATTTTTGCTGTAATTACTAAAATTTCTTAGTTAACTTTCATTATAAATTCCATTTTCATGACAAAATTCATGACAAAATTAGAGTTAAAACAAGCAAAAACTGACAAAACTAAAGTTATTTATATTAAATTTATTTAAACAAGCTCAACACGAAACATTTTTACCTTAAAGAGTATTTGACATAAAAAAGTGTTTTTTAAAATTTTATTCCATCTCCAACCGGTGATATATCGCCAAACGACAAAATATTCATTATTTTTTTACGGACACTCTACCGAGTATCCGCCGAAATTTTTTTTATAAATATATCTATCCTCATGAGAAGAATATTCTACAATTTTTTCCAATTTTTTGGAGTATGCCCGTATGGAGACATCCCTTGTTAGAAGCAAGTGCCAGAGGAAATTATATTTACATCATGAAAAGCACGTGTTTTTTAAAAAAGTAAATATTTACATTTCGTAAAACCCCGTTTATCAAGAAGTAAATAGAAATACGGCCCTCCGAAACGGATTTTAATGAAAGCTCGAGCCGATCCCTGTCTGCGAAATTTTGTACCGTCTCGGCAAGTTTTTTGCAAAAATTTAAAAAAGTTAGCGGGTTATTTAAACAAATAAATTAAATTTTCGGATTCAGATTTTTTTTTTTTTTTACGTATGTCTGACAAGTTTCAGCCTTATACTTCTAATAGTTTTTTTTTTTTTTTTTTAATTCGATGATTATTGAAAATTGAAATTTTCCTTCGTCGGGAAATTCTCAACCGTTCCATAACATGTGTTTCTGTCACCAAATCGTTTGTGTTTCATTGGCTGTTTTCAACGGAAATAATTGCGTTTTTAACTGGTCCGTGTGACGACACAGGACGTATGCGAATATCTTTGTTCAAATCATAACAACCAGGGTCGTAGCCACAAACAAATTTTCGGGGGGGGGAGGGGTCAAAATTTTCCAAACTTATAATTCAAAAATTTCCCAACGTGAAACAAATTGCTCTATTTTCCAACTAAAATGATATGTTCAATGTGTGTTTAATGATAATGATATTTATACAAAAAAAAAAAAAAAAATCTTTCCAAAGAAAAATGTTGAAACTAAAAACATAAAAATTATAATTAGTGGTTCATTTAATGAAAGTTTTTTGTCTTCAATTGTGTACAAATCATAATTGCACATCATATGAAAATAGCTTCATATTTTTAGATTTTTGAGAAAGGAACAAAGTTTTGGAGAAAATGTATTAAAGACACTGTTGGTGGACAACACTAGAGAAATTCATGTCTGATAGATGTATGATATTTTCGTAGCACAGAGAAACATAATGAGAAATTGAGTGGCTGCAATTTGTACTCCTTTTGAAAGTTTAACTATTTCACTATTACAGAACTCAGAAAGCTAGTCAGCAAAAAAGTTCTCTTCCAGGAGTTACACAAGTAAACAAACATTAGGTGCTATGTATAGATAACGTTATCAACTTTTTGGCAACTTTGGACCCTCTCCCCACCTTACAATGTTATACATTATCAATTCTTGCACCCCCCTTTTCCTAATGATATCGTTATCAATGTCAATGATTTTTATTGTTGCAATTTTTTTCTTTCTTTTTCTTTTAATGCGTTTCTAATGATATACATTTATTATTCGCATATTTTACTGATTTAAATGTAGAGAAGTTAATAATTATTACTATTATACATGAAATAACTTTATAGCAAATAATACTATAAGGGAATACTTACTATTTAAAAATATAGCATTTTGTTATACAGTGCATTCAACAATAATATTGTGTTCTTGCACCTGTGCCCTTGACGGGGATGGTGGTAAACAGAACTTCTTACCAACAAAACCGATGACCAACATTCTTTCACTTTTTTTACTAGCAAACATAACAAGTGTCACTTCGAACCTGGTTTCTCTAACGACACATTATATCCACATATCACAAAAGAAAAGGAATGCCGAACGTTGGGATAATCCATGTTTTGGAATAAAATGATTTTATAATTACTTAATGATTTTAATAATACCTTTATATTTTCATAAAAGTCGATAGCGGACTAAGAAAAAAGTTCCTAGACTATTTTGATGTAAAAAAAATAAATGGTCAAGTGCGAGCATTACTCGCGCACAGAGGGTTCCGTAGAATAAATATGTGAATTTGTAATTGTATTATAAAAAAAAAAAAAGTTGCTAAAAGAATACTAAGACTTTGTAAAAAACTATACAACGTAGGGTTGGGTATAACTGTATATATTAGAAAAGTGTAAATGGGTATACCATGAAAGTTCAAAGAGAT
The DNA here is from genome assembly GCA_963932465.1 of Maratus speciosus. Lineage (NCBI taxonomy): Eukaryota > Metazoa > Arthropoda > Arachnida > Araneae > Salticidae > Maratus > Maratus speciosus. Next base: position 441,693,316 of record OZ010792.1, on the reverse strand, counting down.
ATGGAACCTAAATAATATCAAATATAGCTTTTCGTATAACTCTTCTTTTAATATTATCCTAATCTGTTTATGATGAACTTAATTCGGTACTGACAATAAAAGCAGTGCATAGTTAAACTTCATTTGGCATTTCATGAAACTAAATTCAGCGTAGTAATAACCTTTATTTCTACAGTGTAACTAAAACAAAATCGTTGTTTAAAGTTTAAATTTGACATTGTGCTAAGCGCGCTTCGAAAAGTTGCAACGCCGCCTTAGTCAGTGCCGCGTTTTTCCAGATAGGTGTTTAATTGATTTTAAAGTCACTCGAGGCGTATTGAGACTTGAGAGATACAATCAATGCAAACTATCGCGAATCCCACAGTATTTATGCGATTCATTCTGATTAAATCTTTCGAGGGCGATTCCCTTAAAAATCGAACACCTAATTTTAATTCCAAAACAGGCAAACGGCACCAAGAATATTTAATTAAAATTTTCCTTTTATCATGTACGTGAAAATAAGCAAGTTCGCATTTTCTAATAAATTCGTTTATAAATTCTGGTGTCAGTTCATTATTTCATAAGTTTATAAATAGAATTACTCCGTGCCGGAAAGGATTAAGTGGTCGCAGGAATCTTAAAGCTTCAAAATTTAAGAAATTTTAATTTTTTTAGACGTTAAACTCCTATTTTTTCTGAATATTTTGATATAATTGTTTCCTTGAAATTCCCATTAGAACAGAAGTTTTGGCTTTTAGAATTATACCCGCTCAATAGCTGAAGCGGCGTTTCCGAAACTTTAAAGTCATTATTTTCTAAATGGCGTTTTTGTGGCATATCGCGCAGGATCCTCAAAAACTTTTGAATATTTTTTTATGAAATTTTCAAAACATATATTTTATGTTAGTCTGTATAAACTGAACCTAAAATTTCCTTTTTATTGTTCAAAAAAATATATTTTTAGGTGATTTTACTGTTGAAATTTTCAAAATTTTGTATTAGCTAAATGCAACATTGTATTAAAAATAAAAAAATGCTTTAAATACAAATTTATTTAAGTTCAGGGAAATTATTACAATCTGAAGTATAAGTAAGCACCAAAATTTTCATTCTAGTTGCAATATTTATTTTGTAACTCTGCGCGTAAACTGTTATGCAATTTTTTGTTCGACAAATGTCTAACAATTTCGAGCTCCCTATAAATACTAATTCTGTATCTTGCAATTTTTTAAATACATGAAACGAAAGAACATACTTATATCTTTCATCCCAATTAAAATTGTGTTTTAAAATCATATACATTTTAAGACATTAAATGTTGAAAATGGTCTTTTTTACATTTTTTCCACTTTTTAGAGTCCCGAGACCCCTTAAATTAGTATGTTTTTAACAGTTTGACGTTTATCGCTTTTATACTGTTACTGGACATTACATTACACATATATATCATTAAAAGTTGTTAACTAGGCATAGAGTACGTCACCCCTGTCCTTGTGTATGTCTAAAGTGACCGTACCTTTAAGGGTTAATATCTCAGGTAATTACCGCTGATTTTTTTCGAAAATCATTATCAACAATGCTCTTATTCTTCTGCAACAATACGTATATTCAGCGATGCTCAACAATTTTTCTGAATGCCCGTAAATCGAAATTTGTGTATAACAAAAAAATGCTAATTACTCAAAAACTATGTGACCTAGGGTAATCGCAATAATTTTCCGGCAAGGTTTATATTAACGTCTACTACCTCTAATTTTTTCATAATTTTGATTTCAGTAGATTCGGAATTAGAGGGGGGGGGGTACATATTTTTGCGCTACATTTTCAACAATATCTTTGAAAATATAATACCTAAAATTAAAAGGAATGTATTTTTGAGTTCAGCGTTACAAAAGCTTTCACAGGATACCCCACATGATATACAAAGAAAAGTTTTTTTTTTCAAGTAGCATAATTAGCCCCTCTACTTTTTTACTAAATATATTTATGAATGTTTATTAATCTGAAAATATGTGGGTCATTGGTCTTTATTACTTCCCCGAATTTGAACTTTCCCCGTTCCATAGTTTACGAGTAAAATGGCTGTGACAGACAGACAGACAGACGGACAGACACAGGAGTGATCTTATAATGGTTCCGTTTTTACTTTTTAAGTACGGAACCCTAAAAAAAAAAAAAAAAAAAAAAAAAAAAAAAAAAAAAAAAAAATTAGCAGAAAATGAAAATTTTGGTTGGATAAAAGTGATAACGATATCAAAAGATATTTCCTCCCTCTCCCTAGAGATACCTTGCAATATAAAGTGATAGGCCCCCTCCCCTCCCCCTAAAGTGATAACGTTATATATGCACAGCCCCTTAGCATCTTACCGATGATAAAAGCCGATGATAAAGTTCCATAAGTTTTTGTACAAAATCCTCTCGCTTTACAAAAGTTTGTAGATCGCATGGCTCTATTTTCTGATAAGGGCATTCAACTATATATGCATCAAAATCGTGTGATGCGGAGTATTCAATTTTCAGGTAATTTATATTGTATATATTGTATCTTGCTTATAATATAATTTATAAAATTAGTAAACTAAATGTTTTTTTCATAAAGTAGAATGACATCAGATTTTTTCCCCCTTCAAATTTGAAATATTTCATACAATGCAAATTAAAATCATCAAGTTGCTACTCTAGATAGCATTATATAAAATTTGGAAGAGCCTAGATAGATATCTAAAATATCACGACGGTCTTTTTAGGTGCGTTCGTAATTATATAAATACGTAGCACTTATAGTCGTCGTTCAGTCCGTCTGTCCGCATACAACAGCGCAAAAACTACCCAACCGAATCGTTTGAAATTTAAAATATATAATTGTTGCATAATTTTGTCGAGTCATTTAAATTTTTATGAAAATTGGATGCATAGTTTAATTACAAGGACAGTCAAAAGTTTTCTGTTACATTACCGCCAATGGGAAAAAATTATTTCAAGATTATTTTAATGATGTTACAGCCTTTCGAACAGAATGAAATTCATATGCACTTATAAACTGCACTAAATTATACATTCAGTACAATATGCAGTGCAAAAAATATTTATAAAACTAGTTATAGTACGAACGCTCCTCATTTGCCACGTTTGATGTGCAATTTCCAGCTTGTTTTTGCTTTTAATCATATAAGAAAATTCATATTTTCTGATTAAAATGTAGTTGCTGTTGTTGACTTATGGCCCGTTACAGGCCACTCCATGTCACTGACGGACACGATACTGATGTCAGACCAAGTTAAAAATGTGCAGTTCACGAGTAGGGTGCAGCTTTCATTTAAAGATCTACAACTGTGACGGAAGAATGATTGAATCTTCGATACCTCTGTTCCACTTATCAGTCTCCTAGTGTGGAGAGTCCCAATACCATTAATTCTACATGAAGTTTTATGTGATTCACAATGAGTCAACAACAGTGCAATATTCGCAAGTGGTCATCCTCCCAAATATTAATCACAACTCACGACGCTTCACTTCGGTGTTCCGGAAAGAACCGTTGCTTTACAACATTGCTGGTTAGTGGCGTGAAAACACAGTGATGTTCCTGATTCACACTGATCATAAAAATTACATTTTAAATGCTAAAATGTGTAGTTAAGTAATCTTCTGCAATTCTCAGAAAAGATTATACACAGTTTTATTAATCCGTATACAAAAGTACTATACTGGTTTATTCAAAATAAAGGTCATGGTGATTATTGCTTAAATCGTGGATGAAGAGACATCTTTTCCAATTACAAAATGTATTCATATCAAATATAGTTTTGAAATATGGCATATTTTTTACAAGACACATTTTAAAATACAAAATTCTAATTTTTATATGGTTCTCTTCCCTATAATGTCTACTGAGGCTCTAAAAAGAAGAAAAGAGCAAAAGAATAATTTCTGTACAACTGAAACTTACCGAGTTACGATACTTTGAATTTTATGAAATTTCAGCATTTTTCGTACTAAGCCTGCCCTTTTCCATTTTTAGTTTAGCATTTTAGTATATATTCAGTCCCTTTTAAAACTAATGTCATGTCTAATAGATGTACTTGATTTGTATGCTCCTTGTACTTGAAAGTATGGTTTAGAGATAGAGACCGAATTTGCTTCGGGCTCAATGTTTTTTATCCACAAATTGAAAACAAAGGGGAAAAAATTGCTATTTGAGAAACAAGAAATTACTATAAGTTTCTTAAAGTGTTTTCCAATCCTTCAAAAACCAAACTGAGAGGAAATTGAGATGCTATTCATGGGATATCAAGATCATTTTATCTGCTTCTGAATACTTTCCACCGTCAGTGTTAGTAGCATAAAGAAGCCGTGGGATATTTCTTGTCTAGCCTCGCTTTCTGTTTGAAGTTCTTTTCCAGAAATATTGAAACGCAGAACTCACGTCTTTCTGCCATAGCTGTACAATGATATTTTATAAGAAACAGAATGGTGACGTTTTCAATTTTCTGCCTGTGGTTAGGTATGAATAATAAAATTGTTGTTTTAAACTAAATTTCAGGGTCATGGAAATCACAGATAGTTGTCATGAAGGAGTATGTATTATTAATACTTATTTCTATGTAATAAGAGAGATATTTAAATGAGAGCATTAATCTAGAAATAATTGTAAAATGTTGTTTAAATTTTTCGGTATCCATATCGGGTTCGGGCTCTGATGACGCAAAATGTTTCGTTCTCGGTCTCCAAAAATAGAGCTCGAACTCAACTATATTATGTTTCTATCATCCATGTTTAAAGAGATAATTAACGTAACCTTTATTTTGTGTCACCCGATATAATTAATTCCAAGAATTTAGTTTACAATAATAACTTTCTGTATATACATGTACTTCTTTTTAACTGTTAAAACTATTTTGTTTTTTTCCCTCAGATCCGAGAAGACTGGAAGTATGTTGCCATGGTAATTGATCGCCTGCAGCTGTACATTTTCTTCCTCGTGACTGCTGCTGGAACAGTTGGGATACTGTTGGACGCGCCTCACATATTTCAATACGTGGATCAGGACGCTGTCATCGAAATGCACAAAGGAAAGGCTACTAGATGAGACAAATATGGCCAAGTATGGGCCTGCAGTTTTCCTCCAATCAACGGCTACTACGTAGCCTCAGAACAAACGACGATCATACTTTGCTCAATATCGGCTCATTTCGCGAGGCTGAAGATTTGAAGTTATATGCATCGATCACTCCTTGTTATATTGAAAATAAAAAAGGAAACACATAGCTGTTTACTTGTTAAAGGGATACGCAACCAAGCAATTGTTCTGTTATTCTCGAATAGAAGCTTATGCGTCTCCCAAGTTCTTTGTAAGCACACGAACTACAAAGGCCATGAAAATGCGTGTTCAAGTCAGGATTGAAGAAAAGGACTCCATTTGTACACGAAGTACTGATTCTCTTATTATGCATCTGATGTTTTTGGGTGTCTTTGATGTAGTTCACAGCATTTTGAGAGGGAATCTAGCTATTGTAAAGCCTGATTGAATGAGATCTAGACTTAGCGGCGAATTTTATACATGCTTTGTATCATCAACTCTAAAAAATAATTTTAAGATGTGCTCCCTTAAGAGGTCAGCTATTTGTTTAAATATATTGACTAATCAACTACGATAAGGATCTTTGACAAGTCCTCCAATCAAAATATATCGTTTGATTCATAGGTTCTACACTGTTTGGTTGACTTCATAGCGTATCAGTGATTATTATCTGAATGACATATTTCATTTTAAAGAGAAGGGGGATATTTTTACATTTTTAATTTGTTTAGTAATTTAAAGTATTGGCTCGGGCGAACAGGCCCTACGCAAGTAAACCTATTTTTTTCTTTTCCTTTATTTTTGGTGTCATATTTTATTGAACAAGAGTAATTTATCTGAAAGACGAAATGAAACTTGTTTCAATTATAAAAGTGGAATTTGTTTCATATGTTTTTAACTGAAATGCCCCAAGCTCGTTTTACTTTATTTTAATGGTAAGTCAAACAATAATAAAGGAAAAAATAACAATGTAATTGAATAAAAATTTTAGAACTAATAAGGTAGTCAGACTTCAATATTTTTTGTATTTCAGAAATAAACAAACAAGATAAATTGGATTGAAATTGATAAATTATATTTTCCTGTGGTATTTCCAAATTTAGCAAAATAGAACTTGAAGAAAGTATATGTTTAATAAGACGTTAAATAAATTCAAACTGAAAAAAATATAATATAAATTTTTGAGGAAGGAAGACATATATTTGGTAAAATAAAATGTTTAAATAAAGAAATAATTACTTTATATTATTGACGTTAACAATCTCAACGTCTATTATCAGAAAATATTCGAAAAAAAAAAGGAACTCTCATAAAATTATATTAAATAACATGATGATTTTCATACGCTTACATACGTCACATCTATTTAAAAAAAAAAAAAAAAAAATACTGAATTTTTCAACTAAACGTACGTATGGTAGCCAGGTTAACATAAAATGATAGGATTAATGTTGGCTAAGAGTTCAACGGTTGTCCAGCGGTTAGAAATATCCTCGTTTTAGATCGTTGCTCAACAAAACGTTTCCAACAAATGCCTAACAAGCTATTCTAAAAAAAGTACAACCTCTTTATTAAAGAGGCCTAACACACTTATGCAACAAAAACACAGCATTTATCATACTTATTCGAACTACACAGTTACAATAACATCACATAGCATAGTTTGCATGTGCTAGAATTTGAAAATTAAAGTTTGAAATATTAATCACAGTTTCAGCAAAATCTATTTAAAATTGAAATATAAACATTTAAATTATTTCTTAAATACAACTAAAGACTTTATCTGTTATTGGGAGCTAATAAATTCAAAATATCACTCCCTAAATAGCATGTAAAACATTAACAATCCATTCAAATCTTGTCAATGTGGAGAAAGTGCGACTTTATGACACGCATAGAAAATTAATGGCAACGTCAGACAGCGATGTCTGAAAATATTGTGGTGTAGTATACTTTACACATTCATGAGACATGTCTCGGACTTTTCGTAAAAGTCTACGATTATCCAACAATACCATAATACTGAACTGTCCGTGCGGCCCAACGAAATTACTTTTGACTGAGCCAACAAAGCGCCAAAACTCTTGCTTCTATATAAGCTCATTGTTGGCATGCTAATTACCATTTCTTAATTTCTTTCCCGATTCTCAAACGATGGAGAAACTTTGTGTTATTGGGAGCTAATAAATTCAAAATATTACTCCTTAAATAGCATGTAAAGTATTAACAATCCACTCAAATCTTGCCAATGTGGATAAGAGTTTGTTAAGTTTTTATGTAATATTTCAATAAGACATGCTTTTTTTTTTTTTTTTTTTTTTTTTTTTTTTTTTTTTTTTTTTTTTTTTACTGTACGCAAAAAGACACAATCATTGCATTTCTACAAACAGAAGTGAAACATCTTCAAGGTTGGTGTAGCATAATTTAAGTTTATTCTAAGAGAGCGAAAAATGTCCAAGCCAGGCCAAAAGTAAACATTTTCGCTTTACTATCACATTATTTTCTTCTTATTTTCTCAGATATTACCGGTGGAAAGAAAAGTAGAGATGATTAATATTGCAACAACAATCTATATTTTAAAATCTTAATTGTCTGAACTATACCGATAAGGTATGCTTAAACAGTTGTAAATAATAAATTTTATTTTATTATTTACTTAACTGGGTAAATGTTGAGTTAATGCTGAATAAGTATGCTTGGCTTTTGTAAATAAAAAGTTGCATCTTTCTTAGAGTGGGTTGGAAGAAAACTTCGATGGTTTTTGTTGAAAAATATATTTAGGTAGCCGTCTAAAAAAAGGATGTTTCTAACTGTGGGCCGTCCATAAAACTCCACAATTACCCAACAGTAGACCAACATTTAGATTTCGTTGCTACTGTGGCTGTCATAAGCTCAGCTGTGAAATTCAGTATTCATCGGTAGTAAAATAGATATGACGTATGTAAATAATGAAAGTCCTACTGTTACTTTCAATATAATTTTATGAGATTATTCATTTATATTCAAAGATTTTCTGTCTATTGCCGTTGCGATTGTTAATTAATTGGGTCACTAATGAATAAGATGTTTGAAAGTGGCATCTAAATAAGTAAAAAAATACCTCATGTGTTCTCAATTATAAAACTAAACATTTAAATGATAAGCTATGTTTAAAACAATCATTACCACGTTGACTGCGGTTTCTTTTAGACCTGTATCAATGCCCTGTGCTGAATCGTATTTAAAAAAAATCGTTTCTTTTTGCACGCAATTTGTTTATATTGTGATGTATTTTCCCAATTTTTGCTCCCGTTTGTGAAATATTTTAACGTTATTATTAATTAGTTCGTCTAATAAAATAAATTAGAACAAAATTGCTTCAATTTTAGAGTAAATATACAAAAAAAAAAATGAAAAATAACAGTAATTCCGAGTCGGTGGCAAAAACACTTTTTTGAACACGTCTTCTTTGAGTATTAATCAGTGCAATGCATTTCAACTATGCTGGATGGGTGGGGATTGATTTAAAAGTTAAAGTAGTCATGTCAACCCGCAGTCAACGTGTTTAACACAAATAATTCAATGATAAAATAGATAATCAAACAGCTTTTTCTGAAAATCAACACTCAAGTAGCTAACGAAATAATAAATATCTAACATGTTTAGAGTTAAAAACTAAAAATTTAACAGATAATCTATTATTAAACCATTATTATTTGAACTTCAAGAAAATAATAAAGTAAAGCACTTAAAAGTGGATAGCTAAAAGTTGCATCAATTACTTAAATTTTATATCTGTATTTTAAAGGAATATGGTATTTTATAAATAATATGATAAACAGCACATATTTATGTATAAATTCAAGGAAAATAAATTTTTTAAAAATGGGGCATTTCAGATTTATTGAAAGCGCCTTTCTTTTTTCGTTATCCTTCATTTTTGATTTTCTTCGTATAACGCCTTTGTCATTTAGGGGAAAAAAACCGAAAATAGAGGATTTAGAAAACTGCGCTCTTTTACCGCCCACACTAGATACCAGAGGGGAGAAAATTCTCTATTCAAGACTATTTTAAGAAATTTACAAAACTGAATATTTGAAGATATAAAAACAGTTTTCAGTAAAAAAATCGAAATGTATTCACATAGGTGCTATGTACATACAAGGTGCTGAATACGTTGTACCATCTTAGATAAATCCTTGCTAAGAGTAAAACAATAGAGGTATTTTGTGAAATACTGAATCGATTAACAGTAAATCATATGTTAACTAAATGATTGACATTTAAAATTACAAATACGATATAACAAACACATTCATAACCAAAACAGTTTATAGCATAAAATAGATCCCCAAACTGCACATTCTTGTATGTTTTATATGCGAGATTTGTTCTCCTTTTTTATTAGGATGTTGATTAATGCCATTTGTCTCTTTTAGAAAGCACATAAACTGCGCCCTCCCCAATAAATAAATAAATGAAATTCAGCCTGAATTTGCAGTGTATTATCTCTTATGTTAACCCTTTATGCTTCGACGGTACTTTAAAGTAGTATTAAAAAATTTGTTATAAAATTAATTTAATACATCGATTAGTAGCAATATAGTTTAGAAAGAGTTATACACACTTTACTTTATCTTATTCCAAAAACATTATTAGTTTCACAAAAAGAAAAAAAAAATTAAACGATGATTTCTTTTTTATTAGCATATTTTCAGCTTTTTTGACGTTGAAAGATTGTGGTGGAAAAGTTTCATTTAGGAAATATTTCTATATTTCCGTCAAGGCCAGCAACTTCTATTTATTCCCCACTTTCTTCAATTGATGTATATTTTACCTCTTGCAACGGAGGAAAAAGAAACGGATATTCGCCAATTAACGGGAAAATCCTGGTGCACTGCTGCCAGGAAAATTCCCGCGAATTGAAGGAAGTATTTCTTGGAGAGTGTATTTATTAATTTAAACTGCAATTCTGCTATGCTCAAATTGAAGTTGCCAATGAAAGTTACTTTTTGCTTTATGATTTTGTCCTACAGTATAATGAAATCAAAATAATTATTTGCGTAAAACACATTCAGTTCTTTATCTTGGAAAGTCAAATCATGATATAGGATACCTACATTCCCATATATTTGGAAAATTCATAATGCAGATGCCAGATTGGTATTCTACGAACTCAAAGTAATTATCTGTAATTTTTATAAATTCTTTACTTTTACTCACATCAAAATTATGTAATATTTTATCTTATAGTAGTAGTTATATAATTTTTTTTAATAATAAATTTAAATTTCAGAGAAATATGCCTAGGGATTGATTGCCTTGGCTGAGATTTTCTTCTTTTAAGTATCACTAATATTCAAGCATCTTAAAAAACAAAGTTTCTGAGTTGACTTCAGCTAGTGTAGATCTTCAGAATTGTACATTAGATCGCAGCGCTTTTTGACTGTGTAACGTCTTAGACATAAACTTGTGGAAGTATTGCAATTAGTAACTTTAAAAATATGAACATATTAATATAAAAAAGGTTTTTCTTGTTTTATATAAAGCAACTTTATAAACTCTTTTCACAAAAAAAATTGTTCTAAATGCATTTTTAGAAGTAATCCATATACATTTTATAAATCCTTGAGGCCTTCTATGCTTTTCATGAATCACAAACATAAATGCTTATTATCTTGATACTAGATGTAACATTTATTACCACCTAAATATTTTTATTACTTCTGAGATTGAAAACTTCCTTAAATATTTTAATTCAAAATTAATTAAAATAGCATTATTTTGAAAGAATATTTTCACGTTCTTTTCTAACACTTTCCTACATTACATAGTTGTTAAGACTTTCCAACATAATAATTCAAAATTAATTTAAATAGACTTATTTTGAAAGAGTATTTTCATGTGTTCTTTTTTAACACTTTCCTACATTACATAGTTGTTAACATTTTCCAAAATAATAATTCAAAATTAATTTAAATAGCCTTATTCTGAAAGAATATTTTCACGCGTTCTTTTTTAACACTTTCCTACATTACATAGTTGTTAACACTTTCCAACATAATAATTTAAAATTAATTTAAATAGCCTTATTTTGAAAGAGTATTTTCACGTCTTCTTTTTTTAACACTTTCCTACATTACATAGTTGTTAACACTTTCCAAAATAATAATTCAAAATTAATTTAAATAGCTTTATTCTGAAAGAATATTTTCACGTGTTCTTTTTTAACACTTTCCTACATTACATAGTTGTTAACACTTTCCAACATAATAATTCAAAATTAATTTAAATAGCCTTATTTTGAAAGAGTATTTTCACGTCTTCTTTTTTAACACTTTCCTACATTACATAATTGTAAACATTTTCATACATAATAATTCAAAATTAATTTAAATAGCCTTATTTTTAAAGAGTATTTTTGAACACTTTCATACATTACACAGCTGTTAACACCTTACAACATAGTTAAAAAGTGTTTATGACTTCGGTTTGTCTGTCTGCCATATGTTTGTGCTTGCTCTAGCACTTGTAAATACACTCAGATTGCCATGCAATCCATATATGTTTTCGAAGTACACCATAGAATATTCTCTATTGAAAATGGAGTACGTAGGGTTTATAGTTCGTTTACAGAGATACTCAAAAGAATGCCACTGCATTATGGTCTACTGATGAAAAGCGTTTTCGAAGTATTTGAATGATGTTACATTATTTCAAACGTGATGAAATTGATATGCATTTCTCAGGTGCACTAAAACATGCTTTCTGTAGAAGTGAAAAGTATTTATCACTCATTTACAGGGTCACACAAAAGAATTCGTTACATAATGTTCTGCAGGAAAGAAGTTTTTGCAGCGCAGTTTAATCATTTTACACCATTACAAACATAATGAAATTTATATACAGGGTTGAGGACTGAAATATGCTTGCTGTGGAATATGAATGCATAACAGTTATCGTTCATGTACAAGGACACACGAAAAATTTCGGTTGGAGTGCATTCTATGAACTATAAATGTTGGAAGTGCGTTTTCAGTTTTATCATGCGTTTTTAACTTTAACTAAATTTTGCATACTACGTGGTGTGTATAAATTCTGTAGATCATATGCAGGGCTACACAAAATAATTTGTAATATGTTTGTATCTGTTTATGAGCGTGAGATGCTTAAAAGTGTTTTTAATTGAACTATGCATTTTCCACCTGAACTATATTTAGTATACTAAGGGGTGTTTGTAAAATATAAATAAATTCGTATCGCACGCAAATAGCTACACAAAGAACTGATACATTGCCGTCTAGGGATGGTAAATTCTGAAATTACGTTTTCAGTTGTGTTATATATTTAGTATACTAAGGGGTGTTTGTAAAATATAAATAAATTCGTATCGCACGCAAATAGCTACACAAAGAACTGATACATTGCCGTCTAGGGATGGTAAATTCTGAAATTACGTTTTCAGTTGTGTTATATATTTAGTATACTAAGGGGTGTTTGTAAAATATAAATAAATTCGTATCGCACGCAAATAGCTACACAAAGAACTGATACATTGCCGTCTAGGGATGGTAAATTCTGAAATTACGTTTTCAGTTGTGTTATAGGTTTTTTTCGTGAATTAGATTTTAGTTTAACATGAGGTGTGTATAAAAATCTGTAGATAATATACACGGCTGAATTAAACTGTTCAAGTGCATTTCCGTCTATTAATGAAAAGATGCTTCTATAGATGCCTCTAATTTGGATCACACCTGAGCACGATTCTGAGCCGCTACTAGTTGGACTACTGTTGGGCCTTTGTTGGCCAGTGGTTATTTGATATTTATTTTCTTATTTTTTAGCGACATAATTTAAATATATCGCAGGAGTTTATCTACTTCTTTAGGTGTTCGGCGAAATTTTAATTATTGGTCCAAGTGTGCCACATAATTTTAATGTGCCACATAATAGGTTTATATGTGCCATGAAGCAAAAAGATTGAAAACTATCGCTTAAAATTATTCAACAATTTCAAAAAAGGCCCAGTTATCCATGACGTGATATGATACAGTTCCTGAAACCTTTTCGCCCGCCCCAAAATAAATTCTTTCATATTATGCACTCAACACACACAAACAAAAGAAACGAAAACAAAGCTGTCATCATTTCCCGTTTTGTCGGTGGAGGAGAAAGATAAAAAGAAACAAATTAATCATAGCAAGTATTTGAATGCATAAAATAAAGCTATTGAATTATTGAATTTAGGAATTCAACGCGCTTTTATATTGAAAACAAAAATCTAACTAGAATAATACTAATTCACTGAGTCACTTCTGCTATAGAGAATCGCATGTAATTAAACTTGAAATAAAAGATAAAAATAAAAAAATCAGAAGGGACATTTTTGAAAACTGTTTTAAAAATATTTTCAAGTAAGTTACGATTTTGTTTTCACAGATGATGATAGATGAGTACACTTTAGCTTTCTAAATGTGAAGTGAAACTTGCTTATCCTTACAAACCTAATTTATTCAACAATGAAAGTTGAGACTGATCTCCGTCTCATCCATTAAACAGTGTTATAACTTTAAAATTATTGTTGTAAATAATATCTAAAAACTAACTTAGACTTTCATTTTGACTAAAATAAGTAAAACTCTTTTTTAATATGATCTTAAGTACAAATTTTTTAATTGTTTCACTCATATATTTTTACAAGAGTAAATTTAAAGCTCAAACTCTTGAAAAATGCCTCGTACTTAGCAACTAAGAACAAAATAATAAAGTACCTTATATGTAAAACTTGCTTTTTCGTTTGATTTAGTTGATATTTTAAAACTATATTATTAAATTAAATAATACGGAGGGTGTTTACTCATATATGGAATGATTTTAACAACAAAAATAAAATATATCGATTGAAACAATTATTTTTTTAATATGTTCTATCTGGTAGTCCTTTTTGTGGACTATCATATTGCAGCGGGATTTCCAAGATAGTAGGGGGTTTTGTAAGACAGGAAGTAGAATTTTGTTCCATTCCTCCACCACACATTTCCACTCAACGTTAGTTGGTAGGCGTTTCGCAAGAATAGTACAAAGGCTCTGTAATCCATAGGTGAAACATCTGGGGACTAGTTTGGAATATGATTAAACGATATACACTTGATTCCAGTTTTTCGAAAAATGCAACTCTACTTTTCGATGTATGGCTGCTCGCGTTAACCTGGTGGAACTTAACACTTCTAACGTCCGTAGGATAAAGATTTGGAGTTTTTTCTTTAAAAATAGGAATTAGAACATTGTTTTGAACATAAGTAGAGTTAATTTTGATATTTTTCTCAATTTTTCTGATCTTTACTTTTCCGCTGTAAGAGATTCCAGCAATGCCCATAAATCCTTTAGAGAAACTTTCTTTGCAGTGTTTGAACCAAAGTTATAAGTCTTTTTGGACTCTTTCCCGGTAATAAATCGATCTTTTTTTTATTACAGTCAAAAAGATAAATCCACGCTTCATCAATTGTGACAATGTTTTTCCACTTATCACCTGCTAAATGATTTTATAACAATGATGAATAATTCTCTTCGGAAAGAGCAAATATATAAACTTCACGCTACTCGCCTCTTTCGGGTGCCATTTCAGTAGCAGACGATATTTTTTCATAGCAGCCAATATTACAGTTATCACGTTATTGCATGTTGCCAGATTTTTTTCCCCTGTTGTTTCTCATTGTTTTTTAATTTAACATCAAAATCGTTTCCAGTATGTGTAAACACCCTCTGTAGATAATAAATGAATAGGCACATTTTCTTTCGGTATTCTAAGCATTATGTTATTTTTTACCTCAATCAGAATAGAGTTTTTATACGTGAAAATGGCCTTACAACTCAACCTCAATAAAAACTCTTATGATGCTGAAAGAGTTTTTCTCCCTCCTGGATTATTCGAATCTGCTCAATTTTGTGGGAGGGGCAAAGGAGATCCCCTCTTTTAATAGGAGTTGCAACTGGGTATAGAGGCAAAAATTATAAGAAGCCCTGCGGACTTTGAAGTTATCAAAGTACTAGATTAAGCATTTTATACCTAGATGACGTCATATATGTTCTTAGCATGGCACGGGGTGTAGGCTTGGTAATTCCATATCATGCGAGATTAAATTTTTCTGGCTAATCATACTAATAGTTTTTAAATGTTTTCATTTAATAATGCATATTTTTCTTGTCAAATGAATTCTCTTACGGAAATGGACTTATAATTTAACACTTTGAAGTCTGAGCTATTTCAACCGCATATCTTCCTCTGGAGAGATTATTTCGTACTTTCATGATTTTTTAAAAACACTTGTAAGATATGTATTTTAATAATTTTTTTTATATAAACTTCAATCTGTTCTTATTCAAAATGAAGGAACTATTTAAATGTACTAAAAATTAACATTTAATGAGAAATTATTGAAAAAAGAATGTTTTATGTTTTAAAAAAAAGTTCCGCATAAGAAAATATTATTTTTTAACATAAAATTTTCCATAGACTTGAATAAAACCTTAACCAAATGTTGAACGAATTCCAGAAAATAGGTTTTATTTGCATATAAACATTATTTAGTAAAATTTGATTTTGTGTGATACACTTCAAAGCACGCATTTGCACGAAGAGCAACACCACAAGGCTCAGAATAAGTTCCAATTAAGTTCTGATTCTAGATATTTCCATAGACTTATTTCTTTTTAGTGCTGCCACATATATATTTTTTTCAAAATAAAAGGTTCGTAGATAATATCTGGTAAATTCGCTAACGTATATAGTAGGTACTTTTTAGCTCAGAGTGTTAAAAGTTGACCCCGAGAGGCTCTCGGGCTTACTTCGCTTCACCGAAAACGGCAATCCGAATGACACTCGGACTTAGACATCAAAGTGTTAATTCTGTTTGTGGTATTTTCAGTATATGACAATTAACCCTTTCATTACGGGACAGGACTAGCGACTATTTTTCTATTCAAAAGTATCCCAATTTACAATAACTTTTCTTTCTGGTAGATTTCTCTTGGAAAATATCCTAGTCTAAGTGTACAGCAGAGATTATTTTTCAAAAAGTGGTACTATTAGAATTTAGAAACAAATAGTCCACTGGGACGGATATCGCCTGTTCCGTAGTCAAAGGATTAAATATATTAATTACATTAATTGCATTTTCAAACATACTATTGGGTCGTTCGGAAAGTCGTGCCCGTTTGTGAAAATCAATTCGTACCGTAAAATTCTATCATTTGAATATTAGACATTGATTTCGATATCTAATGTCTAATAATTTCCCTCTGACTTCAGCCAAACTTGTTTTCACTTTTTTCATAAGAGATATGGAACGCTGGATCCTCGGTACTCTGTCAGCCTTTCCCCATCAAAGTCAAAGTGTCTGATAATTACCGGGCAGAATTTTCCGGTAAGAATTGATTTTCCCAAACGACACGACTTTCCGAACGACCCAATATATTTTTCAGTAAAATATGTTTCTTATTTGTTGACCTACTTTTATTTCAATGACTTATTTCAGAATCTTATAAGTGTATCTTTCTGACGCACTTTTTTTTTTCTTTTGTCTGTTTTTTTTTTCCATTTACTTTTCTTAGTTTTGCTCAATGAACTGTAAAAACATTTTCTTTTTTGAAAATGTCCAATTCCTCATTTAATTATTTATTTGTTTGCTTGTAATGTTTTTACATATCGAGTTCTGCTCAAATACACTGTAATAATACGTGAGTTTAACATTCAGCTTGAGCCTTAATAGTTTTTTGTTATTATTGTTCGACTACAACAAAAAGATCTAAGTCAGTGCATGACGTCATTTAGTTGCAAATAATTATGAATTTAACAAGCATTTGAAATATTTTAGGCAAGAAAATTTAAACTCGCACGATTCTCAGATGGTTTAAAAAAAAAAGGAATGCTGATTTGAATTTTTCCGTGTCGTGTTCGGGATATGACTGCTTTAATGACGTCGTAGTTAGAAACTAATAATGAAGACAGAGAGTGCAATTTAATTTTTACGTCTCAATGGTGCTGCGTTTCTATTCCACACAGAAGAAGCTGAAACATCCTTCCTGACATTACTGTAGAATCTGAGTGTAGTTTAATGGGTTTTCTCGACAAAAAAAAATATGATCTTTAACGTTACAGTGTTCATGAATGTTATTCTGTATAATAATATCATGTATTGTAACATCATATAAATATGAGTATCGCCTAGCAAACACATAATTGCAGACGCAGAAATTGGTCACAAATATATGCTAATGATGGTGGTGGGGGGGGGGGATGTCATCCAATAGAAAATACTTATGTTAGCAGCCAAAGAGCACTGAAAAAAACGGGTACTCAAAATTGAGTAAAAAGTACTCAATTTTAAATACGTCGCATACTCAAAATAGCTCCGATCCAAATGTTCTCAAAATTGAGAAAGAAAATTTCTAATTTTTTTATTCCACGGTTGTGTTCAAATAAAAATCGTTATGTACTGCTCCCTAAATCTACAAATTAAAGTAAAAATGTACTGACGTTTATTTCCCATTGAAATTATTAATGAAAATTGTTTTGATTGATTATTTATTAAGAGGAATAGCAAAATTATTAGCAAGATAACCAAATCGAATATTTTTATGACAAGAGCATTATTTGCAAGCCCTTTTAAATTGTTTTAAAATACTGTGCATAATTTAATATTTACATTAATAACCATTTTTTATGCCGCCATAAGTGAAATAAATCATTACAGGGTACACAATTATCGTTTTGTTTGGGTTTGATAAAATGTGATGGATCAAAATTGAGAAAGGATAGGTTCATTTTTGACCGAAATGTACTCAATTCGGTATGAGTACATGGATTTATTCATTTTTGAGTACTTCATTATTTTTAGTGAGAAAATGGGAATATTCTAATATTATATTAAATTCAATAACTTATCCTGAAGATATAACCACATTTAAATAGGTGGTAACAAATCTTTTAATTATAAATTAATGATTACATTGTTATCGTCAGGGTTATAAAAACGAAAAAAGTTCTTATCATAAATATTTTTCATATTTTTTGATACCGCGTAAGTGTTTTTTCGAGCGGGTGAAAGTGTAAAACAATCGTTAGAAAAGTTTCGGTTATATATATGTTTTTTAGTGACGGGGATTCAGAGATCAAATTCAAATTATCAGCTGTAACCCGTGTGTTTGCTAGGTATGTTTTCTCTCTAATGAAATAAATTTCTGTGATTAGTATTCTTAAACCATATATTTGTAAAAAAACAACAAAAAAAAAAGCAAAGACTGTGAGAATTTGTTAGTTACAACCTTATTCAAAGAGAGATTTATTGTACATTTTAAATATTTCTCATTATGTAATCTTTTTATGCGTGGATTTAAAACATTATGTAATTATAACTGACTTTACTTCTCTCGAAAATATTCATATAATGTCTAAGCTAAGTACTGCAATCAGTTATAAAATATTTAAAGTAAGATATTAATACATTTATGAAAAAGTATTTAACCTTTTTTTCATTACATTTAATGTATATTAATCTATTTTTTTCCATCAACAAATTCATCATATTTTCTAAATTTTTGTTGAAATTTGTGTTAATTTTTTTATCTTTGGAACCCATGGATTTTTAATTATTTTTTGAATTTCAGAGATATTAGTGGAATAAAGAATTTTTTCCCTTGAATTAAATATTTATGATTGAATTTCTTAGATTATATATCATAACTTATAATATTTTTTCTAACTTTTCTTAAAATACCTGATATGTAACATAAATGCCTTTGAAATTATTTCTCGTGTGATATATACCCACAGATTGTAAATATAAATTAAAATTTGTAACTGAAATCTAATTTTACCACAGTCATATATATGTCTTTATCAATTCTTGTTAGGTAAACGACAGCATATATTAATGATGTTTAATACAGCTTAATAAATTTAAGACATTTAATGCACATTTATAATGATTGAATTCCTCAAAAAATGAAATTGCAGAATATGGTCACTTTTTTTTGTTTACTTTTGAATTGTAACTACAAACATAGAAAGTACACTTATACATTAGTAGATTTGAATATGGGAAATAAGCGCCATCATATATTTGCAGTGAGATTTAGAAAAACACCCGCAATTTAATACATAAAATTACATAAATATTTTGCTCTTTTATAGCAAAATGTCAAATTCTATAAATTACATCCAAAATAAAATATTTCGAAATCGATAGAAAACTGTTAATTAGCAAAATTTAAATAATAATGAAAGGAAATGAAAAGTAGTAACTGATCCTTATTTCTTCACATTTAAGGAATAATACAGTATTTAGTGTATGGCTATAAAACACTTCCAGTAATAAAATGTATGAGAAATTAAAATCAATAATAATAAAAAGGTATACTTAAATTGCATAAAGTATGTTTTTTTAGAAAAATAATACATCGTTTAACCCTTCACTGCACCATGTGCCATGTCTAGCACATACCTAAAAGCATTATAATTTACATTATGTGCCATGAATTTGGCTAATATGATCACTGTAGCTGATCAAGAACAATCCAAAGGATGGAATAACACTTATTTTGTTCATGTCAGATGGCTGCATTATACAAAAAAAAAAAAAAAAAAAAAAGAAGTAGAATTTGTTCTTCGGAAAAAAGATATCCATCAAGCTATTAACGCATTGTATGCGGGACACGTACTAGTACGTTTTTGTGGGTTGGGGGCAGAAATTATTACTGGTACCGGAAACTTTGTACGGACAAAAAAGAAGGTGTAATCCAAGCATGCTTGCTTCTTATTGGTTGTGAGCAGGTTTTTAATTTACAGTGGCATTTGTAAACGTAAATTTAGTGCTCATTTTCAAAAAATTGCCCGCATATAATGTATTAAGGTGATCTGCTTTCATTATTTTTACTGAATACTTAAAAATATTAATATAATAAAAGTTGCAGAGTATTAAGCAAGTAAAATTAATTTAAGCTCATTTAGTTGTAAAATATATCAATACAATATTTTAAAACCTTAAATGTGTGCATGTGGTGCACATCATAAAATATCAAATTTTAGCTGAAATTTTGAAATTTAATTTTTGCTACCATTTTTCCCATCATTATACCGACATACACATTAAAAAAAATCATAAACATAGAAAAAATCGTGCAGTGAAGGGTTAAATTACATCCAAATAAAATCAACAACTAGTTAACTGATAGAAAACTATTAATTAGTAACGTTTATTAACTAGTGAACGTTTTGAATAAAACCGTCACCTTATTTCATACCATCCTATTTCTAATAATTATTTCTTCATGAAATCTATATATTGTTGTACAACTTATGATTATAAACATCCAGCTGACGGCAACAAAATTGCAGAAGATTGCACAATATAAAGAAAAATCAAAAAGATATATAAGAAAAATTAAATTTATGTAGCAAAACAGTTTATGATAGAAAAATGCGCTTTACTGAACGCTTTTCTAGTGTCTTATAATCATAGTTAAATACAAAAACTGAAAATCTGCAACATAAAATTTGGAGATCTGTGTTATTATTTAACCTCTTGTTATTAATTTCTATTACAATATTTAAAACTTTAAATCAATATTAAGCAAATTCTGTACAATTTTTAAAATATTAGGTGATTGCAAAAGTTCGTGCCCGATTTCCGATGCATCGAGTTTCGAAGTGTACCCAAGTTGTTTTAAATGGCGAAATGCAGTAGAATTGTCAACATTTATTCGCTCAGCAATCTCTTCAGTAGTAATCCGTGAATTATTATTCACTAAATCACGGATTAATTCATTATCAATGCCAGAAGGTCAAACAGAGCGAATTTTATCGTTTCGATTGAAATCACCATTTCAAAATCGACAAAAATACTTTTTAACTATCCTAAGAGCGGAAGCACGATTCAACTAAACGTCTTGAATATTTGTTGTAGCCACATCCAACAATCACTCATTTTTAGGGTTCCGTACTTAAAAAGTAAAAACGGAACCATTATAAGATTACTTCTGTGTCTGTCTGTCACAGCAGCTGTTTTACTCGTAAACTATGGAACGTGGAAAGTTCAAATTGGGGGAAGTAATGAAAACTATTGATCCACATATTTACAGATTATTAAACATTCACAAATATAATTAGGAGAAATGTAGAGGGGCTAATTAAGTTACTTGAAGAAAAAAAATATTTTCCTTGTATATCGTATGGGGTGTCGTGTGAAGGCATTCGTGTGAAAGCTGAACTCAAAAATACATTTATTTTAATTTTACGTGTAATATTTTTAGAGATATCGTCGAAAATGCAGTGAAAAAATATGTCCTTTCCCTCCTTCTGTTTCCGAATCTACTGAAACTAAAATTATGAAACAATTAGACGTAAAAGACTTTAATATGAACCTTGCAGCAAAATTATAGCGATTACCCTAGGTCACATATTTTTGAGAAAATTGCATTTTACCGTTACACACAAATTTCGATTTTCGAGCATTCACCAAAGGTGTTGAGGAGTGCTGGATATATCTATCGTAGCATAAGTATAAAAGCATTGTTGATACTGATTTTTGAAAAAAATTGTCGGTAATTAGCCGAGATATTAATCCTTAAAGACACGGACGGTTTGGATGTACATAATGACAGGGGAACCCTATGTACCATTGGCTTTAAAGCCTACATAACAACTTTTAATGATGTATTTGTATAACGTAATGACCAGTAGCAGTATAAAAGAAATAAACGTCAAATTGTTAAAAACAAACTAATTTAATTAGAATTAATCACGTAAATGCTATGGGATTCGCGACTAGTTTGCATTGAGTCGATCTCTCCATGCGCCTCCGCGTCTTTCAAAGTTTATTAAAAACCTAGCTCAAAAAACGCGGCACGGACCAAAGCGGCGTCGCAACTTTGCGACCTCTTTTCAAAGCGCGCTTAGCACAATGCCAAGTTTAGACTTGGAACAAGGGTTTCGTTTTAGCTACATTTTAAAAATAAAATATTATTACTACGCGGAATTTAGTTTTACGAAATGCCAAATGAAGTTTAAATATGAACTACTTTTATTGTCAACACCGAGTTAAGTTTATCTTAAACAGATTAGGATAAGATTTAAAAAATAGTTATTCAGAATAAGAATATTTGATATTATTTA
Organism: Maratus speciosus; assembly: GCA_963932465.1. Taxonomy (NCBI): domain Eukaryota; kingdom Metazoa; phylum Arthropoda; class Arachnida; order Araneae; family Salticidae; genus Maratus; species Maratus speciosus. The sequence goes on along the minus strand of OZ010792.1, from coordinate 441,671,108 downwards.
GACTTCATACCTCTTTGAATTTCTATAGTACACCCATTCGTACTTTTCTAGTATATACAGCTATACCCAACAGTACTTTGTATAGTTTTATACAAAGTCTTATTATTCTTTTAGCAAAGATTTTTTTTTAATAATACAGTTAATAATTCATATATTTACTGTACGGAACCCCCTGAGCACGGTAATACTTGAATATTATCCTTGCACACAAATTAATTTGCAAAACTTTCTTAACGTTATGTTCACTCACGACACATTTAGATAACTGTCAGTTAATAATATGGTTATTAAAGAAACATCAGCACGGTTAAAATTGCAAGTTTATGCCATCTGTGAAATAGGGCACAAACTTTTGCAATCGCCCAATATTATAACTGCACACATTCTAAATAAATACTGGATCATAATAACATAATGTTTTAAAAAGCTTGTTACGTTTTATTTTCAGTCTCTCAAGAGATTTAATGCAGATGGCTTAGATTTTAATTAGTTTTACCGACATGCTTTGCTTCAGTGGCTAAGAAGCACAACCTATATACACATGAAGCTTTAGAGATATTTCAAATAAATACAAGGTGACCCAATTGACATGATAGAAAGTAGACGACTATTACGAAATTTATAGTACAGTGCTCTTAAAATAATTCGCATCCTCAGCAACAATGATATACAGTCTAATTCAAAACTCTATCATTACTTGATGCAGAAATTTCTGAATGAAGTGCGTTAATCTCACTATCTATGGCTGATTAAGTCTTTGAGTAAGCTAGGGTATTTTTATAAATTTTATGTTCAATATAGCGCCAAAAAAAAAATGGTCACATAACTTTAGATCCGGACTATAAAAAGGCGGCCATTCTCTTCTATGGCTAGTGAATTTCTCTGCACCCAGCTCTCTAGGGGTCTCAAGTCTCTTAAAATTGGAATAAAGGAAAAAAAGACCATTTTCAACATTTATAATCTTAAAATTTTTATGATTTTAAATCACAATTTTTATTCGGATGAAAAATATAAGTGCGTTCTTTCATTTCATGTATTAAAAAAATTGCAAGATGCAGAATTAGTATTTATCAGGGGTTCCAAACTGTCAGACATTTGTCGAGCAGAATATTGGTATAACAGCTTACGCGCAGGATTACAAAATACACTATTTTCTGTGCCTAATTATACTTCTGATTCTAATAATTACTCTCAACCTAAATAAATTTTTATTTAAATCACTTTTATGTTTTAATACAAAGTTGTATTTAGCTAATACAAAATTTTGAAAATTTCAGCAGTATAATCACCTAAAAAAAATATTTTTTTGAACAACAAAAATGAAATTTTAGGTTCAGTTTATACAGACTAACATGAAACATATGTTTTGAAAATTTCATGAAAAAATATTGAGAAATTTTTGAGATATCCTGCGCGATATGCCCAAAAATGTGAAAAATAACTTCAAAGTTTCGGAATCGTCGCTTCAGCTATTGAGGGGGTATAATTCAAAAAGTCATAACTTCTGTTCTTATGGGAATTTGTAGGAAACAATTATATCAAAATCTTCAGCAAAGATAGAAGTTTAACATCTAAAAAAAGAGAGAGTTTTAAGAGTCCTGAGACCCCTTAACTTGGAAAAGACATCTATAAGTCTGTAGGGGACCGTACGTCACCCTGTATGAGCATTTATGAATCAAAATGTGGCGATGAACTTTTTTTTATGTTATTTGGGTAACCTTGTATTTTATAATGTAGTTAAAATACTTAAAATACTGTATGCATTCTGTCGCTGTCAAATTTATTTAATTTGCTTGCTGATTTATTGGCAGGGCACTGTATAATTCCTTACTTGCCTTCCACTGTTTCAAGTTCATAGCAAAGAGTGTAAATAAATAGAAGTGTGGCTGATATTTGGGCAATTAAACATAGACGAGTTTTCTGTAAACAATTTTATAATTTGCTAATATCTGCCATATTGTTTCGCTACTCAATATTATGCAACAAAAGCCATTTAATATATTTTGCTGGTGTCTTTAACGTGTGTATATCTTAACTGCACAAAAAACTTGCTGTTTTATAATATTTATAATAAATTCTTTATTTGTTTGCACAAAAGTATTCCACCTATTAAAAATACACTTGTTACAAAATGACACGGATTTTTTATCACTTGTCATGTATTTTTGTTAAATGACTTCTTTGGATAAATTTCTTATGAATGTAGTTAAAATAATATGAATGATTAAACCTATTGCATTAAAATAATAAAAATAGGAAGTTTAAATATATTTTCTTGTATTTACTTGTGCCAGAGAAGGGAACTTTTAGGCCTGGATTATATATTTAATGAATTCTTGTTGCCTTGAATTCACCCCTGTTAATAACAATAACAACAACAACAATAATTAACGAAATAAAAGAAAAACACTGGCGAGATTTTCGCCATAGGTTTTTTAAATTCATTTCTGATGGTAGGATATAAATTAATTTAATTATATAGTTTTATCGTGTGTATGTATGTATTAAAATATAATGGTCGTAGGAAAGAAAATTACTTACGAGACAATAAATTCATTATTTAAGGTGGTTAAATTACCTGATTTTTTTAAATTTATCTAATTATCATATATATTTTTCGGTTGCATTGTTTAAATGTTTTTAATAAACATAATATAAAAAATCATACCACTAACTGAAAAAAAAACGTTTCAGTAAACTTTTGGAGTTAGCATAAATTTTATGTTAAATATTCTATTAGTCTTCTATAAAATAATATGAGTTTGAAAATAGCTATTAAATAAAAATTTAAATATAGATTTTTTGTGTGTATATTTTGTTCTAGCAAATACTTACAGTTATTGTGTAATATATATATATATATATATTTACATAATTTATTATTTTTTAAAGCATGTATTCAAAAACTAGGATGTTAGAATACAATAATAAATTTTAAATTATAAATTTCATTTATAATTTTTTAGATCCAGGTCTTAGGAAAAATTCCCTATCTCTAATAAGTACAAAATCTATTTAAATTGTATTTAAAACAGTTATCTTTTTGAAAATATGAAATAATGTCGAGAAGTCCCAGGCCTGTAGAGGTAAATACTCTTAAATAAAATTGAATCCTCTAGGATATATTTATGAAAAAGACAACATGTTTCAAGATGTGAAACAAACATAAAACGCAGATAACTACTGCTCAAATAAACCTGTTCATCGTGTCAGTTTTCATTAAATGAGATTTTAACAAAATGATTCATTTATCGCAGTTCTTGTCAGTTGTACCAGGGTTATCTTTTTCTCTATGTACATTTATTGCCTATTGAATATTAAAGAAATTTGTTTAAATTCTCATATTAGTTGTTATTAAAATTGTATCATAGTTCATAGTTTTAGAAAGGTAATGGTTATTCAGATTTGTCTGTAAAAAAGAAGATAAAAAAGATTCAGATTCAAACATAAAAATATTATTCAGAGAGATAAAAAAAAATAATGCATAGTTGTCTGAAATCTAGCTATTTGAAAAAAAAAAGAGTTCATTTTTTTAAAGCATATATACGTTTACACTTAGAAAAAAAACGTTATATTATCACTATTTATGAAACAATTAGATATTTTTCTTTTAAATTTGCAGATTAGCTGTATGCTAAAATTTAATGATAATTCACATTTAGGTAGCAATTCAGATAATTAAATTGAAACCGTACATTTCATTTATTCAGTAATTTAAATATGTAATAAAGTATGTCTGAGACAATTTAGATTTAACAGATAATTTACAGACATAATGGAAAGATTGTGAGGATTTCTAAAACTGCAGTATATGTTAAAATTATTTTATAATTTTAATATATTTACATCGGTTTATTTATTTTAACTCCATGCTTCAATATATTTAAAAAAAATAGTTTAATATAATTCTTTTTCACTATATTAAAATTGTTATGCGATTATAATATAAAAAGTCGAAAAAAATTCAATCTGAAGCAGTTTTATACCTTCTTAAAAAGGTTTTATTAGTAGATATGTTCATATTTTTCTTATCGCAAATTACTCATAACATGCACTATAAGACGAAAAATAGTAAAATGAATCTTAAATAGAATTATCAGATGCGTTCACTTTTTATCTCATTATGTTTTACTCTTAAGATTAGAGCTTGTGAAAAAGTAGTACAATTAATCTTTATTTAACTATAATTTTGTTAGATAAATTCCTATTTTCCTTATCATATTTCATTTTTAGAATTAGCCATGATGAAAACGGGCTAATAATAAAAGTATCTTAAAAGTATCATTTTAAAAGTATTTTCGTAAAATATATATTATCTCTTATCAGGAATTTTTTTTTCTTTTTGTCTGAGTCATGGCGTAAAAATTAGTGAAATAAATTTAATGAAACAGCCGTTATTATTTTTTTAGATAAGTTTTTTCTTAGCAAACTTACACTTTGTGTTAATTTTAATTTTTTTTTTTTTACTACAAATGTATTTTGTAAAACAGACAATCTAAAAGCATCGATAAAAAAGGAGAACGAAATAAAATGGCTGCGTACTGGGATTTAAGCGAGATATATAAATTTTCTTTTGCTTTAATTATATAATTATCTTATATTTTATTACATTATATTATATTTTAGCACTGTAATAATATTTACATTGTAACAATAAAAGTTTTTAGCAATAGTTATTAATTAAACGACAGCAATTACTTTAGTGGAATACTGATTTTAATCACCTTAATTTAAAAACACACATGAAAATAATTAAAGATGGTTCAACTATCTTGCACTATGAATTCATGCACGCTGTAAACAACATCGAAGGAATTCATTGGAGTATGTAAACTGTTTCTTATATTTAGACAAATAGCACATTCATAGATATTAGAATCGCATAATATACGTATTACCTATAAAATAATGTATTTTCATTATCTATTAAAAATAGATAAATAATAAGATTATTAGATAACGAATTTAAGAAAAAATAAAATTATGTATTAGCTGCAGTCATACATTTAATTATTAATACAATTTATTTGAAAACGTATATTTAAAAGCAATTTATTTTAATGTAAAGTGTCTTGCATCACTGACATTAACAATCTTTTTCATTTTTATTTATTTATTTATATATATATATATTTAACATTTACAATTGCAAAAGCTTAAAAATATTACACCAACCTAAAATTAAATTTCTAGAGATTCTTTGAAGTTTATTATGTATATTTTAGATTTGTTTTTAAATTAGATAGATAACATTTTTTAATCCCCATTACATCTAACAGAAAAAATATTTTTCAATTTATCAATACTTTTACAAATAAGAATAGAACGCGTTTTGATTCTTAAAATTAGAATATCATCAAAAACTATTCATAAAACAGGTAATATAATTTACCCGGCAAATATCATCTAAACTCGATAACCCTGGTCTAAACTGATCGTTCTCTTCATCATATTCATACCGGTGCGCTCCACTCCACTTCGGATCAACAGGATTCATTCAGTGCCAGAGAAAATTATTTGTACACGATTTAATTTCGCAATGATTTATCTCTCTGACTGTCTACTTTTTTGGGTCGTTACTTTTCAGCGAGGGACTTAGCCCCCTGATTCTTTTCTGATTACCACGTGACGTGTTTCTCTGCCTTAGTGAAGCGAATGCTGTATCGTTTTGTACCTGCATGCGTGGAAAAATAAAAATTATTGATATCCTTATTGTCTTTGTATTGTTTTCTACATTTCCAGCGACATAATATTTAACGTACACCCACAAGCCAATTTAAAAAGTAGGCGCTTGTCTCATTCCTATATTAAGATGCATAGTGTAATTATCTTTGTAACTACTCTAATTTTTATTGGAATACATAATATCATTACGTTAAACATCGCCTCACAAGGAACATTATTAATACAGGGAACATAATCATCAGTCAAAGGTAATATCATCGTTATGAACATCAATTAGACATTAAAAAAATTAAATCAATATATACTCCTGACCAAAATTATCAAAACATTACTTATTTTAGAGATCGAAAGAAATAAGAAAGTTATGTGAATAATATATGCGAATATATGCAACAAAAGTGTCACAGACATGTAGAAAAACATCTGGAGTAACTTCTAGAGGTCTTCACGGGCAGAAAATGCCATTCCCGGAACCGGCATGAGATATAGAAAAGTTTATTGGACCGACCTGGCTTAAAGTTTGGCCCGAGCCCCGCCCGGCCCAACTCTACTGAATTTGTCCAAAACACGCCGATATTTCTGAAGCAACATTATCTTTCAACTAAAACTATTTAAAAAGCACATTTACTTATGCATAGATTTTATTTTCAGATTGTGATCAAAATTCATGGAATACAGAATAACAACAATATTAATCGCCGCTTAGTCAATTATGAACATAAGCACCGATTAAAAAATTGTCTGATTCAGTAAGAAAATGAACCTAGTTTGGAATGAAATAAAAATATGGAAAGATAAAATTAGAATTTTAAAGCTCGACAAAGAAAAAAAGTAGATTTTAAAAAATATATCTCTGTAATGTAATAAAACAACAAATTAAATTGGTTAATGATTTCACTAAAGAAATGCATGGCATCAATATAATTTTTAGAAGAATAAATGAATAAAATTCTAGTCCAAGATGAGCTCCGGAGAAGAATTTAGAGATCTGTACGTGCCCGGGCAAGATTTACTTCATTAGATAAGATCCGGGCAAAGTCTAGTCTCCCTTATTCCCGGGTTGGATTTATTTTTTCTGAAGACTCTGGCCGGGCCATAACAACAGAAAACGATCAAGGTAATTTTAGTTCATTCTATTGTAATTAGGCGAAAAATAAAAATTCTATTTCTTGAGTAACAGTGCATATATATATTTTTAAGAATTCGTCTACCTGAGAGTTTTCATACTTTAGATGTGACGTTGCAAGAACTTAACCAACACCCCCTATTTTCATATAAATATAGGGGTGTTGTCTTAACTCATTTCTCCCCCGCCTCAAATCACATTTTGTCAGCTCCTCTCTTGAAGTATGACGTAATTAATGGATGATCCACAGCCTAGCGGTCTGCACAGGCTCGGGCTTGGCCCGAGGCGGACCTAACAGCCTAATATAAACATTTAAACGAAGCCGATAAATTATGAGCCATTTTCAATTAATATGACTTTCGCGAGAATATGTATAAATGTGCGTCAGGAAACTATGCTGGTTTGACAACATTAATACAGAAATGTAACATATTCAGCGTAGAGATTGGCATCGGACAGTTACATTGTTTCTGAGCTTAGGCTTAATTTTTTTCTGCAGACTTGTTCCGGGCCGAGATCAGGTTTGCATTTTTCTGTACATTGTCAAACCGGGCCGGACCTGGACTTAATTGTTATCAGGATGTGTAGGACAGGTAATAGGTTTGTAAAAGTATTAATAGCGATAATGAACTTCTGTTAACGGTATCTTTGGAATTATACCTTAAGGTGGTTCTCAAATTCACTGCTCAACAACGTAAACTTTCTGACACATTTTCAGACTAAATTTTAACTGTAAAGGCATAAAATTGATAGGCATGGCTATTGAAGTTATTTGTAATCGAATAGCGTTTTCCCTTTTTTATAAATAAATTATTTATCGAGATATAAGAGATTCTTGTCCCGTGACTTCATGTTTTTCTCCTTCTACGTGCTGTCACTTCTGAAAATTCGATTCAAAACACTAACTTTGACAGTATTTTCTTCAAGATATCGCCTTTATCAAAAAATGGATAACGCCATTCGATTACACAGTTTTTGAATAAGAGCACCAGCCAATCTTATACGTTTCCGAAAAGAAATGAATTCAGAAATGTGTCAGAAGTTCCTTTAGATTTGAGAAAAGTCTTAATAAATGACAGAGAAATATTTTCACAAATTTACTTTTTATTATACAGCTTCAAAAGTTATTATGTTTTTAACTCTTCTTTTTATCTTTTATTCTAAACTACATTATCTTTTTAATGAATCCTTATTTGAATGTTGAAACGTCTAAGAATCTAAGTAATCATTGATGTTGCTATTGTGTATTTTCTGTTTTGTGAACACATAGTAATTTTAAAATATGCAGTAAAATTAGCCGATAAATGTGTATGCAGTATTCTTTAAAAGAATCTCAATTGTATGTGAAGAAAAATCTTAATTATTTGTAGAAATTGAGTCGGGCTGGATCGGGTCTGATTTAATTGATTTTTGCACGGGCCGGGTGTTTTTTACTGATTTTTGTACGGGTCGGCTCTGGTCGAACTTTTAATTTTTACACCGGGCTGGGCAGGGCCAAAATAGCTTTTGTTCGGGCCGGGTCGAGCCCGGGCCTGAAAATTCGGACACAGTGCAGACCTCTACCACCGTCCCCTTAATACTAGGTCTAAGCCCTGGCACATAAATGGCGCATGTTTTAGGCGTATTTTTTTAAGCATTTGTACGGACTCCTGGACACCAGTATTTTATAAACGTTTTCTTCAGTTATTTAATTTCAGAGGAATAAGATGGAGAAAACATTTAGAACATACTGGTATCAAAAACCAGGGGACCATATAAACATTGATAAAAAATTCGCCTACGACAGCCGCCATTTTTTTTGTAGGGGATGGGGGGGGGGTGGGGGCGAGTTAGAGCATAGGCTTTGTATTCAGTGGTTTGTGGATGATCTTTGATTTTTTTTTTTTTTTTTTTTTTTAGCAGGTAAAAAGAAAATGACAGCGGGAAACAAAAAGGCGAAATTGCTTCTTTCGAGAAAAAGATCCAAACTAAATCACTATTTTAAAACTTAACTGAGCATTAGAGTGCTGGTCTTAAGTTCTTAGTTTGCTGAACTTAACTGAGTCCGTGCAAACTGAGGAAAAAATATCGTTAGATCATATGCAATTGGAATCCAATTTCAGTGTTTCAATTTTCAAGTTACCATATTCTACATGCGAAAATTTGACTTTAACCAAATTTCCTTAAACAAGTAGTCGTTCATAAAATTATGCTATTAATATAACACAAAAGAGAAAATGTAACAATGCAATGCTGCTTTAACCATTTACTTTCTTCACTAATTAAGGCCTGATATTACACATGGCATGAACATTCTTAGCCAGACACGACACGGAAAAAAAACTCAGAGCTTCATTCGGTCGAGGAATAATAAAGTCTAGGTCCGGTCCGAGTCTGCAGAAAAAGTAAGGCCCGACACAGCTCGGAAAAAGTGAAGAGCAGGACTAGGCCGGACTGAAACTCGTGAATGAAATTTGGTCAGAGACCAGTCTTCAGGTACAGCGCCTAGAAGATACAGTGTGGAAAACGGCTACAAAATAGTGCTAAAAAATTGAATCCCATAAATGTACAACGATGCTGAATAACAAGATGTCGATCGTAGCGCCATCGTAGTGATTTAAAAAAGATAGTCATTCTAAAAGAGACTCTTTAACCTATTTCACATCATTCCTTAACTAAATTAGCTTATAACAGACTAAAATATCTTATATTTATAGTTTCCGATATTTAACATTCTATAATTTTTGAAAACACAGTGTTTATATTGAAAAGAGTTACGAGATGGCGCTCGTATCAGCATATTGCCGCTGAGCATTGTTGGAGATTTATGGGATACAAGTTTTAGCACTTTTTAAAGCATTATAGGAATAGCCGTTTTCCACACTGTATCTTCTAGGCGCTGTACTTCAGGTATAGCGTCTAGAACATATAGTGTGGAAATCGGCTATCCCAGTAATACTTAAAAAAGTGTTAAAATATTGGATCCATTAAATGTCAAACGATGCTGGAATCCAAACAGTCCATCACAGCGACATCTGCAAAATATTTTGTAAAACTCCAAGGCGATTTGGTTTAGACACTGTAATAATACGATGTTTACATTGAAATTTGAAAATATTCTGCAGATGTCGCTGCGATCGGCTCTTTGCATTTGTGCATCACTGTACATTCAAGGGATACAAATTTTTAGCGCTGTTTGGCTAGTAAATTTTCACACAATATTTATTCTAGGCGCTGTACTTCAGGTACAGCGCCTAGAATACCTAGTGTGGAAATATGCTATCCAAACAGTGCTAAAAATTTGTATCCCTTAAATGTGCGACGATACTGCTAAAATTCCAAGTGTCGATCGCAGCGACATCTGCGGGATTTTTGTATTACTAGTATTACATTGTATAGACTAGCGATTTCTTGCAGTTGTAAAAAATATCCTGCAGATGTCGCTGCGATCTGCATATTGCAGCAGTATCATTGCACATTTAAGGGATACAATATTTTAGCGCTTTTTTAAGTATTACAGGGATAGCCGATTTCCACACTATATATTCTAGGCGCTATACTTCAGGCCTTTCTGTATCATAGATTAAAATACAAGATAGGACATTTGCGGCAAAATCTGTAATGGCAACAGTACTATCATCACTACCGACAATGGGGAAGAATTAACAAGTCTCCGAAATTTACCTATGTTGATGAACTATGTTTACTCTCTGCGTTTTGAATATCTATTCTTTCCTAAACGAACCAGAGGCAGACGATATTTTATTTATGTTTGATTTATTTAGCTGGGTCGCTGTTTTTTTTTTTTTTTTTTTTTTGTATTTGTTTGTTCAGCTTTAACTTACAAAATGATAATTCTAATATTCATATAAAAGAAAACCCCCAGGAAATATTGTTGAAAACGTAAATATGTAAGTTAATCAGATAAAATTGTAAGAAATTAAATTCGGGTATTGTGTTAATTTGTTCACATCGAATACAATTTTATCAGTATCTCTATGTTTTGCTTTATTTTAACGTTTAGATTTATATAATTCTAAAAATTTGTAAAAAGGAATTTTTCGCTATCTATAATTTTATTATTATTTCCTATATGTTATTATCATAAATATTATTAAACTAATTGTACGTTATTTACATTAAAAGCAATCATTTTATTTTATCTGTGAGAGAGTGAAAAGGCGTAAATTAAAAAAAATTATTGCAACGATTGCTTAATACATTAAACTTCAAAAATTAATAAAACATCGTCTGCAAAATTTTTTCTACTACATGGGAATATTTATAAAAGTTTCTGGAAGTTGTAGAATGCAATATTTCGTATATTTTTACGTTACACCATCGCTTTATGCAGCTTTAAATCCAATTATATCATATTTACTTGACGTATAATATTCAAGATGAAATGTTTAGCTTGTTTTGTTGTTGCACTTAAATCGTTCACTTATCATGTACGAATATATATATATCAGAGCATGAACATAGAATAGATATTAGATATACAGAATAGAATATCTATTCTATGTTCATGAACATAGAATAGATATTAGATATATATAATAGAATATCTATTCTATGTTCATGTATCGGTGTAACATTCTGTTGAAAACGTAAACATGCAACATTAAAAAAAGAAATATCACAATAAGGTAGACGCTCAATAACAAAAATATTATAAGGATGGGAAGTTTCTTCCCCATTGTCACTAAAGGCGCTACGAACGCAATCGCATTACCATTAAGCTCTATGGAAATGACCTATCTTGTATTTTAATCTATGTTCGATATCAGTCCAAACTTCAAGTGGCGTCACTTGCTTTTCCGAATACTTTACAGACAGACAGTAGGTCATAAGTAGATAACCGAAAAAATATGTTAAGCAAAATATGAAATTTATTGCACTAAAATATTTCAATAATAGATTTTTATTTAATAGCTAAATGAAAAGCGTGATTTGGTTTTAGTGGTTTTAGTTATTAAGATGCATTCTATAAAATTTGCAATTTCAAAATTAAAAACATTTGTAGTTGAAAAATCCTTTTTTTCTTTTATCAAAAGTATGTAACGAGTTTTGATGAAATGAAGGAATTTATTTTGACATTTATTATAAAATAAATTTTACAAAAATGTATCAATATTGCAAAAAAGATTAATTATTATGAAATTAAATACGGTGAAACCCTCATAGACTGACATTTTTCTTGTTAAAATCACTAGTACAAAATTTTATATCTATTTTATACTTATTTTTCTTTTTAAAGGGTAGTAGAGATAGAGTAAAAAATCGCTGTTGACGAAATTTTGGAAAATTATACATTACATCATTAAAAATTATTTTTTTAAATAAATAGAGTCCATAACTTCAGTAACTGACACCAATCCTATTTTGAAAACCAATATTTTAATGTAAACTAGTGAGTGACACAAAAACAAGTTATTTTATATTTCAAAGAATTTATGCTCTAAAAGTACTTTAATCTTTATTAGAAAAACAAACTACTTAAACCTTATTTATATATGATATCATACAACAGACACAAGTGTCTCTTTCTTTCATGTTTTAAATTATTAGTAATGGAGATGTTCAGTTACTGACATTTACGAGCTAGTAGCTGATAAGTGGTATCAGACACTGGTAGAACAACTTAAATTTTAATGGGATGTACTAAAAGATAAATTTAATTTATTATTGTTTTCTTTAAACAGTTCAAATAATAGATTTTAACTTTGTTTAATATAACTGACACCCATGGTTCTCGCTACCGTTCGCCATTGCGCCAAACTGCGACAAAATACTTCATTTGGCGAGTAAAAAAATGTACGAATGAATTCGCCAAATTGCGAATGCTCAATTTGTGTGTGTGTGTGTGTGTGTGTGTGCGTCAGTACAAGCGACACTCTGATCCGCATTACTTGAGTTCTCCTTGCAGAACCAAGAATTTGGACGATACCTTAGATTTCAATGGAAGAAACACATTTGGCGCATCATTCAGTGGATTGTGAAAGAGTATTTTAGAATAATGAACATTGTACACAACGAAAATTAAATTGAGAAAGCAAATGTATATAAGAAATCCCAATAAGGCTTTTCAGTATGTGTTAATGATCCCAATAAGCAACAGTACAATTTTGAAGTGTGGGCAATAAAAACCCGAAAAATACTAGGGAAATAAAGTTTTTTTGAATGTGATACACATTTTATTATCTATATTTTGAATTTTTAAGAATTGTTTAAATCTAATATCGTAACCGTGAGTTGCCTTTGATTGGAAAATTTTATTTAATAATATTTTAATGAGTTAAATTGGGTTTCATATTTTTTCTCGATTGCGCAAGATATTTAGAATGTACTTATTTTTAATAGTTTCCGTAGCGCATAGTTTAATTTCGATGAATAAATGACCTATCAGCAGTTATAAAATATTAGGTTATTTTTTAACATACTTGGGGGGGGGGGGGGGTACATTAAAAGGTTAAAGATCGATTTTTCAGAGTTTCACGGCGGCGATTCTATTTTGCTAACATTTTTCTTATTTGGATACTGTTTTTCATTTTTGATTAGCCAAATCGCTAACGTTGGTTAAAAGTCAGCGAGAACCCTGACTGATACCTCTGTCAGAGACTGGTGAAAAGAAATTCCTGAAACCAATAGCAGTCACCTCCAATTAAGCTAAATTAAATAACTATAAACTATAAATCATGGCCCAAATATATCATAGTCATCTTTAAACTAATTTCTAAAAGTATAACTTTAAGAAAAAGTTTATATTACAAATAGATAAAAAATTGATTAAAGATTATTATATAAAAGATTATTTTGAAGTTGGTGCCAACCTATCTTAAGTATAGTAAAATTGTGACTATATTGTACCTATTATCATGAATAAAGTGATGATGGAAAATGATGGCAAAGTAAAAACTATTATGTTGTGGCCATCACAAAACTTTCTTCTATATAAATCACGTCAATTAAATCATTTAAATAGTAAAAGAAATTACATCAATTTAGAACCAATTCATATCAAAGTATACCTGAATTTGAAGTTTCATGAAAATTCGTGCATTAGTTATTGAGATAGAGCTGTAGGGGGAATTCTGAAAAATGCAGCATAGCAGCGTCACCTGTTGAGCGCACCAAAACACAAACAGCTCTAATTCATATTAAGGTATACCGGAATCTGAAGTTTGATGAAAATCCGTGCATTAGTTCTGGAGCTAGAGCTATTGTGGAAATCACAAAAAATGCAGCACAGCAGCGCCACCTGTTGAGCGATTTATACGAAAAGGTACAAAACATCAATTCATGTCAAGGACTAACTGAATCTGAAGTTTGATGAAAATCCGTGCATTAGTTCTGGACATTGAGCTATTGTGGAAATCATGAAAAATGCTGCTGCATAGCAGCGCCACCTGTTGAGCGATTTACACCAAAACATAAACAGCACTAATTCATATCTAGGTATACCTGAACCCGAAGTTTGTTGAAAACCCAAGCATTAGTTCTTGAGATAGAGCTATTGCGGAAATCACAAAAAATGCAGCATAGCATTCCACCTGTTGAGCGATTTACACCACAAGGTGCAAAACGTCAATTTATGTCAAGCACTAACTGAACCTGAAGTTTGATGAAAATCCGTGCATTATTTCTTGAGATAGAGCAATTACGAAAATCGTGTAAATGCAGCATAGCAGTGCCATCTGTTGGGCGATTTGCATCAAAACGTTACCAGCACCAATTCATATCAAGGATTAACTGAATCTGAAGTTTGATGAAAATCCGTCCATTAGTTCTTGAGATAGAGCTAGTGCAGAAATCGCGAAAAGGCAGCATAGCAGCGCCACCTGTTGGACGATTTACACCAAAAACTAATCAGCATCAATTTATATTAGGGACTACTTGAATATACATTTTTATTAAATTCCGTGCATTAGTTCTTGAGATAGAGCGCCCACAAAATTTGTGTCACAGACAGACAGACTCACAGACAGATATTTTGTAAAAACAAGTTTTTTGGAATCTCTGTCCTCTAAAACGTGTAAATCCGTCGAAAATTTTTACGAATCCAATACTTTCTTCTTGTAAAGATGGAAGAAATTAAAAAATGCTCTATTTCTTCAGCAAATTATTTGTTTAATCGTTATCGATTGTGAATGTTTGGCACCAATTTCAAAAAGTAATTGATTACTTTTTATATGTATATATTCGTAAATGAAATCATAAATATATAAATTAGTCCTTTGTAAAATATATTCTATAGAAAATCCATGTTTGGTGGATATTAAATTCTACATATTAAATTTAACATTTTTATGCCAATACATGATATCCCATGTGTGTCTATTGGATAACGTTTCGTAATTAGAGAATTTTAAGAATTATTTAATTCTTTTTAGAGATTTTTTTAAGTCGGTTAATATATATATATTTTTTTGAAAAGTTTATTTTATTTCTTACTTTTTAGTAATTCTTACCGTACATAATTATCTTGATTTCAATATCTTCTGAATAAATAAATAATTTTTCTTAGAAATCATAATTTTCAAAAATTATTTATTAAACAATTGTTTTTAATAAATTCTTTGTAATTTCATTAGCATTTAATACTTATTATAATTTTTTAAACAAGTACATTGGATTAACAACAGTCTACATTTAAGAATTATTTTTTTAGAACTTCGTTGTCAAGGAGCAAGATGCAGACTATGTAGAAATATTTGTATTGACTCTTCACGTATATTGGCCAGGATCCAGATAGATTTTTCGCTATTAGCGAAATGACATTGACAAACTCAGAAGCCTGCAGTTTTGCGAACTTTTCGCTGTTACTCTATAGTCACGCCATCGCTTTCATACACTATGACGCAAAAGTTTAGACAATGACGTCATTCAGCTTTAAAATGTAGAATTATGACGTCAGAATTACAAAAACCTGTAAATATATTCAAAAACTGATTTAAAATGCTATGTACAAAATACAGTCGTTTTATTTGCTATAATACTAATTTTTTTCATAAAAATTCAAATGTGCTTGTCGCAAAAGTTTAGACACTATTCTAAATTTCTTTGAATATTCGCTGGCATATGCAAATTTAGAATCGATGATGTCACAAATTTGGAGTACTTAAGTTCTGCAAACGATTGCGCTTCATAGTCGACATGCCGAGAGCTAAAGAAATTCAAGTGAATGAGGTTTCAAGGATTTGGCAGTTGAAAGGTGAAGGGAAGAGCGTTTCTGAAATTTCTGCTATTATTAATAGGTCAAAAAAATCTATTTATCGAGTTTTATCGAGTGGTTCCGAATATAAAGCAAAATGTCGGTCTGGGAGGCCACGTGTGACAAATGTACGAGAGGATCGCCTGATACAAAGACTAGCGAGTACTCAACAAATGAGCGTACGTGGAGTTCAAAGCTCATCGGGACTCTCTGTATCAAAGGATACGATTCGTAGACGAATTTTGGAAAAAGGAACAATCGTTTATAGCAA
This sequence comes from Maratus speciosus, assembly GCA_963932465.1. Lineage (NCBI taxonomy): Eukaryota > Metazoa > Arthropoda > Arachnida > Araneae > Salticidae > Maratus > Maratus speciosus. The sequence goes on along the minus strand of OZ010792.1, from coordinate 441,654,833 downwards.
AATGCAGAAGAAACCAGCTCTGAAACCATATCATAAGTTACAAAGACTTATGTGGGCTCGAAAGCATATGTCATATGGAGAGAAATGGCAGTCAGTCATATTTAGCGATGAAAAAAAGTGGAATCTGGATGGTCCAGATGGTTGTTTATCGTATTGGCATGACTTGCGGAAGGAACCTCGACGTTTTTTTAGTCGCAGACAAGGAGGGGGCTCGGTTATGGTTTGGGCAGCCTTTTGCTATAATGGACAAGTATCTCTGACCTTCACCAGTGGTCGTCAAACTTCACAGCATTATACACAGACATTAGAAGAAAACCTACTGCCATTTGCTGAGCTTCTAGGGGGTCCTCAGTGGAATTTCAGCAAGACAATGCTTCAATTCACACTGCAAAACATTCAAAATCTTGGTTTAATTCCCATAATATAAGAGTTCTCGACTGGCCAGCATGTAGCCCAGATCTTAACCCTATAAAAAACCTTTGGAGCATCATGTGTCGCAAAGTTTATAGCAACGCTAGACAATACTCTTCTGAAAAGGAACTTAAGACATCTATTGAGAATGCATGGTACGATATCGATCCACAAACTATGCAAGATTTAGTTTCTTCCATGCAATCTCGTGTATATGACGTAATACATAAGCATGGATGCGCAACCAGGTTTTAAAAATTGTTTATTTCGATTTTATTTAATTTGTGTCTAAACTTTTGAGACAGCAGTTTATTTTTGTTACCATTTAATTTATTGCAATATGCACAATTCCACTTTTCTTTGTTATAAATATTGTTTATATGTACAGCACATTAATTTCAAGCAGTGATTTGAAAATTGAATAAATATTTTTCAAAGTATGTAAGAATTTCTTCATTGTCTAAACTTTTGCGTCATAGTGTAGTAGCGATTACTTGACGATATTACGGAGCATTCCCATTGGTCGGAACAGAGATATTCTATAAAAGCGGTGGTGTGACTGCGCAGCAAAAGTTCCAGATTCTTAATAGTGTATCTATACTACAGCGCCTAGAATATATAGTGTGGGAATTGGCTGTCCCTGTAATACAGTCGGTAGAAAAATTCTTCAAGCACTTTAACCACTATGGATTTTTTCCAAAACCGAAAATAACGCGAGAAACGAAGGAAAGAAACGATAACTAACGGTTCGAGATTAAGTATACGAGGGAACATGCATGAAATAAATTTTTAACACGGTACTCGCGAGTTCAATTACGGATCGAAAAAAATATTACGGAAGAAAGGGCCGATTTCGAAAGGATCGATTTCGCTTTTTTTCTGAAAATTTTTCCATCTCTGAGAGTTTAGAAACACTTCAGCGCTGCCTGGTGCACGTGCGAATTTTTCAGTGGCCCCATTTTCGTGAATGAATCTATCCCGTTCTCGAAAACGGGATAGATTCATTCACGAAAATGGCAATAAACGTCTCGTTTCATCTTCCGCCTTAATTCGGAATCAAAAAATAATTACAAAAAGACCAAGATGAGTCACGATAAACGACAACAGCTAAAGTGATATGTTTTCCTCTGAAAAATTTTCCATCTCCGCGTGTTTAGAAACATTTCAGCGTTCCCTGGTGCGAATTTTTCATTGGCCCCGCTTTCGAGAACGGGATAGTTTCATTCACGAAAATGGCACGTCTCGTTTCATTTCCCATTTCGTAAATGAATCCCTTTTTAAATCTTCCATCTCGATAAATCGCGATAAACGACAACTGCCAAAGCGATGTGCTTTTCCTCTGAAAATTTTTCCATCTCCGAGTGTTTAGAAACCTTTCAACATTGCCTAGCGTACGTGCGAATTTATTAGTGGCCTCTTTAAGTTCTCCGTCGTGATATTTGCAACCCGAAATCACAAGTTCTAACAGATTTTCAACAGTTATTCGTAACAACGACACGTGGTACCCGCGAGTCTAATCGCGGGTAGAAAATTTGAGTTTCGAGTTTAATCACACAACGGAGCAAGCAAAAAACAACGTTATCGCGGCGAACGCAAGTTCGACTAAAACGCAGATCCCACAGAACACGTTTTTCTATTTCATTTTTTTAAATTAGTCTTTTTCATCAAACTCACCAATATAGGTAAATAACGCATCGAGAAAAAACGGGCCAGAGACGGCTAACCGGCCTCTAGCCCAAATGTTTTTCATCAGAGGTGGAAAGCCCCAATTTCAACATCAGGTGAAAATCCCCAATTTCATCATCAGGTGAAAAGACATTTTTCTTTACGTAAACGAAAAGCTTTCAGGGATAGAGCAAAGTCAACGGCCATCCTCAATACATCAACATGACGCGTTCGATTCACTTTTTCGATTTTTGATACCAGAGGGACTTATTTCTTCCTCTGTCATTCAATGTTTTCAAGATAATTTCGCGCTTCACACGTTAAGAATAAAAACGAGAAAAAGAGGAATTGGAAATTTCCGTGCGAGGCTTTTCAAAAGCAGCGTGTTTAAAAAGTCACTGGAGCTACAAAACGATGTACTTTCCGTTAAATTTTCTAAACCGATGAAACTGCTAGAAGGAAGCAGAGGAAAATTGGAAGTTTGTATCGAAAACTCGTCTCGTTTAAAAATTTCCGAAAAAACAACGATATTTTTTCGGAATAGCCGGTCAAATTTAAGGCAACATCAGTAGCATTAAATGTTTTGCATGCAGAAAAACACCGGCATCAGGTGCCCTACGTTTCAACATCGAGAGAAAAAATGCCCCAATTTCGACATCAGACAAAAAACAAAGTTTCCGTTTCGCTTGCAACTAGAGGCGGGCGGGCTAATTGTAAATTTTACACGTGTTTTCCGGTTTCGATAACGTAGCGGTCCTCTGGCAAACCCTTTCGATATTTTCATGTTCGATACCGTCCAGATAATTTTTTTCGCGAAACGGGTCGTCGTACAACTAATTACAGCGAGTTTTCTTATCAGCTTCCTTCCACACTCGCCATCATCCTGGAAAGGCGAAAAAACAAGCTCCTTATTCAAAGGCCGTTACGTAACCAGTTTCCTGTGCGAAACAGGACGCTCGTATCAGTTTTCATCCGGAAGGTTAAAAAGGTCGTGCGTGCGCGGGCGAAACGGGACATAGAGCGATTAATTATAGCAAGTTTTCTAATCGGTTTCCTTCCACACTCGCTTTGCGCAATCGTCCCCAGAAAAAGACTAAAAGAAACAGGCCGTTACGTAACCGGTTTCTCGCGAAACAGGATGTTTGCTTCGCATCGATTCATCTGGAAGGTTCAAAAGGTCGCGCGCGGGCGAGATCATTTTATTTTCGCTTCGATTTCCCGCGACCCGTCGAAAGGATGTCACGTAATCGCATGTTTTTTCCTGTAGAAACAGGATGTTCTAGAGGTCGAACGCGAGTATAAATACGGGTCCGCGAGCTATCATTTCGCCCAGACGATCTCTCCGTGTGGATCACTGCGTGTTCTCGTTCCCGCCGAGGTCTTCAGAGTTTCGCCAGTCCCATCTGTTTGACACAAGTCTTCGCCGTTCCCGCCTAGATTTTCCGAGTTTCACCAGTCCCATCTGTTTTCGTCGCAAGTCTACGACATGTTATTTTATCTTACTCACGATCACTTGCCTGCTCCCGTCCTAGTCGACTTTTCTGCGGACGGCTCGCCTTTCCTGAGGGCTTCGGACGTGGCCCTACTCTACGGCTACAGGAACTTGCACCAGTTCTCTATGTACGCCAGGCTCAGAGTGAAAGACGTCGTGTACAAGTGGATGGACTCCCCCCCCCAAGTGCTGAAGATGAAAATCTTTTCCGTGGAAGAGGCCACCGAGCTGCTGAAGCTGTGAAAGAGGAGAGTGGCCGATTACCTCCGTTTCACTCTCGAAAACTGGGAGGTCGCCAGCAGGGGCGTAGCTACAGATTTTTTTTCGGGGGGGGAGAATTCGAAAATTTCCCAACTTGAAACAAATTCTTCCAACTTTCAACTAAAGTGTGTATAATACGTGTATCACAATGTGTATAATAATGATTATGAAACTTATGCATAAAAAATTCCTTTCCAAAGAAAAATTTTCAAACTGGAAACATAAAAATTCTAATTATTGGTTTGTTTAATAAAAAACAAACATGCAGGTCCTGAACACGATTTGACTGTTTTTAGAAAATGTCTGTCTGTGTGCATGTGACACAAATTTTGTGGTTGCTCTATCTCAAGAACTAATGCGAGGAATTTAGTAAAACTTTAGATTCAGTTACATCTTGATAAGAATTTATGCTGAATAGTTTTTGGTGTAAATCGCCCGAAAGGTGGCGCTGCTAAACTGCATTTTTCACGATTTACATGATTTTAGCGATAGTTATCTGTCAAAAATTGTTGCACGGAATTTGATCAAACTTCATATTCTGTTAAACCTTGACATAATTTGGTGCTTATTAGGATTTTGTGTATATTATAAAACAGGTGGCACTGCTGTGCAGCATTTTTCACGATTTTCGCGTTAGCTATATCTGAAAAACTAATGCACGGAATTTAGTCAAACTTCATATTCGGTTGCACTTCCATATTGGGCTTCGGTGTTTACTGGGTATCATTTTTGTGTTCTTTGGGTTTTGAATTTTGGTTGCATCTAACAGGGTGTGTGCCGAAATTCAATGATTTGTTTGAAAAATGCGAGGCTTCTATCTCCTTTTTAAATGAACACAATTAAACGAATATATACCTTTAGAATTCATTATTATGGGCATAGAATTATTATTTAATTTTAGCATTGTAGTTGCAAATTTTGAGGTATTAACATATATGCAGGGCTCCCAAATGGTCCGCCAACTGAATACCAATATTATTTTAGAAAAATTTTCTTTTTAGATTTTTCTTTCAAACCGCCCCGGAAACACCTTTGAAAGTTAATTCTAGCGCAAATCTACCATAAAATTTTCTTTTAAAATTTATTGGTATTCAGTTGGCGGACCATTTGCGAGCCCTGTATAAGGGATAGAATAAAGTTTTGGGATTGGCACATCCGAATTGTTTTCATTTAACCTTAATTCTTCTTGTCTTCGAAGAAGCCAATCTGATGATAACATCATCCAGTTTAATAAAATCCACTATTTGACTTTCACATTTTAAAAGCATTAGGCTGTCAAGCCTGTCATCCCTCATTGTAGTTTGTAATACATATATTTCTTAATTTTTATTTGACTAAAGATTCTTTCATTAGATGCAACGCCATAAAGATAAGCTTCTGTGAATGTTAAGATATGAGTATATAGTTTGACGGCATGACCCAAATAGTCTTTGAATTTCTTGGCATGAGTAAAAGGTTTGTTTAAAGCTGCTACCAGATTCACCAACTTTTCGAGCAATTTTTGAGCCAACTCTTGATTTCCTCCAACTTTTCGTGAAATATTGTCTCAACACCCAGTGTGATAGCAAACAGCAATATCCCCAACTTTTTATCCACAGCTCTAACTAGCCGCGCCTTTTCCCCCCCAACTTTCAACATTTCAGCCAATCAGAGATAAGCGATTGATACGAATAGGCGATAAATATTAACGGCTGGTACTAGTAGTAGTGGTTTTCCTCCAACTTTAGCAACGACAACCTTTTTCTCCCTTTGAACGGGAAAAAGTTGGGTTTAAAATCGGCTGAAAAGTTGGTGAATCGGATAGCAGCTAGTCCGTTAGGATTTGGTTTATTTCTATTTGACTCTGCAAGTCGTGTACATCCGTTTCTCATATACAGGTGGAAACATTATTAACTTTTCTAAGTTAGTGATACTCAAATTTGCCTTGCACAATTGAAATTTAAATATGAAATGTATTGGTGCAATATTCTCCTGATATAGGGAACATTGTCATTTAAGCTCATTACTAAATTGCCGAAATTTTCTTGTATTTCTTATAATTATTTCCTGTAAAACTTATGTGTATTAATGTTCATTGCTGTGCTATTATTTTTATCTATTCTCTTTGATGAAATCGTTTTCCTACCGCGCTTTCGGAAGTCAGCTTCTTCAGTCATATCCTAATATTCATAATTGTTTGTGAACTTGTCTATAAAGAAATCTTTGTTGCTTCAAAATTTTATTCAAGTGCAACGTGTCAGCGTTACCGTGCATGTCGATTTTTTCTTCAGATGATGGACAGCTTTCATAGTCATATTTCTTTCCAAATTCAAATCGTTCTTTTTTTACCTTTATCATCCTCGAATGGATTTTTAGATGCTCCAAAATCTTCCACTAAAACTCTTTTCCTATTATGAAGGGTTCTTTCGTTCTGATATTTATAGTCATTTTTTAGAACACCTTTAAACACACAACACTGGACTTTTGGTTTAAAATTTCACAAACACCCACAAATATAAACGAACAGGACTAATATATTAGATTAATATTAACACAATTATTCTAATTGGTAAACAAATCATATTAGATGTAAATTTCCAAATGGGCGAAAAATGTCCGGACCAGAATTCGAACCCGGGACCTCCTGGCTGAAGCCGCCAGTGCTCTGCCATCTGAGCTATCCCGGACGATTCTGGTCGAACTTTTTCACCCAGCTAACCTTGATGATTACAGCATCTGGTCTGAAACCTGGTTCAGCTCAACAGAATAAATCTCAGGTAATGGAACTCCAGAAATCGCTGGATACGAAATTACACTAGATTAATATTAACACAATTATTCTAATTGGTAAACAAATCGGTAAACAAAATTGAATTTGTTTACCAATTAGAATAATTGTGTTAATATTAATCTAGTGTAATTTCGTATCCAGCGATTTCTGGAGTTCCATTACCTGAGATTTATTCTGTTGAGCTGAACCAGGTTTCAGACCAGATGCTGTAATCATCAAGGTTAGCTGGGTGAAAAAGTTCGACCAGAATCGTCCGGGATAGCTCAGATGGCAGAGCACTGGCTGTGATGTAGCAATCACATTTATTATTTATTTTTTAAATTGTAATGCAGCATTATTATCTCATGTTTTAAACTATTTATTTTCAACGCAAAACATCGTTCAAATCACTTTTTTTTCTCTCCTTTTTACTGCATGCAGCAGATAAGTTTTGATTTCAGCTTTTCCCCCTCTTCCTGATCTATTTTTAGATACAGCGTGACGTCAACCACGTCATATTGGAGGTGTGTCTCCCCTCTTGCCTTTTGACTGTAGTTTCGTTTTTCCTGTGCTGTCATTCGTTCTACAGTTCATACGCAAATTTAATTTTAACAAATAGATTTAAATCATTTCTGCATGTAGTTTTGTGGACCCTGTTTATGTAGTATATATATCAATGCAGCCAGTTTTTTAACAGATTTTAAGATCGGATCAGATTTTAAGATTTACGAAAGTATGTATTATTTTTGACAACGTGATTTGTCGTTTGAATTTCGGGCCTTGCGCCTAAATTCAAAGAGCGATGTTCTTCAATAGCTATTATCTCGATATCTAAAAGTTTATCTTCGGTCTCTGTCTTTTTAATTTAACGCATATTGGATTTCGGTCTTTTTATTATCAAGACCTTCTTTAAAAAAATGATTTTAACCAGTATTCATCTTTATCATGGAATTACTTCCAAGTTTTAATAATTGTACGTGGAACGCTCTTCGAATGTGTACAGTGACCTACTTCTCCTAATTACCTTCCACCTCTCAAAGTGAATCAACGAATAAAGAAGATTTTTACAACTGCTGTCTCTTCAATGTGTCTACTGTTGTCATTTAAGTAAGACTATTCCTTTTATTTTTATTGCAAGTCAACCTTATCATCTTTGCTATACGATCACTCTATTCTCGCCACTTATATTTTTACCGCAACTCACTTATCTTATTCACGGCAACTTTTTAAATTACATCGTCACATTTGATTTCCGTGACAAAAAAAGAACATTTCGGTGTTGTTGCTTTTTGATCACAACGTAATGCCTTAAATAATAACTTAATGACTGTATTTTTTTTTGCCGTATTTTTGACGATTGATGCATTTTTTTAAAAGAAGATTTTTGTTCTCAAATAGAACTGCTTTTTTTAAATGGAATTCTGAAAATGTTTTAGCATTATAATTGCTGTTATTCTTTTTTGCAATGTTTTCTGTTCTTATAAAAAGAAAACGTAATCTTTTTCAATCTTAGAAGAAATTCTGTTCCTGAAAATTATTCCTAACTGAATTTCTTTTGCATAAAATTTTGCAGATTTGTTACTTTTATAGAAAAATACTGACGTAAATTCAAAGAAATTGTTTTAATATTATTATTTTTTAATATAGAATTTTAAGAAAATTATAATATTCTGCTGTTCCCAGATGGAACATTTTGCTGTTTTAACGGCTGAAGATCGATCAAACATCGTAATGAAAATTTTGTTCTCAAGTTCTATTTGCAATACTTATTCCATGATTTTAAATTTTTGAGCATAGTATAATTAAAAAAAAAATTCCGTTACTGGTTTTTATTTTGAAGTATGTCTTGACAAAATTATTGCTGTTTTTAAATTAATGCAGAATGAAATATTACTTTAAAAATCAAGAAATTTATTTATTTATTCTCTAATTTATTTATTCTTATGGTGCATTACAAGATGTTTATCAAAGAAAGTCTTTAATGAATTTTGAAATTCCGAAATGAATTCTAAAAATTGTTCTCTGATTTTAAGAACAATTTTATTTAACAAGAGGCTATGGTTTTTATACTTATTCTCATATTGGGTTTTTTAAATTTGATTTTATGGGACTAATATTGAAGTAAAATATTTAATGAATTTGAAGATATATTATGAAAATTAAGATATTTATTGAAGCAAATTATTTCTTCCCCCTTGGAATCTGTGATAATTATTGAAGTTTAAATTATTTTACAGAAGTTGTTCTTATCTATTACTTGCAAAGGAGCTGAAGTTCTTCATGAAATTCGTAGCTGTAAAATATATCCTGCATAATTTTTTGAAGTCTTCTCTGCTTTTAAATATATCAATTTATAATTTTTGTTCCAAAAATACCTTCAATAACGTTTTATAAAAAATATATCTAACTTGCTTGTACCACCTTCCACTTTTGTTCTCAAGATATTTTTGTCATCTAGTGCACGATTTGACTGCTAATATCGATTTTGGTGTTTGGTGAGTGCAGTGTTCCTTTATAAAATTTCAAGAACTGTGTTTGCTTTCTACAAACTGTTATGATAACTGTCAGTGCTTCAATTTTCCAGAATTATGTGGCTTCATCAAAATTTAATGACATATTTTTTTTGCTTAAAGAAGAAATTAAAAAATTCATTCTCCTGTATTATCCTCATGACTGAAATAATTTGAAAAATTTTTATTCTACATGATTTAAAATGACAATAGATTTACTCATCTTTCTTATTCACATTTGCTTACCTACTGAAGTTGCCTTCAAGAGTGTTGTTATTAATCCATTTTTTGAAACGCTTCTCTGGTGTGTGGAAATGTTGTTCTGAAAGTACTGAAAATATTATAATAACATACCTGCAAAAAAAAAATTCTGTTCCTCATTTGCAGCAACCAATAAAGATTTGTGCTCCATTTTCGGCTTTGATGTTCCTGGTGAATTCTCAGTGATTTATGTAGTAAAAAAATCCATTTATTTCTGATCTTCTCCAGTGTGTTTTTGAAGTTGGTTTTGAAGCTAAATCAGTATATATACATATTATTTTTTCATAAACAATAGAATTTCCCAGTCAACGTTTACTTGTGAGCGGAAAATTTTCATCCTTACATAAGGGTAAGCGGCAAAGTTTCATCCACGCATTGGAAATGTTTGACTTCTACATCATACCATATTCTACAACTATTTATAAAATTTACTGTTATTTGAATTACAGAAAATGTTTAAGCTCAAGAATGTTTGTTTATTTGCTTATTTCTGAAGATTTTTATATGTTAATTATTATTATAGTGCCTTTTCTTTATTTCATAACCCAATTGCTTCAAAATTTTTAATCTGCCATATGTCTCACTTTTTCAATTTGTGCAAGAAAATTATTTTAAATTGATCATGAAGATATGTTTTTTAAAAATGAAGAAAATTTTTATTTGCACCTTTTATACGAAGAAAAGCACAAATTCTTAGTGAACATATTTACCAGCGCATCTTTTTTTGAAGTATTCGTCAGTGAATCTTCAACAATTCTCTAAGAATCATAATTAAAAAGTGCTTCTTCACTACCGATTTTGACTACCGAGCTTGTCCTCTACTCATCATGGTGTATGTGTTTATATCATCCTTAAGTGAAGTGTTACTCCTAAATGTACCACCATGCATTGTCTTCTTTTTGCAAGCAGTGTCTACCAATTTTTCCTTCAAGTATATCACCATATTCTGCTAAATGTTCATAATTGGTGATAGTGTGTTCTTAACTGTGCCTTTTTTTCAACAAAATAGAAGTGTTTGAATAGTTCACAGTACTATTCATATCCAACCATTTGTGGTTTATACCAAGAGCTTCTTTACATCTGTAAAATACACTATTTTTTTCTCTTTTTCTATGCTGAATTATTTAATTACTTATCTTGCACAAGATCTCAGAAGTCTCTTATGGATCCAACTGTAGTTTTGTGTTTTGATATAGATATCCTTACAGGGTTCCTGAATGTGTCCACTGGCCATGGTATCATGAAGGATTGTCTGTTTATTCTACAATATTTTTTAAATTTTTGTAGCTCTTTAATTTAATTTCAACTGTTGTTTAAAGTTAATTTAAAATATTTTTTTTACGAGCATAGAAATTTAAATTTTACTATTAAATTATTGAAGGAATTAAACTAAATATTTTTATGGTACACTTGCTTGGTAATTTAAAATTTTTCCTGATTATGACAATTTTTTTTAACTATTATGATTAATGAAATTCAAGTCCTAGGTTGTCGGAATATAAAAGTAAAATATTCTCGACTTTCTCATTGCAATTTATTTTTATAAATATGCAGAAAATTGATTAGTAGAAATGATTTATTTATTCATTTTGAATGTTTCAATATTTATGAGAAAATTGATTAGTAGAAATGATTTATTTATTCATTTTGAATGTTTCAATATATGAGGAAATTGATTAGTAGAAATGACTTGTTCATTTTGAATGTTTCAATATATGAGGAAATTGATTAGTAGAAATGACTTGTTCATTTTGAATGTTTCAATATATGAAGAAATTGATTAGTAGAAATGACTTGTTCATTTTGAATGTTTCAATATTATGAAAAAATTGATTAGTAGAAATGATTTTTCATTTCGAATGTTTCAATTTATGATTTATTTTTCCTAGGCAGTCAGAGTATTCAGAGAGGGTACTTCTGACTTTATGTTTCTTTACTTTTGCAACTTTATAAATTTTGATTCATAAGTGTACCTTATTTTTTAACTTATTGAATTCAAAAAATTTTTTTTTTGTGGTCTCTTTTGGCTAAAAATTTATTTAGCTTTTGGATTTATAAAATTTTAAAATATTAAAAGAGTAATATTTTAATTTATAGAGATCATTTCACGCAGGAAGGTGCCTTTCTTTGCCTGCGATTGCAATGGGGCTTGATATTATTATTATTGTATACTATCATGTTATGTATACTATTGAAATTTGAATGTACTACTTGATGTATATTCTTTCTCTTTAGGTCACTGTACATTTACGTTCCCTAAATGTGCGAATGAACCTAAAATTTTTATTATGACTTTTAAATTTTAACTCAAATTTTATTCTACATTTTTTTGCTCCTTGTCTTTTAAAATTTTGTTTTCCCTTTGTTGAAAAAGCTCTTTCAAGATTTACCTTTTTCACATTTTGGTCATCGAAAATTTTGTTCGGCAAATGGGGGTAATGTGATGTAGCAATCACATTTATTATTTATTTTTTAAATTGTAATGCAGCATTATTATCTCATGTTTTAAACTATTTATTTTCAACGCAAAACATCGTTCAAATCACTTTTTTTCTCTCCTTTTTACTGCATGCAGCAGATAAGTTTTGATTTCAGCTTTTTCCCCTCTTCCTGATCTATTTTTAGATACAGCGTGACGTCAACCACGTCATATTGGAGGTGTGTCTCCCCTCTTGCCTTTTGACTGTAGTTTCGTTTTTCCTGTGCTGTCATTCGTTCTACAGTTCATACGCAAATTTAATTTTAACAAATAGATTTAAATCATTTCTGCATGTAGTTTTGTGGACCCTGTTTATGTAGTATATATATCAATGCAGCCAGTTTTTTAACAGATTTTAAGATCGGATCAGATTTTAAGATTTACGAAAGTATGTATTATTTTTGACAACGTGATTTGTCGTTTGAATTTCGGGCCTTGCGCCTAAATTCAAAGAGCGATGTTCTTCAATAGCTATTATCTCGATATCTAAAAGTTTATCTTCGGTCTCTGTCTTTTTAATTTAACGCATATTGGATTTCGGACTTTTTATTATCAAGACCTTCTTTAAAAAAATGATTTTAACCAGTATTCATCTTTATCATGGAATTACTTCCAAGTTTTAATAATTCTACGTGGAACGCTCTTCGAATGTGTACAGTGACCTACTTCTTCTAATTACCTTCCACCTCTCAAAGTGAATCAACGAATAAAGAAGATTTTTACAACTGCTGTCTCTTCAATGTGTCTACTGTTGTCATTTAAGTAAGACTATTCCTTTTATTTTTATTGCAAGTCAACCTTATCATCTTTGCTATACGATCACTCTATTCTCGCCACTTATATTTTTACTGCTACTCAATTTATCCTATTCACGGCATATCTCATCAATAAATATAACTTCGTCACACTGGCGGCTTCAGCAGGAGGTCCCGGGTTCGAATCCTGGTCCGGACATTTTTCGCCCAGTTGGAAATTTACATCTAATAGGACTAATATATATTTCGCACACACACATATAAAAGTAAAATGTGACAAATTTATCAGAACCAACGACTTCTTTTATTCACATTTGCTCCTATAACGCCCTTTTCTTGACTGCGAAGGGTTAACTAATTTTTGTGGCAAAAAATCACGAGAATGAGTAAAATATTGTCCAAAAATCGGGAAATTAGTTAAAAAATTATTTCAATTTGTGAAAACTCATCAAATCTTCTTGCTCAGCTGTGTTTCAAGTAGGTGACTACATTCCTTTCTGTTGTGCTACAAGTGATCTCCAATTTTCAAAAGAAGATGCAATCCCTTTGGATTAAAATAGCTGGATTCTGTTTTAGGAGGAGAAGGTGAGGTAGGTTGAAATTTTTGAGAAAGGAACAAAGTTTTGAAGGAAATAAAGGAACTGGATAGTCAGCTATTGATGGACAGGATTAGAGAAATTTAGGTCTGGTAGATGTATAATATTTTTGTATAACTGAAAAACACAATGATAAATTGAGTGTGGCTGATTTCTTTTTGTATTTCTTTTGATAATTTAACTTGTTTACTGTTACAGTACTCAGAAACACAATCACCAAAACAATAAAAATTTCGTATTTTTTTACTATTACTTTTAAAAAAGAAATTGTCACAAAAATCTAGAATTTCCCAACTCTAAGCTCAAATTTTCCAACTTCACATATATTGGGGGGGAGGCTCCCCCCCATACCCCCCATGGCGACGCCCCTGGTCGCCAGAGTCCTTCCGCTCGAGAACACGAGGATCACAACCTCGTACAAAAAGGCCATGAGGGTGAAATTCATAGTCGACGGCTACGCCAACTCCCAGACCTTCCGGGATTTCTTGGACCAGTTCAAGACGGAGACCTTTTTGTTGTACGAAGACTTGGCCAGAGAGTACATGCTGAAAAGGACAGAAATACACTCTTACAACGAAAGCCTGGAAAATCTCAAACTGCCGGTACCTCCAAGAAAAGTCATGATACACTTCGGAGAAGAAGTGTTCGAGTACAGATTATATTGAATCTTTTGTTATAAAAAAAACTGGTCGAACGAGGTGTTTGTAAGGAAAGACTTTATGTCTTTGAGCATGCACACCTCGTTCGGCGCGTTTTTTTTACGTCAGATGCATTACCAATATTGATAAATTCTTAAAAATAAAACTTGTACATTTCGAAACGAAGTCTTATAAAAACATATTTGGTAATATTTTGCCATGCGAACACTTCGCTTTTTCCCCGAGTCGAACAAAAAATCGTAATTTTTTTTTCATTACCCGATTCGGTCTTGGCCGCCCCTCCGGGTGGTTCCGAACCGACCCCTTGAGTGGGGGAGGAGACCGGAAGCCAGGCCGAGTTCGTTGTGTACGAATGTGAGGGGGCCGGATGGGGACGAGTCGCTACCTCCTTGAGAGACCTGCTGTCGACAGGCCAAGGGTCCGGTGGCCACGGGTAACGGACGTTCTGCATAGGTCATGGGCCTTCGGGTCAATTTAACTCTTGACCAGTGGCGTGGCGTCCGGTCATCGCTGGATGCGACCAAGCAATATTTTAAAACTCTTAATAAGCTTTTTAAAACTCTACGATCCAGTTTTAGCAGAACATTTGGAGTTCATGTATAAGTGAAGGTAAGATTTAAAGTTTCTTTTTTGAACATTCAACCATTGAATTTTAGAGTTAATAATTTTTCACCACAAACTTAAATAATTGCGATGACCACCGAAAATTTTCACGCCACGCCACGCCACTGCTCTTGACCTCCGACGCTCGGGTTCTCTGAGTAAGCCGGATAGCGACGCTCCATAGGTCGATCCCGGTGCCGGTCTTAGGGCCGGACGGTGTCGCCGGGCAAAGACTAGCTAAAGCGATAGGACCCCATCCACCATTAGACTAAGAGGGAGCCTGAGGTGAGAGAACGGGCTTTGTAGTGGAAAGTCCTTGGTGACTCGCTAGTGACGACGGGGCTCGCGGGAACGCCATGCAGGGACTCCTGGATGGCGAGGGTTTCGGACAGCGCCCGAGTTACTTTATGTCTCGGGAGGCTCATCCCGCCAACGACCGCAGCTGAAGCAGTTGTGAGCCGACCCTAAGGTGGGTAGGGTTTGGCGGTGCCCCCGTTGAGGAACTCTTGGTCCGATCTAGGTCCTTCGTGTCTATGCGATACTGGAGTTTGCCTCGCCCAGTGATGAGGACCTAGACGTGCCTCCACCTAACTTCCGAACGCACTAACAAAGGTTTCTGCACGGGGTCAGGGGCCTTCGGGCCTGGGTACCCTCGATGACCGTGAGGTAAGGTAGTGGTGGGCGGGCTTCTGACGGCCTCCGGTGGCTTCTCCGTCTTCGGGCGGAGTCGAGTCGCCGGGGGCGGTCGGCACTCCGTTCCATCCAACCCCCTAGCGAGGCGGAGTCTATTCCGTCAAGGTGGAGCTTTCCGTGCCCGCCTGGGGTCGCTAACGGCACCTAGTCTGGGCTCTCTGGTTCCCGTCGTGATCCGCGAGGAGTTCCGTCGGTCGAGCCGGGGAGTCCGGGCGAAAAGCCCGGAGCTGGGTCGCTTTACGGCCGGAGGGACTTTCCCCGTCCTCCCAGGTTTTCAAGTTAGGGGCCTCTAAATAACTTTCTTATCGGCTGGCCCGCATAAATGTCTTTGAAAATGGTATTTGATCTTGCGGGCCTTCCGTAAAGCAACTCCGGTTCGGGAAGCCTCGGTTCAGTTTCGTGGGCCCAGCGTCTTTATAGTCGTCTGGTTCCTGCGGGCTTGCGGGGTCTACCGGATCGGGTAACCAAGTTTAGGGACCACTTGGTTTTTCTAGCTGGGTGGTGAGGATTGTCGCATGCGGCCATTCGTCTCTTGCTTGGGAGCAGCCGTCGTTGCGTGCGCTGGGCAGCGCGTCGGCCTGGCCGGAGTTTGCGTGGGGTACCGCTCTGCCGTGGCTTGTCTGGCGGCGACCTTCGGGACGCGTCGCGGGGCTCGTCTCGCGGGCGGTTCCCTGAGTGGACAAATAGGCTTGATAAGAGCCTGGGACCGGAAGACGGTCTCCTTTTTGGGGGGCACCCACCGCCTTACCCGACTCGGTCTAAAATTTATAAACACCAAAGTTTTTTTGCGTCAGATATAATACCAATGTTGGTAAATTCTTAAAAATAAAACTTGTGCTCGTTCGACTAAAAACCCTAATGTAACGGAATTCTTTCGATTGTCTCTGTGAAAATCATTTCCCCCATACATCGACCGTAATGTAACGGAATTCTTTTGAGTATCCTTGTAAAAACCATTTCACCCTCCATCGACCGTAATCTAACGGAATTCTTTCGAGTGTTCCTGGAAAATCCTTACGTTCGATTTTTCATAAAATTTAAAATGACTCGACAAAATTCTGCAAATATTAAAAAGACATCTGGTATCAAAGATCCAATTTGGAAATAAACATTAATTATATTTTAATAAAACAATTTCAGCACTAAATATTTTTTATTGAAATTCGACAACGAGCTTTATATTAAAATTACTGGTACATACCGTTATAGGAGTCGGCTCGGAAACGTCGTGATAACGCGTTTTGGCATCGGATGACCGATATTTAAGTTTCATGCGATTTCTTGCGGGTAAACGTGAACAGTCAGACGAACAAACGGGTTCCCGGATTGGCGAAAAAGAATATAAGCGAATGAGATACTCATCACTTTAGTTAAATTATCGCTACTTTTATTATTTTTCATGTACTTCGTCGTCGTTCAAAAAAAAAAAAATACTGACAGAAGTTTCTGGAAAACTTCAACGCTGTGAATTTCAGTGCGAGATTTGCAATCGTTTCGAATATTTTTTCGACTCGTCCAATATTGTGAAAAAAACAGAGAATGCGTATCTTATCGGGTTTACGTGTTTCGATTCATCGGGAACGACAAAAATCCTAAATACATTCGGTAAACGCGTTTTTCAAACGCGGGCAAAGATTACATTCGAACACGTTTTCCCATAAATTGAGTAAACACTCGTCGAGAGTACGACGGGTTCGGGGAATGACAAAAAATCTAAAATACATTTTTTCGATGTTTCGGTAAACATTTTTTCGAATGAGGGCAGAGATTACATTCGAACACGTTTTCCTGTAAATAGTCATCGAGAGTACGATGGACCTTCGCTTAAAGGAATTCCTCTTCAAGGAATGTCAAAATCACAGAGGTATTCGACGGTTATTTCGAGACAAAGAACTTCAAGAGAGCCGAAAGGAAAGTGTATCGAGTCGAGAAATTTCTGCTAAAATGATTGCATCGAGTCGAGAAATTTCTGCTGAAACTAGCGCAAGCCGAGAAATTTCTGCTGAAATGATTGTATCGAGTCGAAAATCCTCTGGTAAAACGAATACAAGCCGCGAATCCTCTGGTAAAACGAGCGCAAGCCACAAATCCTCTGGTAAAACGAGCGCAAGCCGCGAATCGTCTGGTAAAACGAGCCCAAGCTAAGAATCCTCTGGTAAAACGAAGGCTCGCGAATTCTCTTGTAATACGAGCGCAAGCCAAGAATCCTCTGGTAAAATGAGTACAAGCCGAGAAATTTCTGCTAAAATGATTGTATCGAGTCGAAAATCCTCTGGTAAAACGAGCGCAAGCCGAGAATCCTCTGGTAAAACGAGTACAAGCCAAGAATCCCCTGGTAAAACGAGTACAAGCCGAGAATCCTCTGGTAAAACTAGTGCAAGCCGAGAATCCTCAGGTAAAACGAGCCCAAGCTGAGAATCATCGGCTCAAATGTTTACGATAGTTTTTTTATTACACGACCTAGATGAAAA